>CM074781.1:26543809-26881323 GCA_037355745.1 Pseudo-nitzschia multiseries
TTACAATTGAATGTTTCCAGTGGGTCTTGTAGGTTCTTGGGGATCCTTGTTCTGGTGCACCATCAGAAATCAAATGCTCTGGGATTCCAATTTCATGAATGAATGTTTTCAATCCTTGATGCGCTTGAGATTTGTCCTGTATTGGTATAAATACTTCGAACCCATTTCCATTTGTGAAGATCTGTGCACATTTCTCCTGTCTCATAATACTGGTGGTTCTAGCATGCCACGTATCAGTGTACCAGGTTCCTTGTGCAATTCTCTTGTTCCTGAAGCGCTGTGTAGGCAGCCTCTTCATCAATGGTAATTGCAAATTCCTGAGCGCCTTCTGAGTTGTGACTTTCAATGTCTGCTCAGCTTTCTTGAAACTAATATTCCAAGTTTTGGCTAGGCGTTCACAGTCAACTTTGTTTGGACCTTCAATTGTTATCACTGATGGCCCCCATTTATTTCTTCTATCAAGAGACTTTCTCTCAAGTGTATTGTCAATTTCTTGCAAGCTAGGGGCCTGTTTTGATTCTTCTTCAGGAGCTTCCATAAAGTCAAATTCTGTATCATCAAACAAGAATTGGTCTACCCTTTGCGCGCTTGAAATATTCCTTACTGAAGAAATTCGATGAGCAATATTTCCATCTGTTGCAATTTGGCATTCAGTTAGCATTCTCCTTGTTGATACCTGGTGCACTCTCATCAGTTTGCATTGCTGCATCACGCTTGGATGCCTGTTGTCTAAGCTGGTCTTGGGGAGCATACCTGTAACATTACTAGCAGGTTCTGTTACAACCGAACTTGTATCCATGGCTTGATCCTCTTCGGTCGACATAGCTTGAAGGCTAAACTGGTCCCCTGAAATTGGATCTCCATTGTCAATGGCTAGCTCGGCCATCCTGAACTTCAGTGAATGTGGATCCCAAGGGGTATCATTTGTTGCAATCAAATGTTGACATTCATCAAGCTCCATTCTTGTTGGCTTTCTTGTGGGAAAATATGAGATCACATTTCTCATACTCAGTTTGATAAAAACTTTCTTTGGATCATCATCTTCCATTGGCGTTTGAATTGTAATTCCATGCTTGGATCTTGGATCAAATTGACGAGGTGTCTCTTCAACAGAATTGAAATTGCAGTCCCTCACCTGATTTGGGCATATCAAGCTGTTCTTCAATTTGTCCCCAAAGTACAGTGCTTGATGGAACACTATGATGTATACTTGGCCTGATGTTGGATTTGTCCATGCTGTAGCACAGCTTCCAATCGGGATCTTCTTGATGGGCTTGTATTCTTCAGAAAAAGGTGCAACATCAACATGTGTTGTGATCTGATCAGGATTCAGCAATACCATATTGCTTCCTGCCGCAGTAGTGTCTGCATGTGAGTCTAACTCACAATATCCTTCTTCATTTTCTCCATCATCAAAATCTACAGGAACATTCATCTTGTATAATGACCGGCTCACCATTGTTAACAATTTGTGTTCTAGTGATAGTGTCCGGTTATTATGTCATTTCTTAGATTTTGAGCCAAAACTGTCACCTGCGCCTTCATTCTCAGCTTCTTTCTTTTTAGTCTCAGCAGCCTTGAGATTTCGTTTCTTCTTAGCCTGTCTCATCTGGTAAAGCTCCTGACGCTGTTCTTTTGACATTGTTTTATAAACACTTGTTGGGTAGGGCTTGCACTCAACTTTTCCTGTAAACGTTCCAGTTGTTTTTTGCTTTTTATTGCTTGATGTGCCCACAGAATACACACTTCTGGAACCCCTTTTATGCTTCCCATTTGCAAGCTTCTTCAATCCAAGGCGATTGGTGAATAGGATAAGACATTCATTGAAATTGTCCCGGTAGTCTTTGCTCTCATCAATTGCATCGGCCTTGGCAGCGTCAAGTCTCTCATCACTGATTGAATTGATAAAATCCCAGACAAATCTTCTTTCATTATGATTCTTTTCAAATCTCAGAATTGTTCCGTGGAAAGCTGTCCAGTTTCACTTGTGCTTGTTCCAGTCATAATTCTTAGCATCGCCAGTGTAGTGTGAATCTTTCATTTCCTGATAGGTTTTGTTCAGAACCATAGTGATATTGGTATCAGTGTAAGCATGTTGCATCAGTGAAATGAAAGCATTTCTGGCATTACCAGAGTTCAGAGCAGTGTTTTGGAAATGTGCCACATATTCCCAACCAGGACCTTTTCTTGTTGCATCACATAACAGCCTCCAGACAACGTTGTTATCTTCATCATACTGGTGACCTGACAGGACGCCACACCTCTCATTGTAGTCACTCCAAGTTGGATAAGTATCTGTTGGACTTTGCCCGACTGTTCCAGACCTGGCTTCATCAGTAACATCTTCCTTCTCTTGGGGTCTTATGACATACAAGATTGGGAATCCCTCAGAGTTGAATCTGTATCTCAAGTTTTGTCGAAAGCCTTCCTCCCATTCTCTGAACTTCGTAAGGTCCTTTAGCTCGGGTGGAGTTGACTTTTCCTGTGATTTCACACTTGATTCCATCATCTTGATTCTGAATTGCTGCAGTTCCAGGTTGTTTGGGTTTGCTTTCCAGTCAATAGCCCTTGGCTTGACTCCAATCAATGGTTGATACCGGGCCCAATTTGCCCACGTGAGAAGCCTCGATGATAGTCTGTTACCATAGTGGATACTTTTTGGATTAGGACAGTCTGGACTGATAGATTTCAATCCATGCATGAACGATTTGATGCTTTCCTTGTTGAGGTCTGTAATTTCACGAATATTAGACATTCCTCCCCTCATAATTTCTTCAGCTGATTCGTAGTTGATACCAAAATCCATTAGGCTGCTCCTGAAAGCAAGCTGTTCTGGGTTCAGGAATCTACCATTGTTGAATCCCCTGATTTTTATCCTGGGTTGGGATGACCTTCTCCCCAGTCTTTCTGCTCTTGCATTCTCCGCATTTTGGTTAGCATCGTTTCCCTCGTCATTGTCACTATCCGCGTCATCTGGGTTCTCACCCCTCCTTTCTGCATCTCTTATTGCTCTGATTCTTTTCTTTACTTCTTGGTCGATGATTCTCTTCATGGTTGAGTTTGTTTCTGGGTCGGCAAGGGCCCTTTCCATTACTTCCATGATTTTATCTTCAAACTCTTCATTGTCTCCCATACCTCCTCCGTTGTTGATCTCATCAGAATCCTGTGGATCGTCCACTTCCATTTTTTCTTCTTCTTCTTCACTGTTTTCGTGTGCTCTAGTCCGTACCATGGTGGAGGGAATACGTCAAATGAAGTTTCGAATTGTTCGGCGAAGTATGGATGGTCGATTCGTAGGGTGGTATTCGATGGTGGTATGTGGAGAGAGAATTTAATCGAATCGAGAGTTTGGGTGTGAGATATGGATGGTAAATGTTGACTGCTGTCAAGTGTGATTTGCTTATCTATTCGTATATCCGGATCGAATTTCGTTCCAGGTTTGTTTATACTTTTGTTCGGATCGAGTTTTCGTTCCGGTTTGTGTGAGCTTTTGCTTTTGTTGCAAATCAAGATTGTGAGCTTTCCTATCCTTTCTTGGGATTTTGCTCATTCTGTATTTCTGTGGTGGAAGATTGAAAGATTGTTTCCTGAGAATTTAGTGTTCTCCTTTTAGTGTTCTCCTTTTTTGTTTTGGATCTTTCCTATCTTCGAGGATTGGTGTTCTCATATCTTTGGATTTTCGTTTTCTGTTTTCGTGCGGGCAGATGCTCTTCGCAATCTGTTCCTTTTTTGCAAGCAGATGTTCTTCGCAATCCGTTTCACCGCAGAATACTTCTGGCTCAATCTTCTGGCTCACTTCATTCTTGTTTTCAGTGAAAGATCAGTGTTCTCGGATTGGATATTGATTCCTTTCAACTGATGCCAACCTGGGCGGCACTTTCAACTGAACCGTCCAGCCTCTTTTCCCTTGCTTGTTTTGCTGGATCTCGAAACCCGGTGGAGCCACCACCTTGGTTCGGTTCTCTGGTCTCTTCTTTCAGGGAGACCGCCCTGGTGTTGGTCTATTCCAGGGCTCCACAAGCAACTGCCTCTTTTACATCCTTGAGGGTTGATGCCGGTAGCTGATCAGGCTAGTCCGGATTAGTCTTCGAGCTCAACTGCGTTTCTCGTTGAAACGCCGTCCTCAGCATTGTAGGATGCTGGCCACAGCTCGTAGACGCTGTGGGTCTGATAAACTAAAGAAAATGTGTCGTAACAAACAACAAACGCAATCGGTCTTACGATCGATTGATTTAGTGAGTAGAATCATTGTTACGGTCCAATTGGCCTTGCCGATTGACAGGTTAATTAATCGTCGTCAAATTACTCGTCGTCATCGTGTGATTTAACCATACAAAACACATGTAATCTTAAGACACAAAACACATGCGAAACCATCTTCGATCGGTCTTTTTGTTACCGTAATTCACCGTGATATTCTTGATGAATATCACATGTTATTGTACCTTATTATGTAGAATTAGTACTAGGTTGTACGTAGATTTTAGGGCATGATAGTGTTTTAGAGTTGTTAATTCTTCGAAGAGTGAGCTGATGGGAAAAATTCCCACTAAGAGGTAATCCACATAAAAGCGCCGACGATTATTCACTCATCAGGTTAATAACCTTACGAATAAGGTTATTGCCTTCTTTATGACTTTTCGTACGATACGCCCGTGATACATATGAATACGCCTTTACACGGTGAATTCTTTTCAATTCCCTATCAACCAACGCCAAGTTGGTAAAGGAAGAAAACCTGTCTTTCTCCCATGCTGAAGACCCAAGAACCTTACTGGTCCGCTATCTGCAACTACAAGGTAACATTGACATAGATGAACGCCACCACAGTCAATGGTGGATCAATACTTGGGAAAAGAGATGCAAAATAGATTCAAATGAAATTTTGGTGCCTATTATTGTCTACATGGATGGACTCACAATCCACAATAGTAGTGGTCAAACAACCCTTACCCCTAATAGAACCTAAATCGTACTTAGTTACTTTGTTATTTTATTCTGTGATTTATTTTACGACGTTGGAAAAGAGTCATTGATAAGATTATGAGCTGAGTACCGTATCTCTCGGACCATATCTTCCAAATTTCTAAAAAATCATACTTCCTACTAGTTCTTGTTTTATGTGGGGAATATCTCCAACACCTTGCATGGTATTACTATCCGCACCTCCGTGCACCTCTGTAAAGTACTTCTAATAATTATTGTACTGTATAGCCTTGGCGTAGTATGTGTGATTCGCATCACAAATATTCTTCTTCCGGGGTACATATGGAATTAAATACTTATAGTCTTCAGTTTGATCGCGCTTCTGGCTTTAATATCCCCGGTTCAGCACTCATGTACCGTTGGCACTTATGTACCCACGTTCAAAGTTTTTAGTACGTTCACGGGATTTACGGGATTTAGTAATCCAATTGTCTGAGAATTGATGTAGCGAGCCAAATGAAAGTAATGGTAGGGCCACGTGGCACTTCCTACGAATGGTAGAAGGCCAGGCCGGGGGAATCTAGTAAATTTCACTATCACTGAAACCAGCTTCTTCTAAGCACACGCCCTAGACCCCCTACAGTCTTAACAAGCCGGTAAAGGATCCCTCCAGCAAAGGGGCCAGCCTACACCTCCTACGGGAAGATATGCAATCAATTCCCTGTCTCACCCGGTAGATGTATCACGGTATCACGGTAGCTCGTATGAATGGATTGCTTGCGACCGAAAGACGCGTACGAAGTCGAAATGAGCTTCGAAAATCAACCAAAATTACAGGCTAGCACTAACAAGCCTGTAAAGGATCCCTCCAGCAAATCCAAGCCTACAGCTCACTCTTTTTGCTCCTAATCGACAGTAGTAGAATAAATTGGTTTTATACGTCCAGGTTCAATAGTCATCCCTAGTGTACCCGTACCAGCCTACTATCTTGGTTTGATAGTCATCCATCGCACCACCGGTTCCTCCCCACGCGAGGCTCCTATTGGTTTGGTAGTCATCTATCGCATCATTGATTCTCGAACGCGTCCGCAATAGTCATCCCTATTGTACCCGTACAAGCCTACTATCTTGGTTCGATAGTCATCCATCGCACCACCGATTCCTCCCCACGCGAGGCTCCTATTGGTTTGGTAGTCATCTATTGCACCATCGATTCTCGAACGCGTCCGACCAAGCGGCTTGATGTTGAACTACTTGGAGTACTTCCAAGCCACCGCGAGCCCCTTTGGGAGCTCAGCAGAGCGCAACAAGGCCTATGCCACCATCTTTGGATACTTTACTCTGGCCTCTACCCCCCAGTCCCTCCTGGAGCACGTCCAATAACTGTCCACGCGACCCAACGCAACCCCTCGCAAGCCCTATTTTCAGAAAATCGACCCTGCCTTTGTTATGAGCAAGGGCATTTTTTAAATTCACAATTTTTTGTGGTGAAGAATTTCGACCCCCCTCAGGTTGCAACCAAAAGTCTCCCTGATGACTCAAAATGTCCATTGATCTCTCAATTTTGACTAAATTGATTTAAAAAATCTATTTCTTGCTACCAAACTTTCTAACCTTAACCCAAGATATGAAATAAAATTAATTTCAGAAGTGTTTGTTTGCTCTGTTCCCGCATTGTTTCTACTGTATGTCACGTCGTGTCTTCTTTCATACCATCGTGCCTTTTCATGCTCGCTCCGATAGCATCATGCTTGTTTTAACGAATTTACGTAAAAATCTATAGCACTACCTTCCTTCACGATTTCACCTCCATTATCCCTTTGGAACTGCGTCTCAAAAACTGGTCTTTTTGTAGATATGTGTCCGGGTGTGGTAGTAATAGTAGTAGTAGTAATGTAGGTATGATAGTAATGACTTCTGTTGGGGTGGTGAAACGTTTTTTTTGTACAATTCATGTATACAATCATGGAACGGCATTTCAGAATTCTCTAACCGGAACGGCGTTTCAGGCTTTTGTGTTCGAATTTTGTTTAAATTTGAAATCTCGATGTCCAAACTTCCTAACCTTAACCCAAGATATGAAATAAAACTATTTTCAGAAGTGTTTGTTTGCTATGTTTCCACGTTCGGACGTTGTTTCTATGTCACGTTGTTTCTTTTTTCATACCATCATGCCTTTTTATGCTCAATCCGATAGCATAATACTCATTTTCATCATGTTCATTTAACACCACCATCAGAACCATTCCTCCCTCTCCCTTCTTCCAATAGAAGAACATCTCACAACCTAGTAAAAATTGCCATCACTTCAAGAGTGGTTGTTATACCAAAATACCCAAATCATTTATCTGTCGTAGCTGCATGTCCTATAAGGGCAAGTCAAAGACATTCATCGGAAGCAGACAAGATTCCTCTTCACACAAATCATACCAATATGTATCACGAGGGCTGTCATGTCACCTTGATTTAATAGCTTTTTGCCGTGAATTTTATTTAAACCATAACCTAATGGAATGTTTGTCATCTGCCAAAGAAGAATCCACTACAGTTTGCCATTCCCCTTCACAATATGGCCTGACATTGACCGAGAATGGTCCAATTGTTCCCTCCGCCGCTGTTACTGCCGCTCACACTAACAAGGCATCCTCTAACAAAACATTCAACTCAGTTCTAAAAAGTCAGGTAGTACACAATTTATTTGTTCCACCAATCGATGGAAATCTAATGGAATCACAGTTGTTTCCTTCAGAAGACAACAGCAACAACAATGACATGGTTATTCATGAAGAAACTTGCCTTCCTATTCAGAACAATAATGGTATGGATGCTGCGGAACCCACGGCATACCAACCAAACATCAATGAAAGAGAGCAATTGATCCGATCCCGTGTTTCTTTTTCACCTACCAATAGGCTCATTGCTGAAATAAAGCTCATGAATCTAATGACAAAACACAAGTTACCTCTAAACACCTTCAAATCTATTTTTCAATGGGCAAACGAATGTCAAAATATATATGGTGTTGACTTTAGCTCTACCTTCCCCGCCATCGAGAAGCCATATTTAGTGAAATCAAGTCCCATTTGGGTATTTCAGAGACCACCACACATAATTAACTGGTTACCTGGCAATTTACCCACCCAAATATTTGTTCGATCCTTCCCAGACGCACTTCATTCCCTTCTGGTAACACATTTGCGTAGAAATCTACCACAGCAGCTTTCTACACAATTTTCGTACTAGACAATTTCTGGTAACGAATTTGCATAGACATCTACAGCAGTATATTTCTACACATTTTTTGTACTAGATAATTTCCGGTGACAAATTTGCGGAGAAAGGGGCGATACAGGGTACATGGTACCAGGGGTGGAAAGAACTTGTGAGCAGTCCACAATCCCTACGGATTCCCCCCCCCCCCCCTGGCACACAAGAGGGTATTTTTGGTGCAATTCAAGGGCACAAACTGACTTATTGGGTTATGACTCCCAAAGTATCCAGTCCAAGCCAGGAATACATTTATCATGACTCATCAATATTGTTTCATAGTCTACCCCATCCATAGTATGAGCAATATTAATCCTGAAATTGCAGCCAATGACACACATTTGCACTCAAAAACTGACTAGGACTCACTATTTTGGTACATGCATGTCAAGGGACAAACATTATTCTAAAATTCATACTGACTAAAGTATCAGCCTGAGACTTGTCAATATTGTTTCATAGTCTACCCCATCCATAGTATGAGCAATATTCGTCCTGAAATTGCAGCCAATGACACACATTTGCACTCAAAAACTGACTAGGACTCACTATTTTGGTACATGCATGTCAAGGGACAAACATTATTCTAAAATTCATACTGAGTAACATATCAGCCTGAGACTTGTCAATATTGTTTCATAGTCTAGAAAAGCGCCGGTAGCAAACCTACAGAAGTACGGACACTCGGAGATATACACAAATGAGATACTCCAACACACGTATGACTAACAGACAAATAAGCGAGCTGGCTCGCCAAATCGCTAACAATAAGGGTGCACTAATAGTGCACTGATAGAGGTTCGATCCAAGTAATCATCTTATATGAAAACACTCACAAATCTAAATACTAATACTTGAAATCACTGAACACTACTAGACTTACCTAGTAGACTACACGTGTAAACGTGTTAGTGAAGTAGTAAGCTCATGAGAGCAAAATTAGAGTTTATCAGACCCAAATGGACTCAAAGAGTCTGGGTAACAAATGAAAGCTGATTGCCGACTGATCATCGGTTAATCACCGTCTGAAGCCAAAGGCCGGACGTTAAAGACCCTCCTCAACAGAAGAGACTCAGGCGCTTAGAAGGTTAACAACACTAGCGCAGCAGAGCACACCAGGCTGATACCCGTGGCTTCTACTGAGGTTTGTAAGGGAGAAAAGAACACCAAAAGATTGTTATTCACCTATGAAGACACTTGCAAGAGGTGCCCATCGATGGGGATAGCAAAGGGACGTGTCAAAACCTACCACAGCCAATCACTGGCTGGATATAATGTGATGTATGTGTGTTCAGTACTAGGAATCACATAACGGCTACAAAAGAACTGTTAATAAAGAGAGCCACGCGACCTCAGGAACGTGACCTCGAAAACAAATCAAATGGGAATCAAATTTAATTCCTACAGAAAAGAGCTCAAGTATACTCACTCGTATACAAATGATATGATGACAAAACCAGCCGAGGTAATATACATACCCAGTATTGGATAAACACATACAAAAAAAATAGAAATGACAAAAAATGCCGAACCAAATATTTAATAAGAGACGAATGAATATTTGATACCATTTCGATGAAAGGGAAACAACTATTGAGCTTAAGTATTGGGGAACTGAAAAATTCGAGTTCGGATAGGAATCATTCCTCACACCGTGGAAATGAACATGTTTACTAGCAAAAGCGTGTGGAAAAGAAAATACTCCACAAGTTGCTTCGAAGCTCAGAAAATCACAATTACAGCTTCCTCACCAAAGCAAAAGCTAACAACCTCCCTATTACAAGCCTAAGAATTCCTACAACATACTCCGAAAACAACACCATGGCACCACCAACCAGAGCTCAACTGGCCTGCAACTGCGGCAGCAGCAGAAGCAGCAGCAGCAGCAGCGGACGCGGCGGCAACGGAGGCAGGCGGTATCCTGGAGGGCCTACTACCTCCATCGGTAACAACAAGGTTGGACCTGGAACAGATTGAGCAACTTAAAGATCTTTGGTCGAAAGGCTATCAAGCAGGAACTTATCTCTGTCATCCGCAGCAAGAGAGGCCAAGGAAAGAGCGGACGCCAATCTTGGCATCCCTGGCTACGCAGGAGAAAGGGCGCTAACAGCAGGCTGAAGTCTGTTTCAGGAAGATCCTCCAGTCCGTCGGAGTCAACAGGCCTACAGCCAATGAGATATTCAGACATGGATACTCCAACACCAAGGCTGTCGCAGATCTTGATTCCGAAGGGATCAAGTCTTTCCTGGGGTTGTTAAGCAAGGCAAAACACCATCTATGCCCGGATCCACAAGAAGTCTTTATTGGTAGAGCATTTGGCAACCAACTTAAGCTATTTGTAACTTGGATTAGGTTCCAGCCTATAAAGCAAAAGCTAACAACCTCCTTGTTACAAGCCTAAGAATTCCTACAACATACTCCAAAAACAACACCATGGCGCCACCAATCAGAGCTCAACTAGCCGCAACCGCGGCAGCGGCATCAGCAGAAGCAGCAGCAGCGGACGCGGCGGCAACGGAGGCAGCGGGTAACCTGGTGGGCCTACTACCTCCATCGGTAACAACAAGGTTGGACCCGGAACAGCTTGAGCAACTAACAGTAACTTTGGTCGCAAGGCTATCAAGCAGGAACTTATCTCTGTCATCCATAGCAAGAGAAGCCAAGGAAAGGGTAGACACCAATCTTGGCATCCCTGGCTACGCAGGAGAAAGGGCGCTAACAGCAGCTGAAGTCTTTTTCAGGAAGATCCTCCAGTCCGTCGGAGTCAACAGGCCTACAGCCAATGAAATATTCAGACATGGGTATTCTAACATGAAGGCTGTCGCAGATCTTGATTCCGAAGGGATCAAGTCTTTCCTGGGGTTGTTAAGCAAGGCAAAACACCATCTATGCCCGGATCCACAAGAAGTCTTTATTGGTAGAGCATTTGGCAACCAACTTAAGCTATTTGTAACTTGGATTAGGTTCCAGCCTATAAAGCAAAAGCTAACAACCTCCTTGTTACAAGCCTAAGAATTCCTACAACATACTCCAAAAACAACACCATGGCGCCACCAATCAGAGCTCAACTAGCCGCAACCGCGGCAACGGCAGCAGCAGAAGCAGCAGCAGCGGACGCGGCGGCAACGGAGGCAGCGGGTAACCTGGTGGGCCTACTACCTCCATCGGTAACAACAAGGTTGGACCCGGAACAGCTTGAGCAACTTACAAGAGCTTTGGTCGCAAGGCTATCAGGCAGGAACTTATCTCTATCATCCGCAGCAAGAGAGGCCAAGGAAAGAGCGGACGCCAATCTTGGCATCCCTGGCTAGGCAGGGGAGAGGGCGCTAACAGCAGCTGAGGTTATTTTCAGGAAGATCCTCGAGTCCTTCAGAGTCAACAGGCCTACAGCCAATGAGATATTCAGACATGGATACTCCAACACCAAGGCTGAAGGGATCAAGTCTTTCCTAGGGTCGTTAAGCAAGGCAAAACACCATCTATGGCCGGATCCACAAGAGGTCTTTATTGGTAGAGCATTTGGCAACTGACTGAAGCGAAGTGGACTGGATAAAGGACCCAACAGCCGAGATAGATACACAGGAACGCTTGAGATCTACAAAGGAGGACAATGAAAATACAGCAGTAAAGGATCTGACACTACCCGACAAACTGACTACGATGTCAAAGTTCAGGGAATTTGATGATAACTTACGCAAATACCTCCGGCATAAAAGGGGTGTCACCAAAACATCCCTACTCTACACGATAAGACAACAATCTACAGTCGGAGAAACCGACAGGTGTGGAACTGTCCGTCCGGGCCCAGACAACGCATACTCTGACTGGACTGAGTATGCAATAAGGTGCACGATCCATGCCATCTCTCATTGGTCCAAAGACAACAATACTCTTTGGGGGATATTGTTTAAGTTGGTAGGGTTCGGACCTGGTTGGTCCTATAAACAAAGTTTTGGGACCAAAAACGGGGTAGGAGGCGATGGACGTAAGACGTATTTTGCCCTCTACTCTCAGGCATATGAGGAGACCAACATAAAGCTAATTGTTGAAACCAAACGACAATTTATCCGGGAATCAGTATACACAGGAGATTCCAAACACTACAATTTTGACAGGCACAAGAGGCTAAGGCACGATGCAAAGCAAACCTTGATAAGATACAAGGCATTCCCACCCGAGGATCAGTTTGTGTATGACTTCATACGATCCCTACAGGATGTACGACTCGAGCAATCCATCCCAATCGTAATAACAGAAGGATCTGACTATTATGCAAACTTTGAGAAAGCTTCGGCGTAGCTTACCCGGGCACTTGGAGTAAAGAAACTCCAGAACCAACCAAACAAGAGGAGCCGGAATGTGTCAGCCTTCACTAACAACAAAAAGAGGAAAGGTGACAACAAATGCGGCAACTTCTCTTCCAGCAAGCCACAAGGCAACAACAACAACAACAACAACAGTAGTGGTGGCTCAAAAGCACAACCAGGGACCTATAAAGGGCCCGTTGAATGCAAGTTCTATCCACGAGAAATATGGTTAAGCATGTCCAAAGAGCAGCAACAAAGAGTCCCAGCGCTAAAACAAGCAAAGAATGCAAGCAATAGCGGGGGCAACCAACAATCAAAAGTGGCAGCAGCCACTGCTGCAACCCCCCCCAATAACTCCAGTTCAGCGGGAAACCAGTTTGGTTGTCACAGCCATATTGGAAACAGGAATGGAAATTGATTCGCCGGCCGGGGCCTTAAGATAGAACCTCAGGTAGGCTGGCCGATAGTCCATCTCAAAGAGATGACCCAGTCATCCAGTGTTAAGCCAGGCCGGTGCGAGCTGGATAGCCACGCAGACACGACTGCAGCAGGATCTAATATGGTATTACTCGATCCACTGGATTCTATAATGACATTTGCTGATGTTGCCCCATTTTCTGATGTGTACTCACCAATGAAAGATGTTCCTATTGCCCGTTGTGCTACTGCTTGGACAGATCCAACGGACAGTATCACATACATATTGGTATTCGGACAGGCCTGCCATACCCCGGGTCTACTAGTGATTAGAGTAGTAGTGATATGCAAATTGTGAGCTCTATTGATTAGTCTATTTGCCATTAGATGCAACATGTCTCTGGAATCGGCGATTCCAGCGACTCGCTGATTTGTTCCAGTCCCGAGTATACTGGTGACTGGTTCCGGTGCACGGCATGCTCCTCCATGGTACTGTTAGTATTACTCTGCTTCTAGACTATCCCTGCAATAATAGGGCTGGATGCATCTGATATTAACCCGGTTCGGTTACAAAGGGAGCAGTTTCAATAGTTACAGTTCCATTGTCATGGGCCTTGAGCACCTTGTAAGGTCCTTGCCGTGGGAGGGAGAGTTTTGGTATAATGCCCTTCCTCTCCAGGGTGACATAGTCTCCTTCCTTATAGACATGGGGGATCCTCTTCTGGTTCTCCCGGATATTGCTCTTGTGGATGCTCTTCTGCTTCCTAGCTTGGATGGCTTCCCAGTCCACTGGAAAGTTCACCGGCATGAACATGTCTCTGCCAAACACCAACTGCGCTGGGGAGTATCCCAGTGTAGTGTGAATGGCGCTTCTGATAGCGTATGCTGCCTTTGTGGTGAATTCTTCAAAGGGGTCCTTTCCGTGGAGGTCCCTCTTCTCCAAGTTAAAGGACAGTAGGCAATCTTTCAGCACCTGGTGAATCCTCTCCAATACTGAATTGGATTGGGGGTTCCAGGCGCCACTTGGTTTTCTTTTCAGTCCCATGTTCTCGCAGAGCTCCTGGAACTCTGCTTTGAACTCACTGCCACCATCAAAACCGATTTCTTTTGGACGCAGATATCTTGCTAGCCATACACTGTCCAGTAATCGTTGAGTTTCTGCGGCATTTGGGGAGTCCTTTAGGTGAGCCAGTTCAAACCATCCGGTTACCAGATCCACCATCGGGAGGACATGGATTTGGTAGTCTTTACCATTTTTGTTGTGGACAGTTGCGGGTCCCCAGAGGTCCACATTGACCCTCTGCCATTTGGTAACCTCGGCTGCTTTTTCCGGTAGTAATCCATACTTCTTCCGGCCACTTTTCTTAAACATCTGACACGTGTGACAGTGCTTGCAGAGGTCCTGGATGTCCTTTCAGAGGCCTTTCCAGGTGAAGACTGAGCGTACGCTCTGTTCCATTCTCTTTTCTCCGGGGTGTACCAACATCGTGTGGTACCACTCCATGACTCTTAGTTTGAGTTTGTCAGGGATCAAGATTTTCCCTTCTTTGTGGATTAGACTGTAACCTTCCACCATTTTCGTGGGCAAGTGTTTGTCCTTTTCCAGGGCACTCGTGATTCTCGTGTCCTTCTGTTGGTAGAACTGGATCATGTCGGGGGCAAGTCGGAATGCATTATTGCCCTGGAATTCTTCCGGAACTTCTTCCCCGAGTGGGAATAGTAGTTGCCGGAGATGCTCTTCCTCATCTGCGTATGTGAGGGGCTTATTTGGTGGTAGCCATTCCACTGTGTCTGCCGGATCTTCGGTTATATCCAGTCTTGACAGTGCGTCTGCTGCATCGTTTTCTTTGCCAGCAACGTGTTTCACGATTGGGTGGAACTCCTCCATGAGGAGTCTCCATCGTACCATCCGTTGAGTGGGCATCTGCTGGTATAAGAGATTCAGGTGATCTGTGTGGATTGTTACGTCCTGGCCTCTCAGAATCCCTTCAAATGCCTTTAACCCTTCCACTATACCAAGGAGCTCCTTCTCTCCCACAGTATAGTTGAGTTGTGCTGAATTCAGTTTGCGTGTGTAGAAGCCAAGTGGTTTGCCATCTTGGCATACCGTGGCACCCAATTGTCTGTCGCTGGCATCTGAGTAGAGATGAAATGGTTTCGTTAAATCCGGGAATGCTAGTCTTGCTTCATCTGCTAGCATCCGTTTTCGCCTCCATGAAAGCTTTCTGCTCTGCGGGGCCCCAGTACCAGTTCATGTTTCCCTTTTTACCAGCCAGTTTGTTGAGTGGTGCGAGGATATGGGAGCGGCGCTTCCACATATCGCGATAGAAATTGGCCATGCCAAGGAACATCTTCAGTTGTCTGGTGTTCTTGGGCGCCTCCAGGCGCGTCATGGCTTCCAGCTTCTTAGGCTGGGGTTGGATTCCTTCTGTTGTTAGAAGAAATCCCAAATATTCCACCTCTTCTTGCATGAAAAAGGACTTCCGGAGGTTGGCTCGGAAGCCAGCATCATCCAGTCTCTGTAGGACTGTATCAATCTTGTTCAGGTGGTCCCGTTCCGATTCCCCCTCTCGTTGGATAATGAGGATATCGTCTATATACACAAGCACATAGTCCAGGTCATGACCGATTGGAAGATGTCCGGAGCGCATGCAATTCCCATGGCCAATCTCTTGTAGGCATACTTTCCCCAGGGCAAGATTGTGGAGCAAATCTTCTGGCTCTCCTTGCAAATAGAGATGGTATAATAGCCCTGAGACAGGTCCAAGGCCGTAGCCAACTTGAATTTCTGTAGGCGCTGGATGGTTTCCCCGATGCGTGGGAGGGGGAAAGGTTTGCGTTGAATTGCTGCATTCATCTTGCGAAAGTCGGTGAGCACCCTGATATCTCCAGTCTTCTTAGGCTGGCAGAATGTGGGGGATGCCCATGGTGAGTCATCATCATGGGGCAGTTTTTCCAGTACTCCAATATCGTACAGACGATTGATTTCTTTCTTCAGCGCTTGTTCGAACGCATGAGGGACTGAATAGTACCTTTGTCGGACCGGTTGAGCCCCCGGTTGGAGTTCAATGGTTACCGGTTTGATATTCTTGAGGAGTCCCAAGCCTCCTCTGAAGAGTGTTGGGAACTTCTTCAGTGTAGTTTTCAGTGCTTCCTTGGAAGCATCCGTGATTTCCAAGTCATCAACCATAGCGTCGATATCCACCTTGGAGTAATCTGCGTCTAGTATTTTAGACTGCCTCTCCTCTTCTTGCTGGAGGAGTGGGCTTTGAGTGTGGGCAAAGAATACAGCCTCACACTTTTCTGGGTCAGTTAGTTCTCCCACCCCCTTCATGGGAATGGAGTCTCCCTGCCATTCAACATTCAATTGTTCGGGAGCTGTATTTGATATCCAGTCCCAATTGTGCCATTAGGTCGGACCCGATGATCATATCATAGGGTACCTCCTCATGATGGTGATACTCATCCACTTGGAATGTCCATTTAATGGTCTTGGAATTTGAAAACTCGATCAGCTTGAGTCCCACTGAAGCCGCAGACTTAGTTCGGAACTTGCCTCCGTATGTATTGTAGGTGACAGTCCTCTGGTCTCGGTTCGTTAGTTGACTTCTGCTGACAAAGTGCCTTAAGATGATGGATTTGGAGCATCCGGAGTCCAATAGCCCCCAGAGCATCCTTCCCCTTCCTTTATGGTTCAGTACTTCCACACAGACATCGGCAAACCGGTTGATTGTGCGTGGTCCGTTGTGGTTGGTACTGGCCATTCAGTTGTGGGAACCCTTTTTCTTGAAGGTCTTCTTGTACTTCTTTCTGTACTCCTTTAGGTCCTTGTTGTCAATGGAGATATCATCGTCGGAGATCCCTGTTTCAGCCTGGGCTGTTGCCAGGACATAGGAGTATTCGTGGTCAGAAAGGTTCTTACCCCAGTTGGGCTTGGGAGCAGCCGACTCGTCGTCAGAGTCTCCCTTTGCCACAAAATGCTCTTTGAGAATGTTGATTGTGGCTTGGTCAAACTTGCCTCTCTTGGAGGGGCCACCAGTCAGTTTCCAGCATTTTCCTGCATGGGTTTTCCCACAGGTCTTGCATTGTTGCTTGTTGGTGTCAAGTTGCCTCTTTTTCTTGGGTGATTTCCCGTTTCCTCCTCCAGAGGTCGGCTTGGCGCTTTTCTTTGCACTTCCAGCCTGTTTTTCGAGTTCGGCGAGTCGCTGGTGGAGCGCTGCCTCCTTGCGAATAGTAGGTTCGAGGTTCTCCAGTTTGTCGATTGTGGTATTATAGGGCTGGGCGTATAGGTCCCATCCCAGGTCCATCAGTTTAGCCTGTTGTAAGGCGTCAAATTGGAGTCCAGAATCTCCTGCATTTCAGTCTCATTGAAGCTGCAGGGTGCCATTCCGAGGATCGCTCCACTTTCCCACAGGCATTCTGGTAGATAGCTCTGTAGCTCGGCCATTCGATTGGCCCACAAGCGGATTCCATGCTTGAGGTTGATGCGAGCAGTCCGCATGTAGCGGCATAGATTGATGTATGCGCGTTGGCCGGTGAGGTCGTTTCCGAAGATTTTGAGTTTGAGGGCATACATGCACTCCTGGATGATGTCCTTCTTGTACTCCTCTGTTGCGTAGTAGCGTAGGTGTGTTCCTGGCATTCCAGGGGCTTCGGTTCCTTCATCGGGTGAGAAGTTCTTGGCGCCAATGCGTGGGTCCTCTTGGGGTGTCGTTCCATTGCTAGCTGCAGTGTCTCTCCCCTCCGTCACATTTGTCGTGTTCCTAGTCGGTCCAGTCTTTGCAGTTTCCGGAGTTTCGGTGGGGAGGGGCTTGCCATAGCGACATGCTTCCGTGATCCGTTTTTGCACCAGTTTATCATGGTGGTCTTTGCCCAGAGCGTCTTGGAGATAGGTCCGTGCCAATGTTCTTTGGACAATGGAAAGCGGTTCATTAGTGACAATATGCTGCAATATGGCAATTCTCTGCTCGCCTTTGAGCTTGTCATTGCCAGCAATCTTCCTGTCAAAGTCTCTTTTCCAGATGATGAAGAGTTCCGGTCGTTCAGTACCATCGAGTACTTTCAAATAGTCACTGAACGCGACTCCTCCATTCTCACTGTCGATGCTCATCTTCACTGTGGTGGCATCCTCTGGCCAATCCTCGCGTGTGAACTTGAAAGGGAACTGTTTGGTCTGTTTGGACGCCATGGTGGGTTAGTTGGTCAGTTTATCAATTTAAGTTCCAATATTTTGTTGCTTCTGTTAATTTTGAGCTGGAACTGGAAAAAGTGATTTTTCTTCATTTTGCTTTGAGATCTACTGATTCTAGTGGTTTCTCGTGTTGTACCTGTACTTTCCCCTCCAGCGTGGGTTCTCCACCGCTGGTTCTGGCATTGGTTTTCGTTTTTAGTGTAGAGGGGGGAGTTACTCCTCTCTTAACGTCCAGGGCTTCGACTCCCGTGGGTTCTCCACCGTTGCTCTTCCCTTAAGCGTACGTTGGGTCGATCCCGCTTACTCATTCCCATGGGGACGGTAGGTCGTGGATTCCGTTATATACCAGTCTGTATATCTTTTATACTGTGGTTGGTTGGCAGTCCTTCTTCAGTCTGTCCTTCCTTTCAGTGTTGGTCTAATGAGTCCAATCCACTTTTATGTGTCACTTTTTCGACACTCATCATTCGATTTGTTTGTTTGTCGACCATGGTCCTGTCGAGGTCCTTAGGTGTCTCTTTTGTTGCCGTTGCTCCATCTTATGGTGCCAACTGCTACTGGGGTCGGTGTTCCTTAGTGCTGCAGACACTTGTGGTTCCTTATCCCTGTTTTGCTTCTTTGCGCCTCCATTTTTTGGCAGTTCCGGTCTCGGCGGCTTCTCGGTCGATCGATTGCTTACCTGCTCATGGTCATCAGCGCTCAGCTTGATTTTAAAATCATGCCATACCCCGGGTCTACTAGTGATTAGAGTAGTAGTGATATGCAAATTGTGAGCTCTATTGATTAGTCTATTTGC
Source organism: Pseudo-nitzschia multiseries (assembly GCA_037355745.1). Classification (NCBI taxonomy): domain Eukaryota; phylum Bacillariophyta; class Bacillariophyceae; order Bacillariales; family Bacillariaceae; genus Pseudo-nitzschia; species Pseudo-nitzschia multiseries. The sequence continues at coordinate 26,562,714 of CM074781.1, forward strand.
CATTAGATGCAACAGTCTCTGGAATTGGCGATTCCAGCGACTCGCTGATTTGTTCCAGTCCCGAGTATACTCGTGACTGGTTCCGGTGCACGGCAAGGCCCTCTATTTTGGAGAATCACTGCAGCACAGTCTGATATGCCCAAACCAAATCCGAGAATGCAATTTGAATGTGGTTGAAGACACACCAAGAAGATACTGCAATTCTTCCAGTCACAGCCTCATCTTTTGGTCTGAAGGTTTTGAATTGACAATACCATTACGAGTCGATGGCGTTCTGTCATACTTTGACACACGCAAGCCGACACGCCGCATACTCAATACATGTGACCAAGTCTTTGCAACCGATACACATACCTGGGACCCATACACCCCCCACTTCGAAGAAGATGAAGAAGCAGCCAACACGTCTTTCCCATGAGTGGTGGCAGTCCTCTCTGGAGGAGGACCGACTGGCATAGTCAAGCCTTGGATAAGATCCACAGACAACCCTATACACATCAATGTAAAACATCACGATTATCGTCTCAGATACCTACAGAAGATCTGTACCACTCTCACTCAACGGTCGGGGTATACTCAACAAGAGATTGGCGACCGGTTACACTCAGCTTTTGTTAAGAGTACCGGGGACGGAGAAAGCTCCGAGATACTCCAAATTTCAGCTACTTCAACCAAAACTTCGATTTCACTAACAGAGGAAGAGCTTGCCATCCAAAAGGAAGCAAAAGCTCGGACAAAAGAAAGAAAATTACTCCGATGCCAGCAAGATGTGATAGATAAGGAAACTTCCCTAGAGAAGAGGTCGTTCATCCGGCGCAGACAATGGGGACCTCCGATAAGGATTCCAGAGAAAGTGGACAGATATGATTCAGAAGCCATTGCAAAGATGTGGAACATCAGTGTTAAGAGGGCCAAAGAAACCATTAATGTCACTACCCAAGAATGCATAAGAAACCTTACACAACCAATCACCCACAGGCTAAAGACCCAAAAGTTGAGAAACAGAAAAGTACTTAAGAGTTGGTGGTTCGCTGATACCATGAAGTTCAAAGTACGGAGTATCATTCGGAATGATACCAGACGCACAGATCTTTACCAATTGGAAAGGATATGTGGTGTTCTATCCAGTAAGAGGGGAGAAACGGTGTCACGACGAACTATCTTGCTTCATAAATGAGGTAGGAATACCGGAACATCTTGTCACTGATGGGGCAAAGGCCCAAGGAAATCATGAGACACACAGCACTGGATGGACTAGGCTTCGATTGGAGTATCACATCCGCCAAACCTATATACAACCCCATTGTTGGTGGCAGAATACGGCAGAACACAGTGCAGGGGACCTAAGGAGATCAATCCGATTGATGACTTCTAAGAAAGGAAGCCCGAGGAGGTGCTGGGCCTTTTGCGGAATGTTGGCGGCCGGAAGGTTAAGTAACACCGCATCTGGGGATCCATCTGCTATGGGAAGGACAGGATTTGAGTTAGTCCACGGATATACTCCGGATATAACCCCATACATGATACACGATTGGTATGATTTCATCTGGTGGTACGACCTACAGGATAAGTCGCAGAAATACGGACAATGGCTGGGCCCATGTGGAGATACTTATGGAGGTGGCGACTGTCACTACGTATTGTATAAGACTGGAAAAGTACACATAACAAACGGCACGCGGCCTATATCTGAAGTGGAATGGAAGCACCCAGACACTATCCTGCAGTTGGAGGAACACAACAAACTACTTAATGAAAGGATTGGTGATGAGGCGAAGCCCTTGGATACTTACCTGGAAAACGAGTTAGGGGAACCACCCTTGGGCCTATTTGATGGCAAATATGAGGGTGAGGACGACGTACTTATGGCTGAGCCAGAGGCGTCATCCCCGGACATCGATGATTTAACCGACAATCTTGACGAGTACTTTGGAAGCCAAGTGCTACTGCAGATAGGGGAACAACGGATTCGCGGTACGGTTAATAACCGGTACAGGGACGCAAGTGGGATCCTAGTTGGAGAAAAGAATAACAATCCACTCCTAGACACAAGATCCTACGAGGTTTCTATGCCAGACGGATCCATCGAGATCTACACAGCAAATGTGCTTGCGGAGAATCTCTATTCCTCCGTGGATGACAAGGGGCGCATGTACTGTCTCCTGAACGAGCTACTTGACTATGAAAAGGATCAAGAGGCTCTGACAGTACAGCAGGCAACTATCACTACTAAGTCCGCACAAACACAGACTAAGCCAACAACCAAAGGGTGGAGAATCCTGGTCAGTTGGAAAGATGGAACTTCTTCTTGGGCAAAGTTAAGTGACATGAAGGAAAGTTTCCCCGTTGAAACGGCTCTGTTTGCCAAAGAACAAGGCATAATAGATGAGCCAGCTTTCAAGTGGTGGGCCTATCGGGTAATTCAGAAGAAAGATCGGATTATCTCCAGCGCCAAGACCAAATATTGGACCAAATCCCATAAGTATGGGGTTAAACTACCGAAAACAATTGCTGAAGCAAGAAGGATAGATGAAGAATCTGGCAGTGACTATTGGGCCCGGGCTATTGCGAAAGAAATGAAGAACAATTTCATAGCCTTTGAGTTCAACGACGAGGACAAAGTACCGGTGGCACATACAAAAATCACCATGCACATGGTATTTCACGTGAAAATAGATCTAACCCGGAAGGCCTGACTTGTTGGCGACAGGCATAAAGTGCCAAAAATAACACGGGAGTATACTTACTCAAGCGTGCCCAGCAGGGATTCAGTCCGGATGTTCTTCCTAGCCGCTGCACTTAACAACCTTGAGGTCTTAAGTGCTGACATCCAAAATGCATACTTAACTGCACCAATTAAGGAAAAGTACTACACAGTGGCTACACTGGAACATGGATTTGCACCTGAGTTATGTGGAAGGCCCTGCAAAATTGTAAGAGCTCTGTATGGTTTACCAGTCGCGGGCGCATCATTTTGATCTCATCTGTCTGAGCACTTAAGGGGACTTGAGTATAAGTCTTGCAAAGCAGATCCGGACAGTATATATGCGGCCGGCTATAAAGAAAGATGGCTCGGCCTATTACGATTACTGTGTGGCATATGTGGATGATATCCTTGTATGTGGAATGGATCCGAAGTTCCAAATGGATGCAATCAAAAGGCAACTCAAACTGAAGGATGGGACCGTTGAAACACCCACTTTCTATCTAGGGGCAGACATTGGCAACACGTCCTGTTGATGGGGCTGAGTACTGGTCCATGTCTTCAACTAAGTATACGTCCAAAGCTGTTAAATCTGTTGAGGAGGAATTGAATAGAGGGCAATATGCCTTCAAGATACTTCCAAAATCTGCAAAATCACCATTGGTAACTGGATATAGGCCCGAAATCGATGCCTCACCGGAACTTGGTTTGGAGAAACAAAACTATTATCAGGGTTTAATAGGTATACTCCGTTGGATATGTGAACTCGGAAGGCTAGATATTGTAATGCCTGTTTCACTTATGTCCCGGTATCTTGCACAGGCCCAAGAAGGGCATCTAAACCAATTGTTTCATTTGTTTGCATACTTAAAGAATTACAGCAAATCAAAGTTGGTGTTTGACTGGAAGCGGGGGAACTAATTCCTCTAGATATGCCTGAGCCACGAGGAAAGGCCGTAACTACCACATGTTTTGTGGACGCCGACCACGCCGGTTGCAAGGCTACTACTAGGAGATCTCATACGGGAATCATCATCTTTGTTAACAGGGCACCGATCCTATGGTTCTCTAAGAGGCAAACAACCATTGAAACATCCATGTTTGGCTCAGAAATTGTGGCACTCAAGATTGCAATTGAAATGGTAGAAGGCCTACGGTATAAGCTCAGAATGATGGGCATACCTATAGAAGGACCAACCAACATGTATTGTGACAACGACTCGGTTGTTAAGAATGTAACACACCATGAAAGCCCTTGTAAGAAGAAGCACAACAGTATTGCTTACACAAGGCACGTGAATGCATTGCAGGAAAGATTATCCGGATTGGCAAAGAACCCGGTGAAACTAATATTGCAGATCTACTCACTAAGCTTATGGGCGGGGTAAAGCTATTTTCCTTATGTAGGAGATGCATGTGGCGGTGCAAGTAAGAAGATCGACCCTCAAGGTATCTTCTACAAGTACTTAATCACTACGATGTACGAAGACACGGGGACTCTAGAAAAGCGCCGGTAACAAACCTACAGAAGTATGGACACTGGGAGATATACACAAATGAGATACTCCAACACACGTATGACTAACAGACAAATAAGTGAGCTGACTCGCCAAATCGCTAACAATAAGGGTGCGCTAATAGTGCACCGATAGAGGTTCGATCCAAGTAATCATCTTATATGAAAACACTCACAAATCTAAATACTAATACTTGAAATCACTGAATACTACTAGACTTACCTAGTAGACTACACGTGTAAACGTGTTAGTGAAGTAGTAAGCTCATGAGAGCAAAATTAGAATAGTCTACCCCATCCATAGTATGAGCAAGAATATTCATCATGAAATTGCAGCCAATGACACACATTTGCACTCAAAAAGTAACTAGGAAACACTATTTTGGTTACTTAATCAAAAAATCAAGAAATACTATTTAAAAAACGGAGACTACCATGTGTACACGGTTCAACGGAGGACTCGATCCACCGGACACAATGGCATCAATATCAAGAACCAATCATATCCTGATGAGGAAAGTTACACTACTTAAAGTCAGTCTGTTTTTGATGGACTACAAAAAGACGCCAGTACATTCAAAAATGTACTTCGTAGAAAATAACAAAACAATAAAAAGGGCTTTGCCTGCAACGCCGTTGCAGAAAATGAAAAAACAATAGGTACGAGAATCAATGCTTGGGCTACGTACGATTATCCTTGGTGGAACCTATGGATTGTGGTCCACGCCAAAACTAATTAAGGGGGTAGTGTCAACCACATTGCACAAGTTCCCCCAAAAAACAAAAAAGGCATTTCCTGCAACGCCGTTGCAGAAAATGGAAAAACAATAAACACGAGAATATATGGAATGATACGGTACAGTACGGTAGGGTAGGGAACATCAAAATGTTTGGGTCCGCGCCAAAAGTTTCAGGACACCACATTCCAGAATATCACGGCACGCGCAAACAAAAGATAGGCAGGCGCCAGTAAACCAACACTCACAGGTACTACAATTAGTAGTAATACAGCACTTCATGGGAGGCAGTAAATCAAGCACTTACAGCGTACAGTATGAATGACAAAAAATGCCAAACGCTTCCTACAAACAACATTATTATCATAAAAATAGCGCGCCAAATCAATCAAAGGAAAAAACAGTAAGTTGAGATGCACAATTTAACAAAGAAATAATGGTAGAACTTAGTAGTTGCAGTCCGATGACAGGTAAAACCATTGTTACCAATAACACAAACAGCCCGCACAGCAGTGTATCGGGAAGTGACCAAACAAACACAAACAATAGCCAAACATATAGAACCACCAACAGTAGCAACAGAAATATTCTACAGACAACAAAAGAATCCGATAACATTAACTTGGAAAACAACATTGTCAAACACGTCAAAGAAACAGCGTTCAGGAAATTTGAATTCCCACCAGAGAATACATTTGTGAAGGCAACGATATTCAACATTGCAAAACTAACGAATAACAATGAAATACCAAATATGATCAACATAAAGGAACAAAAGTGGAGTGGAATTTATTGCCGAGCAGTCACTACGTGTAGGCACAATGCTCAAACTCTTGCCAGGAAAAACTACAAAGGTAAGCAACCAACAATAATATGATTGCCGGCATGCACTCTTTCATGATCCTTTCTAACATTTTGGTCATATTAACACTGACATGTAGACGATAAAAGGAACAACCAGATACCAGATAGTTTCCCAAGAACGGTTCTAATCACGGACACACAAGACATGAGCTCAGAAAATAGGTACCAATTGTACAAAGACTATTGACGGAAAAGTTCACCAGAATTCAAATACTTCATGAAAAGAATTCTTGGAGCGGTGTCACCAAAACAGACAGACTTCAAAAGAAAATCAGTCAGAATGACAGTCAGCAACATTTTCACCCCAAGCGATGAAGCTTTTGCATTGCTTTTCCTTTACAACGACTACGACTTGTGGCTAAACACAACAAAGGGCACGAGGTTGAGAAAAAAATTCACTGATGGTAAGTCAGGAAATAAGGAGGGATGGAGTAACGAGGGACAAGATCTTTACGAATACCTAGTAAGTGAATTAGAAGAATGAAGGGAGGAACAACAGTAAAAAAATTAGAGATGGAACTACTACTTAAAATGTACCGAAAGCAAAATGGCAATCATAAACAACAAGATAAGGAGGAGGATGAAGAAAGTAAAAAGAAAAAAAACAGAAGTGAAAACGTAGCTTCCTTGAGATTCTCCGCAAGGATACCGAGGAATACAAATTATACCTCGAATACAAGAAAAATGAAACAGAGTAATTGGTGATAACAACATCAATAGAGAAGCATGACTAGTTCATTATTATTTTACGGTTAGCACAATATTGTTCCCGGTCTTCTGTTCAAATAGAATACAATAAACGAGGTAATTGCAAAAGCTGATAAAATACTTTCATATTTGTTACAAAATATGTTTGTTGTATTTCAGTATTTGATATGCGTAGCGTGAATATTGTGAAATGTCGGAGATTATTGCAAATGCGGATAAAATACTTTTGTATTAGTACAAAAATATGGTTGTTGGCTTTTGATATTCAATAAATGTAGTGTGAGTATTGTGAAAGCGACGCAACAGAATGCATTGCTGGCTATCAAGAAGCTCATACATTTGTGAAGAAATTCATAATAACACTACGGCAATATCATTGTACATAAAGGATCATATTATTACAAAACATGAGTTTCGTGTGGAAAAAACAAAAATTGAATGGCGAATAAATATTATCAGGGTAAACATGAAACAAAATTGTAGAATAGAAAGATTCTGAAGCAAGCATGGTACGAGGGCTGAAAAAAACGGTGGCAAAAATAGTCCTACTTGAAATTGTTGCGTGCAAAAATAGGTAGAGAATTATTTATTGCGCGCACAACAAAATGTTTCCAAATTTTTTAAAACATCGCACGAATTTGTCGAAAGCATGAGCATCGTTTATGTGACGTAGAATCATTGAATTGAATTCTACAATTAAATTGTTCAATTGAATCGTGGAATTGAATCATTGAATTTAATGGTAGACTTTTACCACAGATTTGAATCATTGAATTGAATCATTGAATTGAATCTTAGAGCTGAATCTTAGAGCTGAACCATAGAATTGTATCTTCATTTTGAATTGTAGACTAGAATCATTGATTTCATTCATAGATTTGAATCGTTCTAGAATGGAATCATTGAATTGAATCATAGACTAGAATCATAGAATGGAATCGTAGAATACTACAAATATGTAAGCAAACTACGTGCACAACAACTCCACAGGGCCCCTGCAAAGCACTAATTTATTTTTCTGCATGGGTATGAAGTACAGAGTAGTACCTACCGTACGTGTGAGTAGACTTACGAGTAAACGTACCGGTAAGACGTAAAAAATTTCATGTCAGCCGTTGAAAAGAAAGCCACTATCCCAAAAGCGATTTCATTGGTTCAAAAGAGAACTCAACAAGTGTAAACAACTGTCGATATCGACCTTACGCGCGTCGGGCGGCTATACGTATCTACGTTGTGCTTGGAACGTACAGTCGCGTTCACAAAATCCATCCGAAGTGAAACCTGACTCAGTACATCCCGAATCCATTCATTCGATGATATCCCATTATTATGATGTGTAATACCGTCTGAACATCTTCTGCAGGTGGACAAGAAGACCAGTTCCAACTCCGCACCGGTAGCCGTTAGCGATCCAACTTCACGCATGAATGGCTTCTAGAGGCTTCGTCCAATCTGATGCGGTCGTACGTTCTCTAATATTTTAAGGTCGACATCGGTTTTCAAACGCAATTGATCAGACACAATTTTATCTACCAGTTCAGAACGAGTAGCGCAAGTGTCAAGATGGCGAAAAAGGCAAGCGAAAAGAAGGGAGCAAAGATCTTCAAGACGAAGTGCTCGCAGTGCCACACCGTTGAGCAAGGAGGTGCTCACAAGCAGGGTCCTAACCTCTACGGTTTCTACAACAACACTTCTGGATCCATGGAAGGATACTCCTACTCTACCGCGAACAAGAAAGCTGGCGTCGTTTGGACCGACGATAACATCTTTAATTACCTTGAAAACCCCAAGAAGTTTATGAAGGGAAACAAAATGGTTTTCGCCGGACTTAAGAAGCCGCAGGATCGTCATGACATCGTCGCTTACTTGAAGAAGACTTGCCAGGCGTAATTTTTCCGCTTGAATATTTCTCCACACAACTTAGAAAACACACTTCTTTAATCATCGACGTGATCAAGCGCCGAAACAGATGTGTATCTTTGTCTTGCTGGCCGTCTGGGGATGAATGCAAGAGAGCGACTCGGTGTATGTATCTATCCATCGTGATCGCGCGAAAACAGGAACCGTTGTCAAGTGATTATGTAGTTGCTACCTTTGCAATCGCGAACAGAATTGGACATAAAACCGCTATTCAGTCGTTACCGAGGCGCCCTTCGGATAATCTAGAAAATAAATTATCAAGAAAACTGACTAGATGCCGTATAACCGCCACTTACTTCTTATGCTAGGACATTTGACCGTACCAACACAATCCGAGAGTTATATTTATGTTCTTTGTATTGCCACCGGGACGTAACCATTAGCTGTGATGATTCGCTAACGAAGGTTTCTGAAATGACGAAGGTTTCAACAAGAGTTGCTTCGCAATGTCATCAAAAGATAGACAAAAAATTAATTTTAAGGTTGTCAGCGTAGAGGAGACAAGTGCAGCCGCAGAGTGGGTATGACATAACGTGCATTTGCGGTCATACTTTTTTGTGTCCCATCCAGATTGGAGCACAGGAGGCACCTGACATGCCAGAGAACACTACGAAGTACTTCTATTATTTTATGTCGTAAAATGAAAAAATGATATGAATAGTATTCTTATAATTATTTGTATTTATCGCCATTCACGCAAAATTATCTCTTGCAAAGTTGCTCACAATTTGACACAAGTTAAATTTGTTTTTTGTCAAGAAAAATGCTCAAATTACGTGATTATCTCATAATGCAGATTCCCCTCCTGATTCGAACACGGCCGTTATCATTCCCATTGCTGGAAGGCATGTATCAGATGAGCTGAAGGTGAAGATCAAGTTAATGAAAATCATGCAGAATCATAGCACACCTTTTGTTGCAGAGAAGGAATTGTATGAATGGGCTATCGAATCAGAGCGCCTTAATTTATTTTCATGGACAAAAGGAAATCTCATACAGACAATGTCAAGAGTCATGACGGACATTTACGCAACTGTGCCTGAAATAGAAGGTGATGGCTTTGAACCTCATCTTATTGACTGGTGTTATGGGAAATTGATCGGTGCTGACGTTGCCAGTTGTACAAAAATCTATGCCCGATCCTTCCGCAAAACATTTCATTCCCTATCAATGAACCTGATGTTGGTAAAGGAAGAAAATCTGTCTTTCCCCCATGCTGAAGACCCAACCTTACCAGTCCGGTATCCGGAACTACAAGGTAATATTGATCTAGACGAACTCCGCCACGGTCAATGGTGGATCAAAACTTGGGAAAAGAGATACAAAACAGATTCCAATGAAATTTTGGTGCCTATTATTCCTCTCTAAATGGATGGAATCGCAATCGACAATAGTGGCCAAGCGACTCTTACCCCACTGAACATGACACTTGGCATATTCAACACCTTAGTTTGGAACTCTTGGCTGGATGCATGGGAGACTATATATTATCACCCCACAGGCTCACGTGATAAAGGTGACAAATTGATGGACAATGTGAACAATCTTACTCTGGCATTTTTTTCGCTCTTTCATCTTTGAAAGATGCCTGTAACCTAATGGATGGCATAGAATGGTCTAGTTTGCCATGGAACAAGAAGAAATGGTCTGTTTGAATTAAATTTTCAGTCACTTATTTCATAGGTGATACTCCCCAGCACTACCAACTTTGTGGATATTATCAAACAGCCAACACAAAGATGATCTGTAGGCATTGCAACTGTCCAAGGGCACTTGGTAATAACGCTCCTGCCAATGTTCTAAAGGTTCCTGCTGTTTCAATTAAAAGTGGGACGATGAAGGTGTCTAAGGACAATAATGGTGGGGAAGAGTATCAATCCATCCGGCTATGGAAGATGTCCGATTTTACTGCTCCAACGTTGGGCGAAGGAGTGAACGTGTTGTTGGTTTAAAAAATACTGCAACGAAACACCACACGAAACGACGGAGGTACGGACATTCGCCTTAGAATCAGGTGCACATACACCGCATCAAAATCTCTAAGTGCTATAAAAATGATTCCACTTAACAACACAAAGAAACGGTTAGAACTGAGACAACATTCAAAACCGGATCAATAAGTAAACACTTGGAACCCATATGTGTATTGAAAAAGAATTCACATAACAGCCCATGAGGAAATTACTGATTGCAATCATGAAAATCAATACTGGTTCGGAATGGGCCTCATTTATTCCATTACAACACGATCAAGCAAAAGGCCCATTGAATTAATTACTTAACCTTGTAAGCGACCAATCGATACCAAAAGACCGGCACGATACAACTAATTGCTGTCGGTCAAAAATACGCGTACTGTACTTACATACATTCTACAGGAATTATATCCATTCTACACTTGAAAAAGTTCACTTATACTCCTCCAGAGATAAATCTAGAAAAGTGCCGGTAGCAAACGTACAGACGTACGGTCATTCGGAGATACACACGAATGAGATAACACACGTATGACTAACAGGCAAATAAGAGAGCTGACTTGCTGAATCGCTAACAGTAAGGGTGCGCTAATAGTGCACCAATAGAGGTTCGATACGAGTAATCATCTTACATGAAAAACACTCACAAATCTAAATACTAATACTTGAAATCACTGAATACCACTAAAATTACCTAAGTGAATTACACGCGTAAGCGTGTTGGAGAAATAGGCTCACGAGAGCAAAATTAGAGTTTATCAGACCCAAATGGACTCATAGAGTCTGGGTAACCAAATGAAAGCTGATTGCCGACTGATCATCGGTTAATCACCGTCTGAAGCCAAAGGCCGGACGTTAAAGACCCTCCTCAACAGAAGAGACTCAGGCGCTTAGAAGGTTAACAACACTAGCGCAGCAGAGCACACCAGGCTGATACCCGTGGCTTCTACTGAGGTTTGTAAGGGAGAAAAGAACACCAAAAGATTGTTATTCACCTATGAAGACACTTGCAAGAGGTGCCCATCGATGGGGATAGCAAAAGGATGTGTCGAAACCTACAACAGCCAATTAACGGTCAGAATAATGTGATGTACGCGTGTTCAGTACTAGGAATCACATAACGGCTACAAAAGAACCGTTAATAAAGAGAGGCACGCGACCTCGGGAACGTGACCTCGAAAACAAATCAAATGGGAATCAAATTTAACTCCTACATAAAAGAGCCCAAGTATACTCACTCGTATACAAATGATATGATAACAAAACCAGCCGAGGTAATATACATACCCAGTATTGGATAAACACATACACAAAAAATAGAAATGACTGAAAAATGCCGAACCAAATATTTAATAAGAGACGAACGAATATTCGATACTGTTTCAATAAAAGGGAAAGAACTGTTGAGCTTAAGTATAGAGGAACTGAAAAATTGGGGTTCAGATAGGAATCAATCCTCATACCGTGGCTATGAACATGTTTACTAGCAAAAGCACGTGGAAAGGAAAATACTCCACAAGTTGCTTCAGAACTCAGAAAATCACAATCACAGCTTCCTCATGAAAGCAAAAGCTAACAACCTCCTTGTTACAAGCCTAATTCCTACAACATACTCCGAAACAACACACCATGGCGCCACGCGGCAGCAGCAGAAGCAGCAGCAGCGGACGCGGCGGCAACTGGAGGCAGCGGGCAACTTGGTGGGCCTACTACCTCCATCGGTAACAACAATGTTGGACCCGGAACAGCTTGAGCAACTCACAGTAACTTTGGTTGCAAGGCTATCAAGCAGGAACTTATCTCTATCAACCGCAGCAAGAGAAGCCAAGGAAAGGGCGGACACCAATCTTGGCATCCCTGGCTACGCAGGAGAAAGGGCGCTGACAGCAGCCGAAGTCTGTTTCAGGAAGATCCTCGAGTCCTTCGGAGTCAACAGGCCTACAGCCAATGAAATCTTCAGACATGGGTACTCCAACACTAAAGCTGTTGCAGATCTTGATTCAGAAGGGATCAAGTCTTTTCTAGGGTTGCTAAGCAAGGCGAAACACCATCTATGCCCGGATCCACAAGAAGTCTTTATTGGTAGGGCATTCGGCGCCCGACTGAAGCTGTTTGTGGCTTGGATTAGGTTCCAACCTATAATAGGCGCAACGGCCACCTGCAGTGGACTGGATAAAGGACCCAACGGCCGAGATAGATACTCGGGAACGCTTGAGATCTACAAAGGAGGACAATGAAAATACAGCAGTAAAGGATCTGACACTACCCGACAAACTGACTATGATGTCAAAGTTCAGGGAATTTGATGAGAACTTACGCAAATACCTCCGGCATAAAAGGGGTGTCACCAAAACATCCCTACTCTACACAATAAGACAACAATCTACAGTCGGAGAAACCGGACAGGTGTGGAACTGTCAGGTCCGGGCCCAGACAACGCATATTCCGACTGGACTGAGTATGCAATAAGATGCACGATTCATGCCAACTCTCATTGGTCTAAAGACAACAATACTCTCTGGGGGATATTGTTTAAGTTGGTAGGGTCTGGACCTGGTTGGTCCTATATACAAAGTTTTGGGACCAAAAACGGGGTAGGAGGTGATCGCCGTAAGGCATACTTCGCCCTCTACTCTCAGGCATACGAAGAGACCAACATAAAGCTAATTGTTGAAACCAAAAGGCAGTTTATCCGGGAATCAGTATACACAGGAGATTCCAAACACTACAATTTTGACAGGCACAAGAGGCTATGGCATGATGCAAAGCAAACCTTGATAAGATACAAGGCATTCCCGCCCGAGGATCAGTTTGTGTATGACTTCATACAATCTCTACAGGATGTACGAACTCGAGCAATCCATCCCAATTGTAATAACAGAAGGGTCGGACTATTATGCAAATTTTGAGAAGGCTTCAGCGTATCTTACTTGGGCACTTGGAGTAAAGAAACTCCAGAATCAACCAAACAAGAGAGGTCGGAATGTGTCAGCCTTCACTCACAACAAAAAGAGGAAAGATGACAACAAACGCGGCAACTCCTCTTCCAGCAAGCCACAAGCCACAAGGCAACAACAACAACAGTAGTGGTGGCTCAAAAGCACAACCAGGGACCTATAAAGGGCCCGTTGAATGCAAGTTCTATCCACGAGAAATATGGTTAAGCATGTCTAAAGAGCAGCAACAAAGAGTCCCAGCGCTAAAACAAGCAAAGAATGCAAGCAATAGCGGGGGCAACCAACAATCGAAAGTGGCAGCAGCCACTGCTGCAAACCCCCCCAATAACTCCAGTTCAGCGGGAAACCAGTTTGGTTGTCACAGCCATATTGGAAACAGGAATGGAAATTGATTCGCCGGCCGGGGCCTTAAGATAGAACCTCGGGTAGGCCGGCCAATAGTCCATCTCAAAGAGATGACCTAGTCATCCAGTGTTAAGCCAGGCCGGTACGAGCTGGATAGCCACGTGGATACGACTGCAGCTGGATCTAATATGGTATTACTCGATCCACTGGATTCTATAATGACATTTGCTGACGTTGCCCCATTTTCTGATGTGTACTCACCAATGAAAGATGTTCCTATTGCCCGTTGTGCTACTGCTTGGACAGACCCAACGGACGGTATCACATACATATTGGTATTCAGACAGGCCCTCTATTTCAGAGAATCACTGCAGCACAGTCTGATATGCCCGAACCAAATCCGAGAATGCAATTTGAATGTGGTTGAAGACATACCAAGAAGATACTGCAGTTCTTCCAGTCACAGTCTTATCTTCCGGTCCGACGGTTTTGAATTGACAATACCATTGCTAGTCGATGGCGTTCTGTCATACTTTGACACACGCCAGCCGACACGCCGTGAACTCGATACATGTGACCAAGTCCTTGCAACCGACACACATACCTGGGACCCATACACCCCCCACTTCAAAGAAGCTGAAGAAGCAGCCAACACGTTTTTCCCACGAGTGGTGGCAGCCCTCTCAGGAGGAGGACCGACTGGGACAACTGAGTCTTGGATACGATCCACAGACAACCCTATACACATCAATGTAAAACATCACGATTATCGTCTCAGATACCTACAGAAGATCTGTACAACCCGTACTCAACGGCCGGGGTATACTCAACAAGAGATTGGCGACCGGTTACACTCAGTTTTTGTTAAAAGTACCGGGGACAGAGAAAGCTCGGAGATACTCCAACTTTCAGCTACTTCAACCAAAACTTCGATTTCACTAACAGAGGAAGAGCTTGCCATCCAAAAGGAAGCAAAAGCTCGGACAAAAGAAAGAAAATTACTCCGATGCCAGCAAGATGTGATAGATAAGGAAACTTCCCTAGAGAAGAGGTCATTTATCCAACGCGGACAATGGGGACCTCCGATAAGGATTCCAGAGAAAGTGGACAGATATGATTCAGAAGCCATTGCAAAGATGTGGAACATCAGTGTTAAGAGGGCCAAAGAAACCATTAATGTCACTACCCAAGAAGGCATAAGAAATCTTACGCAACCAATCACCCACAGGCTAAAGACCCAAAAGTTGAGAAACAGAAAAGTACTTAAGAGTTGGTGGTTCGCTGATACCATGAAGTTCAAAGTACGGAGTATCATTCGGAATGATACCAACGCACAGATCTTTACCAATTGGAAAGGATATGTGGTGTTCTATCCAGTAAGAGGGGAGAAACGGTGTCACGATGGACTATCTTGCTTCATAAATGAGGTAGGAATACCGGAACATCTTGTCACTGATGGGGCAAAGGCCCAAGGAAATCATGAGACACACAGCACTGGATGGACTAGGCTTCGATTGGAGTATCGCATCCGCCAAACCTATATACAGCCCCATTGTTGGTGGCAGAATACGGCAGAACACAGTGCAGGGGACCTAAGGAGATCAATCCGATTGATGACTTCTAAGAAAGGAAGCCCGAGGAGGTGCTGGGCCTTTTGCGGAATGTTGGCGGCCGGAAGGTTAAGTAACACCGCATCTGGGGATCCATCTGCTATGGGAAGGACAGGATTTGAGTTAGTCCACGGATATACTCCGGATATAACCCCATACATGATACACGATTGGTATGATTTCATCTGGTGGTACGACCTACAGGATAAGTCGCAGAAATACGGACAATGGCTGGGCCCATGTGGAGATACTTATGGAGGTGGCGATTGTCACTATGTATTGTATAAGACTGGAAAAGTACACATAACAAACGGCACGCGGCCTATATCTGAAGTGGAATGGAAGCACCCAGACACTATCCTGCAGTTGGAGGAACACAACAAACTACTTAATGAAAGGATCGGTGATGAGGCGAAGCCCTCGGATACTTACCTGGAAAACGAGTTAGGGGAACCACCCTTGGGCCTATTTGATGGCAAATATGAGGGTGAGGACGACGTACTTATGGCTGAGCCAGAGGCGTCATCCCCGGACATCGATGATTTAACCGACAATCTTGACGAGTACTTTGGAAGCCAAGTGCTACTGCAGATAGGGGAACAACGGATTCATGGTACGGTTGATAACCGATAAAGGGACGCAAGTGGGATCCTAGTTGGAGAAAAGAATAACAATCCACTCCTAGACACAAGATCTTACGACGGTTTCCTATGCCAGACGGATCCATTGAGATCTACACAGCAAATGTGCTTGCGGAGAATCTCTATTCCTCCGTGGATGACAAGGGGCGCATGTACTGTCTTCTGAACGAGCTACTTGACTATGAAAAGGATCAAGAGGCTCTGACAGTACAGCAGGCAACTATCACTACTAAGTCCGCACAAACACGGACTAAGCCAACAACCAAAGGGTGGAGAATCCTGGTCAGTTGGAAAGATGGAACTTCTTCTTGGGCAAAGTTAAGTGACATGAAGGAAAGTTTCCCCGTTGAAACGGCTCTGTTTGCCAAAGAACAAGGCATAATAGATGAGCCAGCTTTCAAGTGGTGGGCCTATCGGGTAATTCAGAAGAAAGATCGGATTATCTCCAGCGCCAAGACCAAATATTGGACCAAATCCCATAAGTATGGGGTTAAGCTACCGAAAACAATTGCTGAAGCAAGAAGGATAGATGAGGAATCCAGCAGTGACTATTGGGCCCTGGGCTATTGCGAAAGAAATGAAGAACAATTTCATAGCCTTTGAGTTCAACGACGAGGACAAAGTACCGGTGGCACATACAAAAATCACCATGCACATGGTATTTCACGTGAAAATAGATCTAACCCGGAAGGCCTGACTTGTTGGCGACAGGCATAAAGTGCCCGAAATATCACGGGAGTATACATTACTCAAGCGTGCCCAGCAGGGATTCAGTCCGGATGTTCTTCCTAGCCGCTGCACTTAACAACCTTGAGGTCTTAAGTGCTGACATCCAAAATGCATACTTAACCGCACCAATTAAGGAAAAGTACTACACAGTGGCTACACTGGAACAAGGATTTGCACCGGAGTTATGTGGAAGGCCCTGCAAAATTGTAAGAGCTCTGTATGGTTTACCAGTCGCGGGCGCATCATTTTGATCTCATCTGTCTGAGCACTTAAGGGGACTTGAGTATAAGTCTTGCAAAGCGGATCCGGATGTATATATGCGGCCGGCTATAAAGAAAGATCGGCTCGGCATATTACGAACACTGTGTGGCATATGTGGATGACATCCTCGTATGTGGGATGGTGTTGTTACTCTAAAAATCGACCGGATAGGTATAACGATTTGTTTAAATTTAAAGAGATGTGAGCTCGGAGAGACGCTCTTATTTTTACTGTATTGGGGCTCTCTGCTGTATTTTACATGGTAGAGATCTTCCCCGGTCTTTTCACTAGTAGGGGTTCCTTCGTACCAATACTTCTGTTGCTGTTGCTGTATTAGCGCCGTGTCGGTCTTGCTGTATCGGTCATTCTGTTGGTATTGGTCATTTGTAAGGTTAAGTGTTTTATCCGATGGGGCGTATGCTTGTTTGTTGTATTTAAGGTAGACGAGGAGGCCCATTCGGAATCGGTACTGATTTTCTTGATTCTAATAAGTAGTTTCCTCACGGGATATTAAGTGCATTCTTTTGAATGTACTTAAGGATTCCAAGTGTTTACTTACTGTTCAGGTCTTTGGATATTTCTTGTTTCTAACCGATTATCCTCTTTTGTTTGTAGCCTTAGGTGGTATCGTTTTTACCACTTAAGGATTTTTAGGTAGTGGAGGTGCGTTTGGTTCTAACGCTTTATCAGCGGAATATTCGTATCTTGTATTGTGTATCATCTTCCCGCACCTCGGTCGTCGTTTCGTTTTGTCGGCTCTTCTGATTGAATTTGATGCCGACAACAGTCCGTATTTTTCGCCGACAACACACCCCTTGATCCAACATGATAGATGACGTATGTTGGATTACTGTCGGTGTATACGTTGCCTTTGAATGATTTAACCTGGGTAGGATCAAATCGGAATGTTAATCGAGTCCTTGACGTTCCGTCGGGTCATTGGAACCGTATCGACGCTTGATCGGTTGATAGATCGAACGTTCGGATTGAATCGTAACGCCATTTAACTTGGGTAGTGTCCCATGATAATTCTTGCGTGTCGGGCGTGCAAGATCCATCCCAATGGTTTGGTCAGATCATCAGCTGGGTTGATAACTCCAGGGATATGAATCATCTTGATTTCACCATTTTCTTTCCATGCTTGAATGGCAAAGAACCTGATTTCAATATGTCTGGTTCTTTCAGTTGGCTTCTGGGCATTGATGATTTCAATTGCTGATGCATTGTCTTCATAGATCGGAGTTGGACCAACTTGGGCGAATCCTAATTCCTTGAGTATAGACCTGAGATATCTGGCTGTTTTGGCTGCTGTGACAGCAGCAATGAACTCCGCTTCCGTAGAACTCTGTGCAGTAAGTGACTTAGCTTTGGATCGGTAAACAATGGCTCCACCAGCATAAGTGAAAACATATCCTGTGGTGGACCTACGATGTTTTGGATCATTGCCATACGCGGCATCAACAAAACACATCAGTTTGGCTTGCTTGATATCTTCAGGGAATGCTGGGAGCGAACGCATCTTGGACTACGTCGGTGTATGGTTCTCCTGATGGTAAAGATGGCTCAGCATTTGGTCTGTAGAATCTAATTCCCCAAGATCTGGTTGTTCTGAGATAGCGGGCTATATTCTTCAGACTGGAATAGTGGAAAGCAGTGGGATTGGAGCTGTACTTTGACATCAGAGTCACTGCATAGCCTATGTCTGGCCGGCAACTCACATATGCGAACATCATTTCACCTAAGAGCGTCCTGTAGGAGAAACCAGACGTGGATTGTAATTCAGCATGTTCCTTGGTGCCTTCTAATGGTCCATCCGAATGTGTTTGTAGTTGGCTCAGCACTTCAGTTGATAAAGGCGCTGATGTCCTAGACTGAGGTTTCATCTTAGAATCAGTTTCCCAACCATGGGATGTCATAATTCTGTCAATGTAATTTGCACAGGACAGTTCAATGTGGTCAGCTGTCTGTTTGACATCAATTCCATTGAAGTCCTCAAGCAATCCCAATTTTGTAAAGGGGATCACGTCTTCCTTCGGTAGCTTGAGTTTTGCACCTATAATGTCATAGATCTTGTCGGATATGGATTCTGATGTACAAGCTAGTGCAAAATCATCAACTTGTCTCAACATGTAGACCGTTTCACCTTCAAAAACTGTTGTATAGATGGTTCTGTTATGCGTGGTGGTCTTGAAGTTGAGATCGGGACCTTTCAAGATCTTGTTGATGTGGGTCTCCCATAGTCTACCTGATTCCGGATGGCCTTGGAGTGCTCAAAGAACAGGAAGCACCAGTCTTCTGTCTATGTCTTTGCCATGCTTGTGTCTGTACCATTCTGCATATGCATCATCAATAGTCATGTATGTAGGGATATTGGGCCCTGGAGAATGGGCATAGGCGTCAGCCACATCACCTGCATAGATTTTGAGATTGAGGCTGGCTGCAATGGCAAAGAACAATCTTTGGATGGGGTGTTCAACACATGATGAGTATGACATTGCTATGGCATGCAGGGTTGGCGCGGCATATTTGCTTCCATTGCAACATTGTCTTGCGCGGCGGACACCATTCCGTTTTACGCTGTATTGCCAATGGGGTCGGAGAATAATAGCGTCTGGGTCCTTAGGGTATTGAATTGGTGAGCCAAACATTTCCAAATCTTCAAATTGATCAAGTTGTTTTCGCTCCCCAGCTTCCCATTCAGGCCATGTAGACAAAGGCTTGAGATTCCTTCGAGTAAAGTGCCCTAGTGCTTGTTCTTCAGGTGTAGTTGCCTTGGAATTGATGGCCTTGATTAAGAGTTAAATTTCTTCAGTTGGTAGTGAATCTGCATCAAGAGCTAATGCATGATTGCCTGCCTTATGAAGCTTGGTGATGGCTCAAAGTGATGCAATATCAATTGTGGGAATGACTACATCCATATCATCTTCGATTGGTGCCAAGTGTCTTTGGATGGAGGCATGGAGGGCTTCAGTGCTATGGACCTGGTTGATTCTGGATTGGATGATATTCTTGTATTTGGTGCCAATTTTCTTGATAGTCTTGATGGATGAAATCCGGTCCAAAAAAGGTGGATCTTCTTCATCGGTGGGTTCCTTCCAAGAAGTATTGGGGGCAAATAAACCATATTCGTTGGAGTGTTTCCTGACTTCTTTCATAGACAATTTTCCTTCAAGTGCAAAAGTGATAGGAGTATCCATTGAATCCCGCACCCCTCGAGCGTGTGATTGGTGCAATGCGGTGGTGACATCAGCAGCAGTGAACACACGGTTGTGATTAATGGAGACAATATAAGCGCCTCGGAGCTTGGAGAGAGTCTTCTTATGGGAGGAGAAAAGCTTGGAGGCAGGACTTTTTGCAAGGATATCGGTGATGTAAGCTCTGCCAAGCAGTGAATCATTGGCATATCGGAGGCCAAATGTTTGATCAGCACAAGATGGGGAGACATTAAGCCTGAGATGTGTGCGATTTGCAAATGGGGAGATGGAAAAAGTGAAGTCACTGGATGACACCTCATGTGGCTCCGCTGGAAGAGGAATGTTATCATCGGTCTGGAGCAGGTGCTTGACATTAGGTTGGAAGATCTGTAAGGGGTAAGTCATTCATCCCTTCATCAAATCTGACATGAGAGGCGATCTTGACGCGGTGTGTCTCAGTATCATACCAAAGAATGTTTCGGGTAGTGTAGGGGACAAAACCAAGAAATATGCCTGTTCGCGCATTGGGTTGAAGCTTGATTGATTTCTTCCCTGGAGGACGCACCCAAACTCTGCAGCCAAAAGTGCGGAAGTCAGCAAGATTTTTCTTATGGCCAGTTGCCAGTTCTAAGGGTGAATGTTGCTGAGTGCCTTCAGGAAAAGCATTGGACAACCAAAGGGCATGATAAAAGGCAAATGGCCAGAATTTTATGGGCAAATTTGCACCACTGAGCATGGTCCTCATGGAGTTAGCAAGAGTCCGGTGAGCTCTTTCAACTGTACCATTCTGGTGAGAAGCATCCGCACCGGTGGGGAAAATGGAGTACCCAAAGGAAGAGAAGAGGTTTCTGATGTCCGGGTTGTGGTAGAGTTCACCACCTTGATCAACGCTGATATACTTGTTGGCACAAGTTGGGTTGTGCTGTGAGAAGAAATGCTCCAACCAATGTAGAGGTGCTCCTTTGGAGATTCTGGTATCACCATATTTCATACCAGTATAGTGATCTGTGATGAGAATCCAAGCTGTCTCGCCATGGATGCCTTCATAGTCACGCTTGCATTTGCTGTTGGAGGATCTGGCGCCAGAGAACGCAAAATCAATTGATAGTCCTTGAAAGGGTTGCGTGGCCTTTCGTGTGGAATGTGAGCCAGCGGGTGTTTTTGTTTGCTTACATTGTATGCAAGTTGGGCATTGATCAAGAATACTGGTTTGGCGCTTGAACTTTGGTACTCCAAGGATGTGCTTATGAGCTTGATACAGAAAGTCATCGCATGGGTGTCCTAATCTTTGGTGCCATAGGAGTTTCGATGTCTTGGTTTTGATGGCTTGGATGGGGATACTTTTGTCCACAATCTTGGTGAAGAACAATTTGGCATCAAACCTTGGCATGTCACTGGTATCAGACTGAGCTTTCGCTGCTTCAGTGCATTTTTGCAGATTGACAAGATTCGTGTATATATCATATCTGTAGTTGCTAATGGCTTCTTTGGAGGCCAGTTCACAAGCTTCCTTGAACTGTATGTCAGTAGCTAGGGCATAGGCTGACGATGATGCACAATTAGCATATGGAGATGCAAGATCAATGTCTGGGATCAGGACTGGGTGTGTATAGCATTGACCATCAATGATGCTTCCATGGAGGACAATGCTGTCGGCAGTGTTCTGCTTGTGATGACAAATGATTGTGAGGTTGCCGTTTTGTGGAGCAGATGAGTCATAGTTGTCAATGAATGATTTATGGATTGACTGCCCACTGAACTGACATCGCATACAAGATGTCATTCCACAGAGATCATTCTCACTCAGCAATGTTGTTGACAGGGAGGGAGAATAGTAGAAGAAGACTTTGAGATACCCTATGTGATTGGGTGCTGGGATATGCAAATGTCCCGAGCCTTCAGGGATGCAGGTAGCTGCTTTTCCTCCTATTGCTGCCGTGAGCCTGACAGGACATTTCCTCAGCTTGTTGTAGGGTTTGTAACCGTGCAGGATGTGTTTGAGATTGGTGCAGGAAACTTACTTTTGGCAGTACTCTGCTTATGATGACAGATAATAGTGAGGTGTCCATTTTGCTGAGCAGATGAGCCTTGGTCATCATGGAAGGCTTTGTGAATAGACTGTCCGCTGAACTGGTTTTGCACGCGAGGTGTCATTCCACAAAGGTCATTCTCACTCAGCAGTGTAGTCGACAGGGAGGGAGAATAGTAGAAGAAGACTTTGATATATCCAATGTGATTTGGTGCTGGGATATGCAAGTAGCCAGATCCTTCAGGGATGCAGGTTGCTGCCTTTCCTCCAATTGCTGCCGTGAGCCTGACAGGACATTTCCTTAGCTTGGTGTAGGGTTTGTAACCATGCAGGACGTGTTTGAGATTTGTGCAGGAAACTTGTGCACCGGTGTCAATCTGAGCTCTAACACCATGTTGGAAATAGGCTGTAGCCGCAATAGGGTCTGGAGGGACCAGGAATTGCACATTGTAGGTATCAACTGATGTAGGGATTGTCTCTGTCGAAGTTGGGATCTCCATTGATTTCCAGGTGTGATTCCAATGCAGGGGCAGTAGCCTCAACTGATTCCATATCACAGTAGACATCAATTGGGATTGAAGATTGGAGGCTGTCCCTGGGTAGGAGATTGACAGCACCAATGTGGGCAGATTCATAGGAGCTGACACTGCTGGAGTCCAAGGAAGGGCAAAAGCTTTTCACTTGATGGGCTGTGACGTTGTCAAATCCTTGAAGATCATCTTGAGGTGATAAGTATATTGGCTGCAAGAAAGACTTTCTATTCTTGGCCGGTGCAAAAATTTTGGTCTTCTACTGCATCATTGGGTGAAACCTCATCTTGATTTTCATCGCCAACGTTGATCTGAGAGATTTGTTGGGTGGAATCTAAGAGCTGTTGGGTTTGTCTATTGGATTTGTTCAGAAAAACAGCTGCAGCAATCCTATGTTTCTTGAGGGACTCAACATCTTGCAATGCAGGACAATTATCAAAATTATGACCGGACATGTGGCAAACAATGCATTTTCTGGATGTGTCAAAGAGACTAGGTTGCTTATCGAATGCAGTAATAGCATTGCAATATGCTTGATGGAGGAAGGGGTCGTCAGATTCTTCATCCATTTCCGGGTACCCAAGTGATTTCGATTAGGCTGATTGAGTGAGAAGTCAAAGTAGAAGGTGTTCTAACAGTACTATTGCTAGCGCGCTTTTGAAACCTGTCATTGCAACGGGGGCCTGGTCTGGTGCTTGAGACAGGCAATTGCTTGGGCTGGATTGGTTTGGAGGTGTTCCTCTTGTACTTCTGTTCAGCCTTGATCTCTTGCTCATATGTTTGCAGGGTTTGTAGAAGCCTACCTGCTTTGTACTTGTCCCGTTTGAATTGGTCATCTGAGTTGCGTTCATCTTCTGTTTTCTCAAATAGTTCGTGACTGAGGGTGGTCCCTGCAATCAAGTTGCTGACTTCTTCCGTCAAACTCATGGTGCCAGGTTGGTTTTGGAGGAAAACTCTGCGTCGCAAGTAATCCTTGTATCTGAAGTAGTACTCTTCAAGGGATTCATTTGCATCTTGGTTGGGAGGATTCCTGACCATTTGTCCTGCATTGGATGGCCTTTTTGAGTTGGGATGTGTCTGGGCAATGACTGTGTACAACGCTTCATAACCTTGTCCCCCTTCAAAGCTCTGAATGGTGGACTTCATTCTTCCACATGACTCAGGGATTATTTTATCAGTTCTGAGTGCAGTGTAGATGAGATTACCCCATTCTTGAATCGCCAATTCATATCTTGCAGGTAGATCATGAGGGAGACTATCACCTATGGTAAATCCTCTGAGGCTGTCAGCTTCGCGCCTGTAGAGATAGTAAGGGTGAATGTAAATTTGATGTTGTTGTGCATGTGCAGTAATCTCTCTGTACCATTTCCTAACTTGAGGGTGAGTATCATCCTTTAGTTGTGGAAAGCCTGAGAGGAACAATTTGTCTCTAGCTGCTTCCTTTGACTTGTCAGAGGCTCTGGTTAGATCAAAGCAATCACCACTTCTAGTGATCAGACGTTGGTCGTTTCTACCACTGCCTAGGTTGTGTAGGTAGTAGTTTTGCCTGATGACCGTTTCATTTCCCGATGAGTTGGTGTAGGTGATTGGAAAGTCTTTCATATCATCTCTGGTGAGGAATTCATCTCTCTTGTAGTATCGGTCCTTAACTGGTGGTGGTAAGGTTGCTGGATTCCATGGTAAGTCGAGTGACGCTTGGTGGTTGGCGCCGGCATTGTTATTGTTGTTGCTGTTGCTGTTGCCATTGTTGACCAGTTGTTGTAGTAGGGTCGTAATTTGTCCCATCTCAGTAGGGGAGACAGTTGCGACCGTTGCGGCAGGTGTATCCGGAATGGCTACCTCATCATCTGATGGTGGGTCTCCGGTGTAGGCTTCCATGAATAGGTCTGGGCGCCATTTTTTCTTGAATCGCCAGTGGGTGATTGTGATTTCAATTAGAACAATTGGCTCATCATCTGTGTTGGTCCAAATGGCATGCTTTGCAGCGGCGTCAAAATCAGTTTTGTATCTCATGCGTTTTGTAGATCCACCATTTCTGACATGCTTGATAACACATTTGTCGAGGAGATTGGCAATGTGGCCTTTTGTTATTTCATCCGGGGGTGGTTCCACTATGTTGATGGCAATAGCCTTTGCAATGCAATTGAGGATGTGGAGTTGTGGATCCGGAGCTATTTCTAGTGGTCCATCTTCTTCTTCTTCATCCTCACGGGTGACGAAGAATTCTGAGAGTTCATCTTTGCCAATGATTTCAGAGTAGGCTTTGTTAAGGGAAGTGGCCGCAGCTGGGTTGCTAGCGCTTGAAAATCGAAATTCGATTCCATAGATTGGAGTCCAGTCAAATGGAGTTGGCATCGTCGTCGTTGTCGATTTCGGCGTTTTGGTGTTAACCGGTAATGCAGCCGGCTTGTATTAATGTGATCGTTGTTACAATGGCAATGGTGGTAAATCTTTTCGGGCCGGGCGGCAATGTCAATGTCAGCGAATCGTCGTTGTTAATGTCGTGGCAAGTAAGAGAAGATTCTTGTAGGACAATCGTCGGTAGAACAATTGTTGTGGGTAGAAACGAATTTACCGTGGAACGTTCGTGGGAGGAACAATCGATCGTTGGTGGAATTCTTGGATGAAGGAGATGTGATCGTAATCGTAATTGTAATCGTAATCGTTCGATCGATCGTCGTCCTTAGATGTGTATTACAGAAGGAGATTCTTGGTAGAATGTTCTGTAGATACACCCCTTGATACGTGCGCTTGATTGTGTATTACAGAAGAAGATTCTTGGTAGAAGGATCTGTATACACCCCTTGATACGCAAGTAAGGAGGAGGAGAAAGAAAAAAAGAGAGAAAGAATGCGACGTGGGGAGGCCGAGAATGTGCCGCACAGGGAGCTAAGCACAGAATTTCCTCTGGATGTAACCGACAGTGGAGGTGCTGAACGGCCGGAGATAGGAGGTAGCTTAAGGTAAACACTGGTGCTCTTGCGGGACACAAGTGTAAGTTATAAGGGCTCTATAACCTGTTGTTACTCTAAAAATCGACCGGATAGGTATAACGATTTGTTTAAATTTAAAGAGATGTGAGCTCGGAGAGACGCTCTTATTTTTACTGTATTGGGGCTCTCTGCTGTATTTTACATGGTAGAGATCTTCCCCGGTCTTTTCACTAGTAGGGGTTCCTTCGTACCGATACTTCTGTTGCTGTTGCTGTATTAGCGCCGTGTCGGTCTTGCTGTATCGGTCATTCTGTTGGTATTGGTCATTTGTAAGGTTAAGTGTTTTATCCGATGGGGCGTATGCTTGTTTGTTGTATTTAAGGTAGATGAGGAGGCCCATTTGGAATCGGTACTGATTTTCTTGATTCTAATAAGTAGTTTCCTCACGGGATATTAAGTGCATTCTTTTGAATGTACTTAAGGATTCCAAGTGTTTACTTACTGTTCAGGTCTTTGGATATTTCTTGGTTTCTAACCGATTATCCTCTTTTGTTTGTAGCCTTAGGTGGTATCGTTTTTACCACTTAAGGATTTTTAGGTAGTGGAGGTGCGTTTGGTTCTAACGCTTTATCAGCGGAATATTCGTATCTTGTATTGTGTATCATCTTCCCGCACCTCGATCGTTGTTTCGTTTTGTCGGCTCTTCTGATCGAATTTGATGCCGACAACAGTCCGTATTTTTCGCCGACAACAGATGGATCCGAAGTTCCAAATGGATGCGATCGAAAGGCAACTCAAACTGAAGGATGGGACCGTTGAAACACCCACTTTCTACCTAGGGGCAGACATTGGCAACACGTCCGTTGATGGGGCTGAGTACTGGTCCATGTATTCAACTAAGTATACGTTCAAAGCTGTTAAATCTGTTGAGGAGGAATTGAATAGAGGGCAATATGCCTTCAAGATACTCCCAAAATCTGCAAAATCACCATTGGTAACTGGATATAGGCCCGAAATCGATGCCTCACCGGAACTTGGTTTGGAGAAACAAAACTATTACCAGGGTTTAATAGGTATACTCCATTGGATATGTGAACTCGGAAGGCTAGATATTGTAATGCCTGTCTCACTTATATCCCGGTATCTTGCACAGGCCCGAGAAGGGCATCTAAACCAATTGTTTCATTTGTTTGCATACTTAAAGAATTACAGCAAATCAAAGTTGGTGTTTGACTGTTCCATCCCAGAACTAGATGAATCAGTATTCCATGAATGTGACTGGGCCAAATTCTATCCAGAAGCGGGGGAACTAATTCCTCCGGATATGCCCAAGCCATGAGGAAAAGCCGTAACTACCACATGTTTTGTGGACGCCGACCACACCGGTTGCAAGGCTACTAGGAGGTCTCATACGGGAATCATCATCTTTGTTAACAGGGCACCAATCCTATGGTTCTCTAAGAGGCAAACAACCGTTGAAACATCCACATTTGGCTCAGAAATTGTGGCACTCAAGATTGCAATTGAAATGGTAGAAGGCCTACGGTATAAGCTCAGAATGATGGGCATACCTATAGAAGGACCAACCAACATGTATTGTGACAATGACTTGGTTGTTAAGAACGTAACACACCCGGAAAGCCCTTGTAAGAAGAAGCACAACAGTATTGCTTACCACAAGGCACGCGAATGCATTGCAGGAAAGATTATCCGGATTGGCAAAGAACCCGGTGAAACTAATATTGCAGATCTACTCACTAAGCTTATGGGCGGAGTGAAGCTATTTTCCTTATGTAGGAGATGCATGTGGAGGTGCAAATAAGAAGACCGACTCTTAAGGTATCTTCTACAAGTACTTAATACTACAAGTACGAAGACACGGGGACTCTAGAAAAGCGCCGGTAGCAAACGTACAGACGTACGGACATTTGGAGATACACACGAACGAGATAACACATGTATGACTAACAGGCAAATAAGCGAGCTGACTTGCTGAATCCCTAACAGTAAGGGTGCGCTAATAGTGCACCAATAGAGGTTCGATCCAAGTAATCATCTTATATGAAAACACTCACAAATCTAAATACTAATACTTGAAATCACTGAATACCACAAAATTACCTAAGTGAATTACACGCGTAAACGTGTTGGAGAAATAGGCTCACGAGAGCAAAATTAGATAAAAATGACTTCAAGTATCCAGACATTTAGGTCATATCATGTGTTCTCTGTCTTATGACGAATTACACATGATCAACGACCGGTATAGACATCCCTACATACAACACTAACACTGGGATACCGGTCGAATACAGTAAAATACACAGTAACAGAGCAATCTCGCGATATGCTCACATCTCTTTAAATTTTAACATCATATACCTTTGGTCGATTTTTAGAGTAACAACAGGTTATGAGCCCTTACCACAATCTACCATTCGATCTTAATTTGACGATTCTGATTTGATAATTCTGATTCTCCAATCTACCATTCGATCGGTCCGCCTTCCTCTTCTCCAAGGACACGTCTCTTTATATCTCTACGGCGCCACGTATAATCGTTCTACGCTCTGATATACGACCATATTGATCCCTACAATCTGGGGCATGATTTGATTATGTCTCTCCCCTCCGTTGAGATCCTCAATTGAATCTTCTGCTCCAGTTCAATGGATTCGCCTCATCCCTAACCGGCTTTAGTTGTTTTGGCGATTAAATTGCACTATGGTCGATCCCTCCGCCACCGACCATCGTCTTCGACACTCAACCGATACTACAATTCGTTCTACAACCCAAAACACATCAATCCCATCTATGGAGATCCTCTATCGAGCCTTCCTCTCCAGTTCAACCAATTCGCCTCATCCGTCATCATCTCATATAACTCGTTTTGACGATTGAACCGAGGCTATACCTACATCAGCTTTCAATTCAATCTGTACGGCTTGCCGTTGGTCCGTCTTCCTCTTCTCCAAAGACACGTCTCTAGACATTCCTTTTGTCTATACGGCCCCTCTCTACATGATTCTCCAGTTTGCTTTGACAAGTTACATTCAATTTATACCATGGTCGATCCCTTTGTCGACTGTCAATCCCTTCGTCAGCATTTGATAATTCATTCTGGAATCGATAGATCTTCTTCCTACCAAGTCAAAAATGAATCCCCTCCGTTTCCATTCGTTTCTATGACACGTCTCTTTGAGATCCTACAATAATCAATCGCCTTAGCAACTGCCGACAATCTACGACATCGAATACGACTTGATGATTCGTTAACCACTCAATCGATATACAAGAGTTCAACCCATCCATATCCATCACTTCCCAATCTACGGTTCTCTCCGTTGACATTCAATCTCTACGAGTATCTACAATCCTTCGCTGACGATTTTGATATTCCCTCTCGTTTCATCCCTACAAAGATCCTATTCTATGGCTTGAAGCGATTGATCCTCAACGACTTGATCTGTCTCGTCCCTAATCAATTGTCCCCTTTGTCGACGCTCAATTCCATTCTATTCTACAATCCCTCGATTATGATTGGTAACTCTCCCACGATCAATCAATTGTCTTCGATGCTGCTCACTCCACTTATACGATTGGATTCTCCAATCATATCGATTCCTACTGTCTCTTACGAGTTGATGATTCGTTACCCATCCAATCGATTCCGACTAACCTTCTCATTGGTCTCGCGCGACCATCGCATACTCAAGCACCTCTCCTTCAATGCTACTCCAATTCCACGATTACAATCTTCCAATTCGATATCCAAGCATACTTAAGTTTTTAGAGTTCTACAAGATGGAGAACCGACTTGTAATTCAACACTCCTTCACTAAGTGTTGAATCAAGGGGTGTGCTGTCGGTTAAAAATACGCGTACTGTACTTACATACATTCTACAGGAATTATATCCATTCTACACTTGAAAAAGTTACTTATACTCCTCTAGAGATAAAAATGACTTCAAGTATCCAGACATTTAGGTCATATCATGTGTTCTCTGTCTTATGACGAATTACACATGATCGACGACCGGTTTAGACATCCCTACATACAACACTAACACAGGGATACCGGTCGAATACAGTAAAATACACAGTAACAGAGCAATCTCGCGATATGCTCACATCTCTTTAAATTTTAACATCATATACCTTTGGTCGATTTTTAGAGTAACAACACTAATACAGCAATACAGCAAGGATCGGTACAATGGTAACAAATAAACAGGGAAGATCTCTACCATGTAAAATACATGTAGCCTTGGTACAGAAATACGTCACTCTGAGCTCACATCTCTTTTAATTCAAACATCATTATACCTATCTGGTCAAAGTTTGAGTAGCAACAGGTTATAGAGCCCTTATAACTTACACTAACAAGTGTATACCTTAAGCTACCTATCTCTGCCCGTACAACACCAGCCTCCACTGTTTGGTTCAACAGCGAGTATACTTGGTGCGGGCCTCTGCGACAAGCCGCTTCAATAGATCTCCCCCCTTCTTTCTTTCTTTCTTTCCTAATTCTCCCTCCCTGCTCGTGAATCAGGGGGTGTAATACCGATTCTTCTCGAATTATCTTCTTTTGTAATCCACGACCACATTGAATCATCTAGAAATCACACGGTTCGCACTTAAGGACGTACGGGCAGACTATTGGGACGTACGACAGAAAGGCTAAATGCATCACTCGTGACAACCGCCAAATATTAATAACTGTTTATACAACTCACTTCTATTTCAATGAATACACCTGTAAATAAGGGCCGACAGAGGTGCTATTGGTAGAGGTGCAATCCGGATATCACTTAAACCTAATGCTCACTATTTTAGAATCTACTTCAATATATCACCAATCTTCCAACTACTTACTACTACTACCATCGAGTATTTTGCGGAGCATACGACTAGGAAAACGACGCAAATCATAGAGTTTATTAGGCCCATTCTAGGGTACTCAACAACCATCTTGGTGTGGTTACCGACTGATCACCGGTTAGTTGCTGTCTTGGCTCCAGGCCGGACGTTAAATACCCTCCATGTTATGAGTACACTCAGGCACTCAGACGGGTAATGACACTGGTGCAGCACGGCATGAGCTAATACCTCTTGCTTCACCTGAATGGCATATCATGGAGCAGAACCAAAAGTCACCGATAGAGTAGTATCGATTAGAAGGACCAAAGCAGCTGCAGTCTTTACATTCAAAGGTAAACCCATTCCAATTCAAACTGGATGAGGTTCCATGTGGCACCTCAAGGAATACGCGATATGACTGATAACGCGCATAATTACGTGCGTGGAGCCAGCAAACTAGAGGCCCAGACAGCTCGTAGTAGCTAACACGGCTCATGGTAGCTACACACCTTACGGCACAAAGTGGCTAATCGCCCGCTGTAAACAGGAAAATGTAGTGGGACAGCACACAGACGTGTGCATTAGCTGTACCAAACTACTTAGGAGGGAACGGTTGAACTATTCTAGAGCAGTTTCAACGCCCCAAAATACCAATCGTGGATTCAACGGGTTGCTTTATATCAGGATCAGAGACGCGTCGACTCCAACGGCCACCTGACCCCACACGAATAAATCAAAGAAAAGGCAGACCAACTCCAATGGCTACGAGTCAACACAAATCAAGAGCGCGCCGAGCTCAACGGCCGCTTGATTTCTTTGGGAGTAAACTCAACGGTACAGGATTAACTTATTCCAATCAAACGGTCATAAACCCGAACCAGAACATGCGGAAATAATGTTCGGATGCTCGGAATTCTCACCAAGCTGCTTCTTGGAAACTTGGAATTGTCAACAATTTGCTTGAAAAATAGCTCACTACTAGTAAAAGCATGTGGGAGGGGAATACTCCAGGATAAAATCACTTTTGGGTGAAATGATTCATTATTCCTTCTAAAGCAAACAAGCAAACACTTTAAAACTACAACAAACAACATGGCAAGGCCAGGACTACAATCCGACGACCCCAAGCCCCATGGCGAGGGGCCCAGATGGGGAAACCCAAGCAATGATGAGTCTTCCGATGATGAGACTAGCTCTCCAGGCAATATGGGCTTCACTCCAGCACAGATGAAGTTCATTCAGACCATGATGGAGCAGAGCATGGCTCCGGCAGTTGTGCCCAAAGCGGAAGCAGCTGTCAAGAAGGTTTTGGACACCGGAGGAATCCCTGGTTATGCAAAAGAAAGTGCTCTGATGGCTACAGAAGTGGTCTTCAGTTAAATCCTACAGTCATTCAGGCTCAATTGGGCTACTGCTGACAAAATGTTTCGGAATGGGTACTCTGACACCAAGTCTCTCAGGGACTTGGAACAATCTTCCATCAAGTTGCTGGTGAATGGAATCAACAAAGCCAAACATAACTTCTGCCCTGACCCCAGTAAGGTCTATGTTGGCAGGCTATTTGCCAACCAACTCAAGCTATTTGTGGCGTGGATCGAGTTCCAACCACTCATAGGCGCCACAGCAACCCCTCTGGACTGGATGGCTGACAGGCAAGCTGAGGAGAAGACCAGAGAAAGGCTCAAGTCTCTGAAAGAAGATGATAGCAATACTACTGCCGGGGACCTGACTCTTCCTGAGCCACTCACAACCATGTCTAAGTTCAAAGAATTCAACAAGCGTTTCCGAGAGTATCTATGACACAAGAGAGGGGTTGTTTAGACCTCCCTACTCTACACCATCTGGAAGGAATTTGCAGTGACTGATAATGAAAGGAATGGCTCAGGCGGGTCCAATCTCTCTGATACTTGTGCGGACTGGACCAAATCCGCTATCCGCTGCACGGTTCAATCTGGATCCCACTGGACCAAAGACAACAATACACTTTGGGGGATCCTATACAAGTTGGTTGGAGCCGGCACAGGTTGGTCCTACATCCAAGGCCTCGGTTCAAAAGGAGGAGGGGCCCAAGGGGATGGGAGGAAGGCTTGTTTTGCCTTGTACGCTCAAGCCTACAAATTGAGGAACATACAGCTCCTTGTAGAGGAGATGAGGGCTTTAGCGGCACCAAGCACTATAGCTTCGATAAGCACATGAGGAAGTGGTACAATGATAAGGAGTTCTTGCTTCGACACAATTCATTCCTGAGAGAAGATCAGTTTGTTACTGACTTCTGCCATTCCATCTCTGATCCACGACTGGATATTGCAATCCAGTTAGTCCTGAAGGAAGGCGGTGAAATGTACAACAACTTCAACAAGGCAGTTGCCCACTTTACTCAGACGCTTGGAGTGAAGAAAATACAGGCTAGCTGGAAGGGGGGCCAAAGGAATGTCTCTTCTTTTAAGGGCAAACGCGGCGACAAACACAACAACACCGGTACCTCTTCTTCTGGCAACAACAAAGGCAATAATAGCAACAAGAAACAGAAGTCAAACACACAAACTTATACCAGCTCACTTGAGGGAAAATTGTATCCTTGAGAGGTCTGGGTTACCATGTCTGCCGCTCAGAAGGCTCAAGTCAAGTCTATGCTTCTGGCTGGAAAGTCCTCCAAAAATGCCAACGTATCCTCATCACTTCTCAAGGCGGCGACTCAAAAAAAGGGTCTGCTTGGAAGTCATACCCATAAGAAGAAGGGGAAGAACCAGCAAGATTGATTTGCCGGCCGGGGCCTGTTGATTGAATCTCAGGTAGGCCAGCCAATTGTTCATATCAAGAGCTTGGGCTTGCCGTCCGGTGCGAGTTGGACAGCCATGCTGATACAACTGCTGCTGTCTCAAACATGGTATTACTTGATCCGTTGGACTCTGTTCTGACCTACGTGGATGTTGCACCCTTTTCAGACGGTTACTCACCTCTTGTTGCCCGTTGTCCTACAGCGTGGACTGATCCAACGGATGGGATCACATACATCTTGGTGTTTGGACAGGCTCTATATTTCTGGGACAAGCTCCAGCACAGCCTGATTTGTCCAAATCAGGTTCAAGATTGCAACTCCAACAAGGTTGAGAATACCTCCTGAACCACTCGGAGTGGGCTATGAGAAGAATCGATTACTTCACCTTACATCTGTCTGTACAGCCAGAGTCCCTTCCCAACGAACCGGATGTACTCCAACGAACGTTTCCACATGATTGATTTCAGTCCTTGCTGGAAGCACCGGGGGGAACCAAGAAAACCTTCCAAATTCAGCAAACCTTCCTACTTTCCAGACTTCTGATGTTTCCACCAAGCCTTCACTATCTATTAAATTCCTTTTGCACGTACGCGCAAACTAAAGTACTCTAAATTACGTACGTACATTCCTATGTAACTTACAGTACTGCAGCTGGAATAATACGATACTACGAGCGGAAGTGCACCTTTAGTGTTAGGAATAAATGAGACTCAAAGATTATGTTTCCTCTCTGTGAGATTGGAGTAAGACCGAACCAGAGGTGAAATCGTCATTCTGACACCCAAATTCGATACTTAGTGATCGAACAACAGTCATTCTGACACCCAAATTTGATACTTAGTGAAAAGAATTCACCGTGTAACGCGTATTCGTACGTACTAAGCGGGCATATCCTACGAAAGTCATAAGGGCAATAACCTTATCCTTAAGGTTATTCCTGAGTGAATGATCGTCAACAACTTTCCATGTGGATTGCCTCTTAGTGGGAGTTTTCCCCGTCAGCTCACTCTTTGAAGAATTAACAACTCTAAAACACTATCATGCCCTAAAATCTATGTACATCCTAGTACTAATTCTACATGATAAGGTGCAATTACATGTGATATTCCAATGAGAATATCACGGCAAATTATACGGTAAAAGACCGATCGAAGATGGTTTTCGTGTGTTTTGTGTCTTAAGATTACGGGTGTTTTGTATGCTAGAAATTACACGATGACGACGAGTAATTAACCTGTCGATCGGCAAAGACGATCGAACTGTAACAATGATTGTTCTACTCACTAAACCAATCGGCCCTAAGACCGATTGCGTTTGTTTGTTACGACACACTTTCTTAATTAGTGATCGAACAACAGTCATTCTTATGATCGAAGTTCAATACTTAGTAATCGAAGAAGAACACACACTAGAGGTTCACACATGCAATCTCTTGTTTAGTGTGCTGTTGGTTCGGAGCGCTGCTCACGAACTTGTTACTTGTTTTCTGTATAAAATACGTGCTGTATTAGCTTGTTCTACTCACTAAACCAATTGGCCCTAAGACCGATTGCGTTTGTTTCTTAAGTTTATCAGACCCACAGCATCTACGGGCTGTGGCCAGCATCCTACAATGCTGAGGACGGCGTTTCAAAGAAGAAACGCAGTTGAGCTCATCAACCCTCAAGGATGTAAAAGAGGCAATTGCTTGTGGAGCCCTGGAATTGACCAACACCAGGGCGGTCTCCCTGAAAGAAGAGACCAAAGAACCAAACCAAGATGGTAGGCTCCATTGGGTTTCGAGATCCAGCAACAAGCAAGGGAAAAGGGCTGGACGATTCAGATGAAAGAGTCGCCCAGGTTGGCATCAGTTGAAAGGAATAAATATCCAATCCGAGAACACTGATCTTTCACTGAAAACAAGAATGACGTGAGCCAGAAAATTGAGCGTCAAGTATTCTGTGGTGGAAAACAAACCGGAATGGACAGATTGCGAAGACCATCTGCCCGCAAGGAAGAAAATCCAAAGATATGGAAACGAGAACACCAAATCCCGAAGATCGAAAGATCTCAAAGATCCAAAAAGGAAAAAGAGAACACTAAATTCTCAGGAAACAATCTTTCACC
Organism: Pseudo-nitzschia multiseries; assembly: GCA_037355745.1. Classification (NCBI taxonomy): domain Eukaryota; phylum Bacillariophyta; class Bacillariophyceae; order Bacillariales; family Bacillariaceae; genus Pseudo-nitzschia; species Pseudo-nitzschia multiseries. Next base: position 26,598,114 of record CM074781.1, read on the forward strand.
ACAGAAATACAGCATGAGCAAATCCCAAGACCGGATAGAAAAGCTCACAATCTTGAATTGCAACAAAAGCAAAAAAAAACTCACACACAGACCGGAACGAAAAATCGATCCGAACCAGTACGAAAATAACCGGAATGAAAATTCGATCGGGATATACGAATACAAACAGATAAGCAAATCGCACTTGGCAGTCACCAACATCTAATATCTCTCACATCCAATCCTTTGGCCCGATTACATTCTCTTCCCACATACCACCTATGAACCATTGATCGTCCACAATCGAATATTATCCTCCATCCGACCACCATTAGAATATCCCCTCCACCATGGTCCGAACCAGAGCAAACGACCCCAGAGAGGAAGAAAAAATGGAAGTGGACGATCCACAAGATTCTGATGAAAACAATGGAGGAGATAGGGGCAATAACGATGAATTTGAAGGTAGAATCATGCAAGTAATGGAAAGGGCCCTCGTTGACCCAGAAATGAACTCAACCATGAAGAGAATCATCGACCAAGAAGTCAAGAACAAGATCAGAGCGATAAGGGATGCCGAAAGTAGGGGTGAGAATCCAGATGATGAGAATAGTGACGATGAAGAGGGAAACCAAAACGCTGACCAAAACGCGGATGCAAGGGCTGATCGACTCGCAAGGAGGTCGTCCCAACCCAGAATAAAAATCAGGGGATTCAACAATGGGAGATTTCTGAACCCAGAACAGCTCACTTTCAGAAGCAGCTTGATGGACTTTGGTATCAACTATGAATCAGCCGAAGAAATTATGAGGGGAGGGATGTCTAATATTCGTGAAATTACAGACCTCAACAAGGAAAGCATCAAATCATTCATGCATGGACTGAAATCTATCAGTCCGGAGTGTCCTAATCCAAAAAGCATTCACTATGGCAACATGCTATCATCGAGGCTCCTCACATGGGTGAATTGGGCTTGATATCAGCCATTGATTGGAGTCAAGCCAAGGGCAATTGACTGGAAAGCAAACCCAAACAACCTGGAGCTGCAACAATTCAGAATCAAGATGATGGAGTCAAGTGTGAAATCACAGGAAAAGTCAACCCCACCCAAGCTAAAGGATCTTACAAAATTCAGAGAATGGGAAGAAGGTTTTCGCCAAAACTTGAGATACAGATTCAACTCTGAAGGTTTCCCAATCTTGTATGTCATAAGACCCCAAGAGAAGGAAGAAGTTACTGATGAAGCCAGGTCTGGAACAGTCGGGCAAAGTCCAACAGATACCTATCCAACTTGGAGTGATTACAATGAAAGGTGTGGTGTTTTGTCAGGTCACCAGTATGATGAAGACAACAATGTCGTCTGGAGGTTGATATGTGACGCAACAAGAAAAGGGCCTGGTTGGGAATATGTGGCACATTTCCAAAATACTGAACTGAACTCAGGAAATGCTAGAAATGCTTTCATTTCATTGATGCAGCACGCTTACACTGATACCAATATCACTATGGTTCTGAACAAAACCTAGCAGGAAATGAAAGAATCACATTATACCGGCGACGCTAAGAATTATGATTGGAACAAGCACAAGAGGAATTGGACTGCTTTCCATGGTACAATTCTGAGATTTGAAAAGAACCACAATGAAAGGAGATTTGTTTGGGACTTTATCAATTCAATCAGTGATGAGCAACTTGATGCTGCCAAAGCCGATGCAATTGATGAGAGCAAAGACTACCGGGACAATTGGTGGAGTTGTTAGTTGAACGTTAAACACTAACCCTAATCCTAAGAGTTGACAACGTAACCTTCTAGACGGAGTGTATGGGGGGTTTGGGGGGGGGGGGGGGGAATATGTAGAAATATTAAAAAAATCTGTTTTTAACAAGTAGACTTGGTACAAACGCTACGACTAAAAATCGCTAAAAAGCTTAGCCAAACATTTATTTACGGAAATGAGATGCTTTGTCTAAAAGCAATAGTAATATCTAGTGGCGCGCGTTCATTTTTATGGTAGCGACCTCTCATTTTTTTGGTTGCAAGTAACCATAAGATTTAACCTGAATACAGATAAAAATCATAGGATTCTCGTCGTCGTCATCATCGGCACGAATCGAATTTTTTCTGTAGTCGTCATCTTTGCCAGATGAGAGAGTTGTTGAGAAATACAATCGGACTTTTTAGATTTGGTACAATTTGTACATGAATGAGTCGGACTACCGGTACATTGGAAGAAAAAGAAAAGCAACACAACGGAGGTGCGAAACTTTTCCCTGTTGTCAACAACGCGACCGAGGTGCGAAGAGGTACGAGAAATTGGTGGAGTTGTTAGTTGAACGTTAAACACTAACCCTAAGAGTTGACAACGTATGGGGGGGTTTGGGGGGGGGGGGGGAATATGTAGAAATATTAAAAAAATCTGTTTTTAACAAGTAGAGTTGGTACAAACGCTACGACTAAAAACTTTAAAAAAGAATTGAAACAATTATTTACGGAAATGAGATGCTTCATCTAAAAGCAATAGTAATATCTAGTGGCGCGCGTTCATTTTTATGGTAGCAAACTCTCATTTTTATGGTTGCAAGTAACCATAAGATTTAACCTGAATACAGATAAAAATCATACCATTCTCCTCGTCGTCATAAAACGAGTAGAATTCAATCATAGAATCCAACCAATTGAATTGTAGAATTCAATCATTAAATTCAATCAAAGATTGATAGAATTCAATCGATTTGCACTGTCTTCAAATCTGGTGAGTTTTTGATTTTAGGTCGGGGATGGGCAAGATTTGCACTGTCTTCAAATCTGGTGAGTTTTTGGGTTGATGACTGAGTTATAGTTTAAATCTGGTAGGTTTATGGGTTGATTACTGAGTTATAGTTTGGTCGGGGATTGGCAAGATTTGCACTGTCTTCAAATCTGGTGGGTTTTTTGGGTTGATGACTGAGTTAAATTTAGGTTGGGGATGGTCAGGTTTTGCACTGGCTTCAAATCTGGTGAGTTTTTGGGTTGATGACGTAGTTATAGTTTGGTCGGGGATTGGCAGGATTTGCACTGTCTTCAAATCTGGTGGGTTTTTTGGGTTGATGACTGAGTTAAATTTAGGTTGGGGATGGTCAGGTTTTGCACTGTCTTCAAATCTGGTGAGTTTTTGGGTTGATGACTGAGTTATGACTGAGTTATGGTTTGGTCAGGGATTGGCAAGATTTGCACTGTCTTCAAATCAGGTGGGTTTTTTGGTTGATGATTGAGTTCATTTTTGGTTGGGGATGGGCAGGATTTGTACTGTCTTCAAGTTTGGTGGGTTTATGGGTTGATGACTGAGTTATAATTTGGTCAGGGATGGGCAGGATTTGCACTGTCTTCAAATCTGGTGGGTTTTTGGATTGATGATTGAATTAATTTAAGGTTGGGGATTGGCAGTATTTGCACTGTCTTCAAACCTGGTGAGTTTTTGGATTGATGACTGAGTTATATTTTGGTCGGGGATTGGCAGTATTTGCACTGTCTTCAAATCTGGTGGGTTTTTGGGTTGATGACTGAGTTATAGTTTGGTCGGGGATTGGCAGGATTTGCACTGTCTTCAAATCTGGTGGGTTTTTGGATTGATGACTAAGTTATAAAAGTAGTTTGGTCGGGGATTGGCAGGATTTGCAGTGTCTTCAAATCTGGTTGGTTTTTTGGGTTGATGACTGAGTTATAGTTTGGTCGCAGATTGGCAAGATTTGCACTTTCTTTAAATCAGGTGGGTTTTTGGATTGATGACTAAGTTATAGTTTGGTCAGGGATTGGCAAGATTTTGTTGTCGGCAAAAAAAATACGGACTTTGTCGGCATCAAATTCGATCGGAAAAGCCGACAAAACGAAATGACGACCGAGGTGCGATCCGAGATACGAATATTCCAAAGATCGAAGCTTAGAATCAAACGCACCTCCACTACTTGGAAATCCCTAAGTGGTAAAAACGATATCACTTAGGACTACAAACAAAAGACAGTAATCGGTCAGAAACAAGACATATCCAAAGACCTGACCAATAAGTGTGTTTGAAGTCGATCGAACGAGCGCGCGACTCAATGAATGAGACACGAATGAGACACGAGTGAATGAATGAGACACGAATGAAAGAATGAATGAGCCTCGTGATCGATCGTACGAGTCATCTTGCTTCTGCAGGAATGGACTAACATGATTGGAGATGGGAATGGAAGTGGGAATGAGAATTTACCACTTACCGATTCCGGTTCTCCTTCTTACTAAAAATAGGGCCTTATGTACCAGACATACAGGGCGCAAGGTAATTTATACAGCCCATTGGTACAAAGGACACGTGCAGCATCGAAGTATTAGCGGGTCGATGCCGACTATTAGTGATTTAGTGTGTGCATTGGAGTATTAGCAGTCCGATGCACCAATATGGTGATCTTAGTAAAAAAAAGAGCAGTTTTTCGCTCACAATTTCAAGTAACAATTTCATGTAATAACCAACAAGTTAAACCAACATACCGACTGTTTCACCTCCATTTTTAGAGCCCTCCAAACATTCTTTGAAGAATTACGGAGCGCTCCCGAGGATCGGAACTTGGTCGAAGAAGAAAGAGACTTTTCTTATTCTACAGCAGGCTGACTAATCATCGAAGTCAGCGATTCATTTCTTTCACCCGCGCGTCTTCAGCGGAGTATTTACCCTTTCCAAGAACGGACGGCTGGCTATTCGGAGTCAGCGACTTTCTTTCTACATTTCATTTCTTTCGTCCGCACCTTCTTCAGCGGACTTCTGGCCACCATTCGGAGCCAGCGACCTTTCTACGGTTACTTTTCATCCGCACGTCTTCAGCGGAACTTTCTACGGTTACTCTTCACCCGCGCGTCTTCAGCGGAATACTTCTTTTGTCCACCAAGATTGGACCGACATTTTTCAACAGCAGGATCGGTATCGACACACCAGAATCGATAGGGCCGATTATTATCAAAACAACAGCAGGATCGGTATCGCCACACCAGAAGCGATTGGGCCGATTACACACATATTTTTCTTTTTTTTTTCTGTCGGAATAGGAGTACGACAATTTACGGGATACCCATCGGACCCACAATTTGCCAACTACAGCAATTTACTTACGTTTGAATCGATTTGCGAAATACATATCAGAAATACGCGTCGATTTGCAAAATACGCATCAATTTACTTCCGTCGAACGAAATACGACAATTTACTTTGGATCGAGCATACAACAATTTACTCCCAGCTGAATGGAGGAGGATCAACCCACCCGGCACCAAGAGATAGAGATCGCCTTTTCTGAAGAATCACCATCAGAAGAGAGCAGCGTACTGTCAAGTTCAGAGAGTAGCGGCACAAGCATTGGAAGCGCAAGCAGCAGCGTCCACACAAAGGATCCGAGCACGACAAAGTACAAATACAAGATGGTGGAGTATACGGATAGTCAAGTGCCCACATTGGCGAAGGGGGATGAGAAGAAGTTCGAGCGTTGGTACATCCAGTTTGAAGCATTTGCAGATAACAAGAAGTACCGTGACATGTTATCTACCAAGCCACACAAGGACCTACCTCCCGAAGGAGAGCTTACGCCCCGGGAGGATATGAGTACTGCACAGAAGAAGGCCTACCGGTACCACAACAAAGCACTGAATGATCTGTACAGGGCCTTCGCCGACAACAGAACAGCCCTCGCCATCATGGAGAAATCCAAGATCGATAGGGGGGGTACAGCCGAACAGAATGCAAAGCTCAGGAAACAGTGGCCCCGAGGGAGAGTACACCGTGTGATTGAGGAGCTCATGAGGGAATACAGAATAATGAACCAGTCCCGCGACCAACAACAATTGGACATTGACCTAAGGAGCCTAAAGTTGACCATTGGCGCCTCTCCACAGGATTTGGTTGAGGACATCTATGACTTACAGAGGCAATACCAATACAAATCCGTTCAACCCACTATGGCACAACTTATTGTGGCCTACAAAAATGCCCTACCGGCCTACCTACTGATGCAGCTTACACCCTTCATTGATTTGCTGCAAGCGAATGGAACCGCCGAATTGGAGTTTTGGGAAGCACTCAATGTTCAAGCCAAAAGTTTATATGAATCAGCTCGGCGTATCCAAAGCCGGGGAGGTAAAGGCAAAGAAATGAGTTTGTTTGGTGCTGAAATGACCGATTTTGCTGATCCCAGAGACAAGTGGTCCACCAATGCAGTTTGTTATTGGTGCAAAGAACAAGGTCATAAAGCGTACAACTGTCCCAAACGTTCGGCAAGCCACACACGTGCCGATGATGATGGCAACAACAACGGCCACAATGGCAACAGCGGCAGCCGCAATAACCACAACAATCGGAACAGCAACAGCGGCAACAATGGCAACCGTGGCAACGGCAATGGCAACAGCAATGGCAACGGCAGTCGAAACAACAGGAATGGCTCCAGGGGCCGACGTCGCAAGTGTGGACTTTGTGGTGGCAATCATGGGACATCTGTTTGTTTTGAAGACGAGAAGAATGCGTCCAGACGCCCAAACGGTTGGAAATCCAAGTTGAAGGATGTACAGGGAGCAACAATTGACTATGACTTCTGTCTCTCGGCAATGCAAACCTCTACCACTTCACTCCAACTACTCAATGCCCAGAAGCGGGCCACCAAAGGCGAGGCAGTGCCCAAAGGATTTGACCTACTATATGATGACAATGTCTTTGTTTTTGATACCGGTGCAACCAGCCACAGTTCCAATAGTCTGCGATGTGCCACCAATTTGAGAGCTAGTGGTGCCACCATCACCACCCAAAGTGGAGATGAATTGAAGGGCTGCCAGGTTGGTGACATTCCCTGTCAGAAGATTGACAAGGATGGAAACATGGAGTTCCAGACGCAGTTGCAGGGTGTGAATTTCAACCCAAATTTTGCATTCAACCTGTTCTCAGCCAACTTGGCTCTGCAGAATGGTTGGATCGCCACCGGCAGTGACAAGACCGGATGGTCACTCAAGAAAGGGAATCACCAAGTGAATTTTGATATTCAGATCCCCACCTACACGAGCTGTGTGTGGGTTGGCTATTTTGATCGGATTGCACACCCTACAAACAACATTGAAATCAATGCAGCGACTGCTACCACCACTACGGATGAAGGGACCAAGATGAACATCAACAAAGCCCACCGGCTCCTGGGACACATGAATGAGATCAAGACACGCCGAACAGCTGCAACACTTGGCTGGACCATCACGCGTGGCCCGATGCTTCCTTGTGAAGATTGTGCCAAAGCAAAAGCAAAAAGGAAAGTGATTCCCACGGATAGCGAGCATGTTGCTGCTACCAAACCTGGAGAAAGACTCTTTGTGGATATGTCCTCAGTCAAAGCACCCAAAGCTGCCAAAACCAACAAGCTGACAGCCCCATTTATTACCAAGCCCCATTTTCGGATGATTGTTGACGAATATTCCACATGCCGGTTTGTCAATTTCTTTGCCACCAAGGATGGCATGGTTGAACCTACTTGCGAGTTGTTCAACCAATGGAGGTCCAAAGGACACCAGCTAAAGCAAATTCGCTGTGATAAGGCTGGTGAAAATACAGCACTTGAAGCTCGCCTGGCCTCAGCAGATTGGAAATTTTCTTGCAAGTTCGAGTATACCTCAGTGGATACTCCACAGCAGAATAGCTTGGTTGAAACAGCAATATACAGATCAGTCTGTCGCGCCATGGCCCTTTGCTCTCAAGCCCACGTCCCTAGGGAGTACCGGTTCAGATTTTTCCCTTTGGCGATGCGATGTGGTGTACAGTTGGACTGGTTGGAGGCTGTGACTGTGAATGGCAATACTATGCCCAAGATCAAACATTTCTCTGGCAAGGTTCCTGCTTTCAGCGCCCACCTCAGAACTTTTGGTGAGGCTGGCGTAGTCCGGGTCAAAAGGTCCACAAGTCCAAAACTCAATTATCGCGGGAACCCGGCTTTCTTCGCTGGCTATTGCACTGACCGGCCTGGAGACTGCTATGTGATGTATGATCCTTTGAAGAACACGTTTACAGCTACCCGTGACATCTACTGGCTGAAGCGGATGTATTTTCCCACCACTGCTCCCAAAGGTGAAGCTATAAATTTTCATGCTGATTTTCTTGAGGGTGGCCACATGGATCTGCCAATCACTGCCACCCCACCACAACCTGTCTCCATTTTACGCACCACCACCAGACGACGACGAGTGCAGTTTCAGGATGCAAGTGGGGGAGACACAGCACCAGCAATTCCCTTCCAACCTGAATCTGAACCTGAACCAGAACCAGAGGACCCTGCCTTCGACAGTCATGATGACTACTACTCCGATGATATTGAAGAAACCAAGATGGAATATGAAAGCGAGGATGAGGCCTACGACAGCAATGACGACACTGAAGCAGAGGATCCACATGTTGTAACAACCACAAGGTATGGCCGGGTCGTGAGAAACTCTCATCTCAATCCGGATATTCGCTATGGGGACATGGCAAGCTATGCAGCCCAATTCACCAATGCTGAAATCCAGTTCCACAAGGCAATGACTGCACTGAAAGAATTCAATCTTCTGTCAGTCTCTATCCCATCTCAGGAAGGCGCCATGAACGAACTCAGTCTGGTTGGCGCAGCTGGGAATGCTTTTGACAACACCAATGAACTAAAGACCATGAACTACAAAGAATCTATGGCCAGTCCAATGCGCGACAAGTTTACTGAGGGTGTTGATGCTGAACATGAGAAGATGGTCAAGTACGGCGTTTTTGAAGAGATTGATGAAGCCAATATCCCACCGGGCACCAAAATAATGGATACCACTTGGGCCAACAAGATGAAACCGGATGGCACCGTAAGATGCAGGAATGCCATCCGAGGATTCAAGCAGCTAGATGGTGAGCACTACGACGGGCAAGACAAGTCTTCACCGGTTGTTAGTGATATCTCAATTCGAATTGCAATGATATTGATGGTCATGGCAAATTTTATGGCTTACATTGTGGATGTGGAAGGAGCTTTTCTGAATGGCAAATTTCAGAATGGAGAAAAGATTTTCACCAAGATTCCAGAAGGCTATCAGAAATTCTATCCATCATATGTCCTCCTCCAATTGCAGAAAACACTTTATGGGACAATTCAAGCTGCCATACAATTCTGGAGAGAAGCGCGACGGGCAATGCATGCCATGAAGATGGAAAGATGCAAGGCTGACCCCTGTCTATTTTTCAAGTGGATCAACAACAAACTCCTTCTGATGTTACTATGGGTCGACGATTTTTGCATCATGGGTGAAGCAGCAGAAGTCTTGAAGCACAAGGAGCAACTCAAGTCCCTATTTGAATGCAAGGATGTTGGAGAGATGGATGAGTATGTTGGATGCCACATTGAGCGGGACAAGAAGAACAGGACACTCCGAATGACCCAACCGGTCAAGATCAAAAGATTCGTCGATGAGTTCGAGCTTGATGAATGCAGAGGCAATCCCACCACTCCAGCAGAGCCAGGGTCAGTGCTGAAGAAAGAAGGTGAAGGACCAACCGATACTGTTCTCACCAAGGAAGCCCAAACCAAGTACAGGTCCGGAACAGCCATCCTTTTGCACATGATGAGATGGTCAAGAATTGAAACGCAGAATGCTGTCCGGGAGCTGTCTAGGTTCATGACTGAAGCAAGGAAGTCCCACATGAAGGCGCTGAAGCGAGTAATGAAGTATTGCGCTGGAACACCCAAGAGAGGTCTCACATTAGCCCCTAATGCAGTGTGGGATGGTACCAAGGACTTTGTTTTTGAGCTGATTGGATTCAGCGACTCGGAGTATGCAAAAGATGAATCTTGACACAGTGTCAACGGCTGGTCGACTTGGCTCAATGGCGCCAATGTCACAGCAAGGTCCAGAATGATGCCAATCATTGCCCTGTCAGTTATGGAAGCCGAACTGTATGCAGCTGTTCTATGTGTCCAGGACATGCTGTACATTTGGAGAGTCATGATGTGTCTCGGATTGCAAATCAAGCTACCCATGGTGATATATGTGGACAATAAGGGCGCAGTTGATTTCTGCAACAATTGGTCCATAGCCGGTCGCACCAGGCATATTGAAGTGAAACAGTATTTCCTGCGAGAGCTGAAGGAAATGGGCATCATCAAGGTGATGTGGAAGACAGGCGATGAAATGACAAGTGACCTCTTCACCAAGAATCTTACTGGAGTCCTATTTGAAAAACATGGCTCCAAATTCTATGGAAAAGATGAGTACTCCACCAAGGTCAAGATCAACAAGGATACGAGCTTCTCGGCTGTAGACTCCAAGGCAGAAGAAGCGCATGAAGCCTACAACAATTTTTGGAGTAGTATCATCGATTGAGTCCATCTATCCTTTGAAGCAGGGGAGTGTGTTTGAAGTCGATCGAACGAGCGCGCGACTCAATGAATGAGACACGAATGAGACACGAGTGAATGAATGAGACACGAATGAAAGAATGAATGAGCCTCGTGATCGATCGTACGAGTCATCTTGCTTCTGCAGGAATGGACTAACATGATTGGAGATGGGAATGGAAGTGGGAATGAGAATTTACCACTTACCGATTCCGGTTCTCCTTCTTACTAAAAATAGGGCCTTATGTACCAGACATACAGGGCGCAAGGTAATTTATACAGCCCATTGGTACAAAGGACACGTGCAGCATCGAAGTATTAGCGGGTCGATGCCGACTATTAGTGATTTAGTGTGTGCATTGGAGTATTAGCAGTCCGATGCACCAATATGGTGATCTTAGTAAAAAAAAGAGCAGTTTTTCGCTCACAATTTCAAGTAACAATTTCATGTAATAACCAACAAGTTAAACCAACATACCGACTGTTTCACCTCCATTTTTAGAGCCCTCCAAACAAAGTGCACACTTGGAATCCATAAGTACATTCAAAAGAATATACTTGATATCCCGTGAGGAAATTACTTATTGCAATCGAGAAAATCAATACCGATTCCGGATGGGCCTCATATCTAGCATATATACCATGAACAAGCATACGCCCCATCGAACAGATTACTTAACAACATGAATGACCAATACCACCAAATGACCGATACAGTAAGACCGACACGACGCTAATACAGCAACAGCAACAGCAGTATTATGATGGTAACAAATAACCTGGGAAGATCTCTACCATATAAAATACAGCAGAGAGCCCCGACACAGTGAAAATACCCAGTAAAAATAAGAGCCTCTCTTTGAGCTCACATCTCTTTAAATTTAAAATATTCGTTATACCTATCCGGTCGATTTTTAGAGTAACAACAGGTTATAGAGCCCTTATACCTTCCACTAACAAGTGGATACCTTAAGCTACCTATCTCCGCCCCGTACAGCACCTCCACTGTCGGTTACAGCCAGAGTATACTTGGTACGGGACTCGGCGACGGGCTGTATCGATAGACCTCCCCCCGCCTCTTTTCTCTCTTTCTCCTCCTTACTCGCGTATCAAGGGGTGTATACAGATCCTTCTACCAAGAATCTTCTTCTGTAATACACGACCAAGAAGCGTACGTATCAAGGGGCGTATCTACAGAACATTCTACCAAGAATCTCCTTCTGTAATACACATCTAAGGACAACAATCGAACGATTACGATTACGAATAACCGTTCGACAACACCAACGCCGCCGCAACCACATCGAATACGATCAAACATTCTACCAGGAATATTCTTTTGTACTCCACGACCAAGACCGACTAATCGAGTAAAACCAACATTGTACTCTAAGGATTCGTCTTCCTTTGGAACATCCCTTTGGACCGTTCCGACAATTGATCCAATCGACAATACGACGATTCCGACGATCTCACGATTACGAATACGATTACACTACATTCAAACCATTCTAATCCACATCCGGAACGACGACAATCTCTAAATCATGCCGCCAGCTCCATTTGACTGGAAACAGATCCAGGACATTAAAATCCAATTTGGATCATTCCATACCAAGGGGAACGCAGACAAACACGTCGAACTCAACAAATCATTCTCTCACTATCTAGAGGACACAGATGGCCTATACATCACAGATGAGCATGCCGAAGGACCCAAGACATTGGCTCCAGACCCGGCAACCATGCTCAAGGAAATCATCGTCAACGCAATCATGGATATCATCCCCGCCCGAGAACAAACAGAAATTAACAAGGGACACATATCCACTCTCTTTGCTGATGCCACCTTATGGTATGTTGATACGACTCAATCAGCAAGACGACTCAGGAACAAGAATGCAATGGATAGGGCAGGAGAACAAGCTATCTCAAATGGACAGGACACGCTCCTCATAGAAATCAGAGTAACTAACTGGGGCTTTAAACCAGATTGGGATCCATTACACTTTGATGAGGTTTATGACGCCAATATCTACAACTTCCCTGAACCGAATGATGAAGCGACTACACTCCCAGCACCAGTGACAACAGGCACTGACATGCAGCAATTGACCACTCTACTCCAGCAACTGGTCGACAACAGCAACACCAATAACAACACCAACAACAACACCGGCGCCAACCACCAAGCTCTTGACCTCCCATGGAATCCAGCCACCTTACCACCACACGTTAAGGAGCGATACTATAGGAAAGAAGAATTTCTCACCAAAGATGATATGAAAGACTTTCCAATCACCTACACGGACTCATCAGGAAATGAAACAATTGTCAGACAAAACTACTACCTACATAACCTAGGAAGTGGCAGAAACGACCAGCGCCTGATCACTAGAAGTGGTGACTGCTTTGATCTAACCAGAGCCTCTGACAAGTCCAAGGAAGCAGCTAGAGACAAACTATTCCTCTCGGGATTTCCACAACTAAAGGACGACACCCACCCTCAGGTCAGAAAGCGGTACAGAGAGATTACTGCACATGCACAGCAGCATCATATTTACATTCACCCTTACTATCTCTACAGACGCAAAGCTGACCATCTTAGAGGATTTACCATTGGTGATGGACTACCACACGACCTACCTGCAAGATATGAATTGGCAATTCACGAATGGGGTAACCTCATCTACACTGCACTCAGAACTGATAAAATCATCCCTGACTCATGTGATAGAATGAAGTCCACAATTCAAAGCTTTGAAGGGGGACAAGGTTACGAAGCTCTGTACACAGTGATTCCTCAGACACATCCCAACTCAAAGAGAGAATCGAATGCAGCCAGAATGGTCAGGAATCCTCCCAACCAAGATGCAAATGAATCCCTTGAAGAATACTACTTCAGATACAAGGATTACTTGCGACGCAGAGTTTTCCTCCAAAACCAACCTGGCACCATGAGTTTGACGGAAGAAGTCAGTAATTTGATTGCAGGGACCACTCTCAGTCACGAACTATTTGAGAAAACAGAAGATGAACGCAACTCAGATGACCAATTCAAACGGGACAAGTACAAAGCAGGTAGGCTTCTACAAACCCTGCAAACATATGAGCAAGAGATCAAGGCTGAACAGAAGTACAAGAGGAACACCTCCAAACCAATCCAGTCCATGCAATTGCCTGTCTCAGGCACCAGACCAGGCCCCCGTCGCAATGATAGGTTTCAAAAGCGCGCTAGCAATAGTACTGTTAGAACACCTTCTACTTTGACTTCTCACTCAATCAGTCTAATCGAATCACTTGGGTACCCGGAAATGGATGAAGAATCTGACAACCCCTTCCTCCACCAAGCATATTGCAATGCTATCACAGCATTCGATAAGCAACCTAGTCTCTTTGACACATCCAGAAAATGCATTGTTTGTCACATGTCCGGTCATAATTTTGACAATTGTCCTGCATTGCAGGATATTGAGTCCCTCAAGAAACATAGGATTGCTGCAGCTATCTTTCTGAACAAATCCAATAAACAAACCCAACAGCTCTTAGATTCAACCCAACAAATCTCGCAGATCAACGTTGGTGATGAAGATCAAGATGAGGTTTCACCCAATGATGCAGTAGAAGACCTAAATTTTTGCACCGGCCAAGAATAGAAAGTCTTTCTTGCAGCCAATATACTTATCACCTCAAGATGGCCATCAAGGATTTGACGACGCCACAGCTCACCAAGTGAACAGCTTCTGCCCCTCCTTGGACTCCAGCAGTGTCAGCTCATACGAATCTGTCACGATTGGTGCTGTCAATCTTCTCCCTAGGGATAGCCTCCAGCCTTCAATCCCAATTGATGTCTACTGTGATATGGAATCACTTGAGGCTACTGCCCCTGCATTGGAATCACACCTGGAAATCAATGGAGATCCCAACTTCGACAGAGACAACCCTACATCAGTTGATACCTACAATGTGCAATTCCTGGTCCCACCAGACCCTATTGCGGCTACAGCCTATTTCCAACATGGTGTTAGAGCTCAGATTGACACCGGTGCACAAGTTTCCTGCACAAATCTCAAACACGTCCTGCATGGTTACAAACCCTACACCAAGCTAAGGAAATGTCCTGTCAGGCTCACGGCAGCAATTGGAGGAAAGGCAGCAACCTGCATCCCTGAAGGATCTGGCTACTTGCATATCCCAGCACCAAATCACATTGGATATATCAAAGTCTTCTTCTACTATTCTCCCTCCCTGTCGACTACACTGCTGAGTGAGAATGACCTTTGTGGAATGACACCTCGCGTGCGAAACCAGTTCAGCGGACAGTCTATTCACAAAGCCTTCCATGATGACCAAGGCTCATCTGCTCAGCAAAATGGACACCTCACTATTATCTGTCATCACAAGCAGAGTACTGCCAAAAGTATTGTCCTACATGGAAGTATCATTGATGCTCAATGCTACACATATCCAGTACTCATCCCAGACATTGATCTTACATCCCCATATGCCAATTGTGCAACATCGTCAGCCTATGCTTTGGCGACTGACATGCAGTTCAAGGAAGCTTGTGAACTGGCCTCCAAAGAAGCCATTAGCAACTACAGATATGATGTATACACCAATCTTGTCACACTGCAAAAATGCACAGAAGCAGCTCAAGCTCAGTCTGATACCAGTGACATGCCAAAGTTTGATGCTAAATTGTTCTTCACCAAGATTGTGGACAAAAATATCCCCATCCACGCCATCAAAACCAAGACATCGAAACTTCTGTGGCACCAACTGATTGGGACACCCATGCGATGACTTTCTGTACTATCAAGCTCATAAGCACATCCTTGGAGTACCAAAGTTCAAGCGACAAACAAGTATTCTTGATCAATGCCCAACTTGCATACGATGTAAGCAAACTAAAACACCTGCTGGCTCACATTCCACAAGAAAGGCTATGCAACCGTTTCAAGGTTTATCAATTGATTTTGCATTCTCAGGTGCCACACGAAAGGCCACGCAACCCTTTCAAGGACTATCAATTGATTTTGCGTTCTCTGGCGCCAGATCCTCCAACAGCAAACGAAAGTCAGATTACAAAGGGATAAATGGCGAGACAGCTTGGATTCTCATCACAGATCACTATACTGGTATGAAATATGGTGATACCAGAATCTCCAAAGGAGCACCTCTACATTGGCTGGAACATTTCTTCTCACAGCACAACCCAACTTGTGCCAACAAGTATATCAGCGTTGATCAAGGTAATGAACTCTACCACAACCCTGACATCAGAAACCTTTTCTCTGCCTATGGGTACTCAATTTTCCCAACTGGTGCAGATGCTTCTCACCAGAATGGTACAGTTGAAAGAGCTCACCGGACTCTTGCTAACTCCATGAGGACCATGCTCAGTGGTGCAAATTTGCCCATAATGTTCTGGCCCTTTGCATTTTATCATGCCCTTCGGTTGTCCAATGCCTTCCCAGAAGGGAATCAACAACATTCACCCTTAGAATTGGCAACTGGCCATAAGAAAAATCTTGCTGACTTCCGCACATTTGGGTGCAGAGTTTGGGTGCGACCTCCAGGGAAGAAATCAATCAAGCTTCAACCCAATGCGAGAAAAGGCATATTTCTTGGTTTTGTCCCATACACTACCAGAAAAATTCTTTGGTACGATATTGAAACGCACAGAGTCAAGATCGCCACTCATGTCAGATTTGATGAAGGGATGAATGATTTACCCCTTGCAGATCTTCCAACCAATGTCAAGCACCTGCTACGGACCGATGATAACATTCCTCTTCCAGCCGAACCACACGAGGTGTCCTCCAGTGATTTTCAATTCTCTATCTCCCCCTTTGCCAATCTCACCAATCTCCAGCTCACTGTCTCCAGTACTTGTGCTGATCAAGCCTTTGGTCTTCGATATGCAAATGATTCCCTTCTTGGCAGAGCTTACATCACAGATATCCTTCCCAAAAGCCCTGCCTCCAAACTTTTCTTCTCACATAAGACATCTCTCTCCAAGCTCCGAGGCGCTTATATTGTCTCCATTAATCACAACCGTGTGTTCACTGCTGCTGATGTCACCACCGCATTGCACCAATCACATGCTCGAGGGGTGAGGGATTCAATGGATACTCCTATCCCTTTTGCACTTGAAGGAAAATTGTCTATGAAAGAAGTCAGGAAACACTCCAACGAATATGGTTTATTTGCTCCCAATACTTCTTGGAAGGAACCCACTGATGAAGAAGACCCACCTTTTTTGGACCGGATTTCATCCATCAAGACTATCAAGAAAATTGGCACCAAATACAAGAATATCATCCAATCCAGAATCAACCAAGTTGATAGCACCGCAGCTCTCCATGCCAACATCCAAAAACACTTGGCCCCAATCGAAGATGACATGGAGGTTGTCATTCCCACCATTGACATTGCATCACTCAGAGCTATCACTAAGCTTCATAAACCAGGAAATCATGCATTACCCCTAGATGCAGATTCACTACCAAATGAAGAAATTTAACTCTTAATCAAGGCCATCAATTCCAAAGCAACTACACCTGAAGAACAAGCACTAGGGCACTTTACTCGAAGGAATCTCAAGCCCTTACCCACATGGGCTGAATGGGAAGCTGGTGAGCGAAAACAGCTTGATCAGTTTGAAGACTTAGAAATGTTTGGATCCCCCATCCCATATCCTAAGGACCCAGATGCCATTATTCTCAGACCCCATTGGCAGTACAGTGTCAAGAGGAATGGTGTCCGCCGCGCAAGACAATGTTGCAATGAAAGCAAATATGCAGCTCCAACCCTGCATGCCATTGCTATGTCATACTCATCATGTGTTGAACACCCCATCCAAAGATTGTTCTTTGCCATTGCAGCCAGCCTCAATCTCAAAATCTATGCAGGTGATGTGGCTGACGCCTATGCCCATTCTCCAGGGCCCAACATCCCTACATACATGACTATTGATGATGCATATGCAGAATGGTACCGACACAAGCATGGCAAAGACATAGACAGAAGATTGGTGCTTCCTGTTCTTTGAGCACTCCAAGGCCATCCAGAATCCGGTAGATTATGGGAAACCCATATCAACAAGATCTTGAAAGGCCCTGACCTCAACTTCAAGACCACCACACATGACAGAACGATCTACACAACAGTTTTTGAAGGTGAAACAGTCTACATGCTGAGGCAAGTTGACGATTTTGCACTGGCTTGCACATCTGAATCCATATCTGACAAGATCTATGACATAATTGGGGCGAAACTCAAGCTACCTAAAGAAGATGTTGTTCCCTTCACAAAAATGGGGTTGCTAGAAGACTTCAATGGAATTGACGTCAAACAGACCACTGACTACATTGAACTGTCCTGTGCAAATTACATTGACAGAATCATGAGATCTCATGGTATTATACATGGATGGGAAACTGATTCTAAGATGAAACTATTAAATTCCTTTCGTGACCAGAAGTACCAAAGCTATCAGAGGGTAGGTTTCCTATTCGTACGAATCAATGAGTCCCGTATCAATCTAAGTAATCGATTCCCATGGCATATCAATTCCCACGGCGCATCGATTCCCATCGCGCATCAATGGTGAGCAATCCCTGTTTTACAATATTGCCATTGTTCTTCGGTGAGCAAACTCTGATTTCATAAAATATCACACGAGCTACGGGAGCAATTCCTGACCTTAATGATAAACATATCATGAAGTCTTCCTAACGGAACAAGAGAAGAAAACCGTTGGCGTGTGATTCTCACACAATACATATACATGCATACAGATATATATGGTCAACGACTAATACATGTACGGAAATAATCAGCGAGTAATCTCAGCACTACGCAACAGCAGTTGCAACGTATTCATCTCAATAAAAGAGATATCTTGCATTTCGGCAAGATTTCACTTTATCTCATACTTTTAACATTCAACTGATTTATATCCCAAAATTCACACTAGTTGCTACCAACTACTTGTAATCTACATACTAAGGTCTGTCTCGCTGCAATCTGAATAAGTCACAGCAAGAAGAGATCTGGCGTCTCCCTAGCTTCGCCTGTAGTCCGATTATCCGTTGCCGAAAGTATCCAAACACATTTATCACGCGTAGAGTACAATCGTTCGTCTACTAACACACTAACACAGCGTTGCCGTTCCTTAGAGGCCTTTGAATCAGACTCTCAACGAATCGGATTCAGAAGGAAAATAATAGATTAACAGTCGCAAGCTCTAAGAAGGCTTGCACACAAAGAGGAACAAGAACCGACCTGAATTCAATCTCTACGCTGGCATATGCCAGTCGCACACCGTACACGAAGCAGTTCTCATTCCCAGTCACCGCGCAATTCTCTCGGAGGATCGGAACCATCACAAATGCCGAACATACCGACAATGGCCGGCGGCGAAGAAAAGAATGACGCAGAAGTCGCTGATGTCAACCACTTTCCCAGTTTCGATACTGATATGAAGAAGATACTCGTATCCCTACTCAGCGTAACAAGTGAAGACAATAGTAAACTGTGTTTAGCCCTCAAGGAAGGTGGATTATGCCAGTGGAATGCATTCCTTGACGCACTTATCGAACCGGATTTTGCACGCGAGCTTACCTACACTGAAGGAGGGCTACCAACGCATATCCCTCGATCCGTTCAAAGGAACGTAGAAGCACTTGCGGATTTCGCTATCGATCTACAAGAAGACGATGCCGCTCTAGCAGAAGACTTGAGAACTTGGAAGGATGTGAAATCATATACATATAAGGAATTCCAGCCATTTCGCAAAGAGCGTGCCCAACGCATGCGTAACGAATCCGCTCTGAACCCACCACCTCCTCCGGCGGGAAGTAGCAAAAAGTCCCCTCAGCAGGTAAAGTACGAATCATGGTGCCGAAAAGCACGGGATGAAAAGTCCTTTACGCCCCTCACGAATGACTCAAGATTCGAACACTGGCTCGTTGGTTTCAAGGCTAAACTCGAGGCATACGACATCGACACTGAGACATTCCTTGATGAAACTTGGCCTCCAGCTACGCTTCTGGGTTATACCCGTGATCTCTTCGTCAAACAATGTGCCTTCTTCTGGGTACTAATGTTGGAAGTCTTCAAAAGCGATCTTTCTGCATCGTGTGTACACAGTCATTCTACCACTCGTGATGGACGCAAGGCATACTTCGATTTTGTAAACCTTCACAGCAAATCAAAAGCCAAGGTATATGACAATTCGACTCAGCTACAAGCGTTGCTAAAGTTGAATCTCAACAATTGGAAGGAATCCAAAGTGAAATTCATTACACATTGGTTTGATGAGTTAAATCACCTCAATAAGCTCCGTCCTCCCAACAAGCCTCTTGAGTACCATACTGTTAAATCAGCATTGTGTCAGGCATGCTATTCCAGCTTCCAGCTAAGCGAACAGTTTGCCAAAGTCAAGGATCCAGGTGGGACGAATAGCACCGTGACCGATGCGGTCGCCGAAGCCGCTGCTATCCACGATCTCAAAATCACGCTTTTACTCGAAGCAACTCGACTCGATTCTCGGTCCGCGATGTCTGCTCCTCGGTTGACCGTATGTGCACACGTTCATGATTTTTCTTCTGAACAAAGCCAAAACCATGATGACTATGCTCTCCCTATCAAATTTGAAGGAGACTATCAAGATTATGCTGTATTTAAGGCTGGACGTACCCCTGACCCTACCACAAGGTTGCCTACAAACATATGGAAGGCCTTGTCACGTCAGGACATGAAGAGTTGGCTTAGTTTTTCTCCGGAAGGCAAGAAAATCGTGGTCGCCTCATTGCGTCACGACTTACTTAACACGTACCAACCTGACCCCAACAGTGTCAAACCCATTACCCGGAAGGCATACCAACATGGACATTCGGTATCATTTCGAGAAGACGATACTTCGACCAAAGATGAGCATGCCAATTCCGCAGCAGACCTTCACCCTGCTGTAGAAAATGATCGTAGATGTGTTTTCCATGCATCCCTAGGTGTATACAAATCAACGACCTCTCCGTCTAAGGACCAGCGACCTCTCAAGTCTTCCGTGTCACCCGCGCATCCCGCTCGATTCCTTTCTGACAACCCTGACATTCAGTACAAAAAGGACGGTGACACCCAAATACCTTTAGGAACACCATCGTATTCCGCCAATTTTCACCAGTGGTATACTCCTGAAGAAGATCTCACATTTCCTAACGGTAGTCCAGTAACGTCATACACATACCGCATACACAAAACTACGGTCACTAGCCCTGGTTTTGCCATGGTCGATCGCGGCGCAAATGGTTGCATCATCGGCAATGATGCGTGTCTCATCTCCAAGGATATCCCACCGCGCTATGTTAACGTCACTGGCATTAACAATCATCAGGTACAAAATATCCCCATTGCTACATGCGGGGCATATTCCATGTCGAACAGAGGCCCCGTCATCCTCATTTTCAATGAATGTGCCTATACAGGACGACACCCTTCTATATTATCCTCTGGCCAGATGGAAGCATATTTTTCCACTGTCGACGACACATCCATCAAAGCGGGCGGCAGACAGGTCATCACCACCTCCGATGGATATGCACTGCCTCTTAGCATACGACATGGTTTACCATACCTTGCGATGCAAAAATATACGACTGTTGAGTTTGACACAATTTCGGCACCCAGCGACTTTGTCCGACGTTCCGAATTTCCAGTACTTAAAACACGTAGACTTCTACGCAAAATCTCTTATACTCTTTTTTCCCCTCTATTCCATTCCCAATCCAGATAACAGGCCCCACACCTCCCTTCTGCGACTTTCTCCTGCTGTTGCTGCTATTGGTTGGCCGTCTGCTTGCTGGCTTCCTTTGGTTGGTTTGGCTGTTCCTCGTCGGCATTTCGGTCCGACACATAATTTTCGTTCCGACACATAATTTTCTACGCTGGCCCCAGTACAGTTTCTACGTAGCGTAACCGGCTCATCCTCCATCCTCCACACGACGACACGACGCGATTGGAATCGCTCGACACGGCGCCAATCTTATCCTCCGACACGACGACTTACCCTCCGACACGAGACAATTGCACTAACGACAGCGTTACGGTGTTCCCTTGTTGGCTTCACGATCCTTGACTTCGTGATACAGACAGCCAAGCGCCGTCGAAGCAAGCGTCGTCGTTGAGCGTCGCCGCCATTCTATTCTCTCCCGTCGACTTAACACCCAACGCCAGCGCTACCCACCCCCTGCCAGCGCTCCAATCGATCCATCCCCATTCCGATTCCCAGCATGCCTACCCCCACCACTCCTACCAAGCCCACTGAGGGCCGCTCCTCTGCTTCTTCCCCCAAGAAACGGCTCCAATCTACACCCTCTCTATCTTCTTCCTCTGCCCGCTCCTCTGCATCTGGCTCTCGCTACCCCAAGCGCGCCCATCTGAAGAAGTCCTCCACCCCTACCCCAGCTCCTACCCAGGCCACTCCTTCTCCCTCCTCTCTTCGCCCCCGGAAGGATGCATCTATGTCTGCTGGTTCCTCTTCCTCGACCAGCCAATCCTCTGTTACCTCCATGTCTGTCTCTTCCTCTGATTCCTCTGTGGCCTCTTCTACTCAGTCTTCTAAGAAGCCTGCTCCTCGTCTGGATTCTAAGAAGCCAGCCCTTAAGTCTCCCTCCCTTCAGCCCCCCGCTCTCAAGCAGCTTGTCCTTACTCCCCCAGCTCTTCAGCAGCCAGCACCATCTGCCGCGCGTCCCGCCCCTGCTACAGCTCTTAAACAGTCTCTCCTCCAGCCGTCCCCCTCCTTGACTCCCTCCCCCCGCTTGGATCGTCAAGCACTTCGTCAACAGGCTCTGGCCGCTGCCAATCAGGCCCACTCTGCTTCCTTCCTGTGGCGTTTCTATGGTGATGGCCGTTTCCCTACCCCATCTTTCATCCACCGCCTCCGGAAGTCTCCAGCGCAGACCCGGGTTTGGAATGCCTCTCCCAGTCCTACCCACTTCTTCAGCAAGAAGGATGGCAGTGACAAGAAATCCATCCATGATGTGTGCCGTCTATCAGTTGCCCCGGTGTATGCCCTGGTCCATCCCGCTGATTCCGATTGGAGGACTGCTACTGTGGAATCTCTGGTCTCCCTGGCTTCGGCTTGCTTCCAAGGCTCTGCTGCGTGGACCAAATCCCCGCCCGGCCAAGCCCTTCGGAAATGTCTCATTGGCCTTGCTAAAATGTCTCCCGAATGCTTTGATGCCCTGTACTGTGAAGGCAACCTTCTGCCTAGCACTGAAGGGCTGGTGTGGCTGTCTGCCAACCGGGTTCTCGGCTCTCATTGGTTTTTCAAGACTAAGCCCCCTGCCCCTGCTCCGTCAGCTGCCTCTGCATCTTCCACCCCGGCACCGGGTTCTCGGTCTGTCTCCTTTTTTCCTTCTGTTGGAGCTGCTTCTGTACTTTCTTCTTCTGTCGGCCACTTTCTTCAACGGCGTGGGGTTTGTTCCAGTGATTCCAGGGCTCCGGTTGATGTCACTGAAGGTACCAAATGCTCCTACAGCTCCTACTTCACTCTGTCTCTCCCTCGGTTGATGTCACCCCGCCCTAGTGATTTGTACGACGAAATGCTGGCGTCCCTGACTGATGCCCTTAGCTTGCTCTGGTCGGCGGATCGGAAGCTGGTCCTCTATGTCTTCCCTTCCCGCGCCAGCATTAACCCCAAGGCTAAGCCTGTTCCCAAACTCTGGTCTACCCTGCCTGACAGGCGCACTCTTGAGCTTTACGTTGCTTCCCTCTGGCTTCGGGTCCGCGCAGCACCCCACCTTCGGTTCTATATTGGACACAGTGTCCCGGTGGATGCTCTCTTGTCTGACACTCTCCTTCAGCGCCTCCAGGACCGTGAAATGGACTTCAAGTACGATCATATTCAAGCCTCCACTACTGTCACCTGTGGTTTCCTGCTCGGTTCCTATATGCAGAGTTTTGATCTTAACCATTACAATGCACTGGTCCAGACCCATCCTCGGTTTCAAGCCTTCCCTATAGCTGGATCTAACCTTGTCAGTGGCTCCCCTGAAGATCAGTCTTCCTACCGCAGTGAATTGGCTGGCATCATTGGTGTCCTCACCTGCTGTATGGCTCTGGTGGACCTATATGATGTAACCTCCGGCTCACTCACCATTGCCCTTGATGGGGATACGGCTCTTCAACAGGCTCAGGGCACCTGGCCCTTGTCTATCTCTCAGAAATCTTTTGACTATGTCTATGTCATTCGCAATATGCTCTCTGCTCTTCCAATCACTGTCACCTTCAAGTGGGTTAAGGGTCATCAAGAGGGTCTTTCTCTTGACTGGTGGGCGCTTCGCAATCATCAAGTTGATGGCATTGCCAAGGCATTTCTATCCATGAATCGTTCTTCTCCTTACCACTATCCCCGACTTGTGTTTGAGCCCTGGGCTCTCTCACAGAAGGGTCTCAAATGCTCTCGCTTTGACAGAGATGCCTTGCACATTCTTATTTCAGGTCCCCCACTTCTTCACTATTGGCAAACTCACCACGACATCTCCATTCCACCACAAGTCTCCGATTCTATCCATTGGTGTGCCCATCACTCTGCTTTCAAGCGCCTCCCTCCTGGTATGCAGCGGTGGTTTGTCAAATTTGCTTCTGGTTGTATTGGTGTTGGCAATCAGCTACTTCATTACCAGCACCAGGATCACTCCCGATGCCCTCTGTGTGCCCAAGATGAGGAAAAGGTTTCCCATGTTCTTTCATGTGCCGACCCCGGGGCTGTCCAGCACTGCTTGTCTTCCTTTCGGGGCCCTTTGCAACAGCGCCTTACTTCTGAGCTTACAGACCCTTCACTGGCTCTTGCCATTGTGGATGTTACCACTAGGGTCCGTCAAGGTAGGCGTATCCACCCTTCCTCATACTCCCCTGATATTGCATCTGCTATAAGGGCTCAGCGTCGGATTGGCTGGCACAACTGGTTCCTTGGGAGGTGGACACCCCTCTGGCACCAGATTCAGGCTGACTATTATTCTTCGATTGGTAGCAAACGATCTCCTCGTCGATGGGCCACTGCAGTGATTCATCAATTTTTCCTCACCTGTTGGGATCTCTGGACGTACCGAAACCAACGGCTCCATGGCACTGGAGGGTTGCTTGAGTCAGAACAACACCAATCTCTCAATGCTTCCATCTCATCTGAATTGGCCATTGGCTTCGCTGGTGCACTGCCTCAATCTCACTCCCTCCTCCAGATCCCCCTCCAAGTGCTCCGTGGTTACACTCTTACTGCCAAGCGTCAATGGCTTGCGACCATCCAGCTTGCCAGGAGACACTATGCAGTCCCTCCCCCTTCCCAGCAGCCGTATCGCCAGGAGGCTGCCTTGATGAGGGCTTGGCTGAATGGATCCTAATGGATGGGCCAAACTTTTCACCCAGCGCTTTCCCCAGTACTTTTCCCAGTGTCTCCCCCACTGCAGCCCACATCGCTACAGTGTTTCACCAAGTACTGCTCCCAGTGTCTCACCAGGTTCTGCACCCCTCGCTGATTCCAGTTTCTCACCAGGTACAAGCTGCATCAAGGTTGGCTTCTGGCGCTGCTTCCAATATATCCCCATCTTCTGCACCCCAGTGCTTCCCCCAGTGTATGACCCGGTTCTGCACCCACCAGTGCTGCTCCTTGTGCTGCATCCAGTGTGGTTCCTGGCACTGTCCCCAGCGCTGCTCCCACTGTATCACCACCTTCCGCATCCAGGGTGCTCCACCCGGTGCCCTTCCTAGTTCTTCCCCCAGTTACCCACCTCTGCCCACCCTGCGGCTCCCAGTATTTTACCCTTCCTCCTGCCTGTTTGTTGGTAGCTGCTCCCAGTTCGGATTATGCTACCGGTATCCTTCAACAGTTTTCACTTGTACTCTCCCTGCTTGCTTTCGGGATTCGTTTGACAAATTTGTCGTTCTACAACTTGGGGCTTAAATTCTCTTTGATTGAGGCGACGTTAAAGTCTGGATACAGACTGAGTAGTTTAGATCCACCTTCAGTGGTTAACGTTACTTAAATACGTATATTATTATTATTACGACTGTTGAGTTTGACACGCTCCCACATGTTATCATGACATCCGATAAGCATTGGGACCCATCTGTTCTCGATACCACGATCAGTGCAAAGGATGAACAATTTCTCCAGAAATATCCTCCTCAGCCACAGCAACTCCCTTATGCCGATTACGACGAATATGGGAACCCACGTTGTCTTGAAGGATTAGATATCTCTGTTTCCCCCGGGTCCTCCACGGTCACATCCCTCAGTTCGTATTCCAGCCATTCCACCCGATCTCCCTTCCTTCCTATTGATGATCATAGGGCCAACGATCGCTTCTTTTGGCTTACTTCCACCGACTACGCTCATCAAGAACGTCTCGCATGCTGCGCGCTACCCGCAGTCTCTGGAACAGTCACTGCGTTTCCGACAGATTGTACTGCCAGTGACACTACACGTATTGCAGCTACGCCCCGCGAAAGATACCCCAACGAACATGACTACTTATCCCTGAAACCTTTCTTTTGTTATCGATCGCATCAAAGCTACGTTCGAAAACTCAACCCAATATGGTTCGTTAGCGGTTAGCCCTGATGGAAACATTTTCAAACGGTTTCATTCCCCTCAACCCGCCATGAGCGTTCGCCCCTTCAATGAGGATGTTATGTCCGATGCTGTCTATTCAGATGTCCCAGCAATTGATGGTGGCTCCAAGATTGCTCAGATCTTCTTTGGCCGCAAATCACATATTATACACGTTGAGGAAATGCGTACCACCGGCGATTTCCTATCCTGTTTCCAGAACTTTGTTCGAAAATGGGGCAGGCCCATTCGCCTCCTTTGCGACCACGGTAACTATCAATCCAGTAAAAAGGTCATTGATTACCTCAAAATGTTATGGATTGGACTCTGGCAAAGTGAACCGTATCACCAGCACCAGAATCAATTCGAACGTCGATACCAAACGTTCAAACGCATTGTCAATCGCGTCATGGATTGTACCGGCACACCACCACACCTATGGCTACTGTGCATGACATACGTCGCGGGTCTCCTCAATGTTGTTTCTGATCCTACGCTGTCCGATAAACAACCGATCTTCATTGCCACCGGTACACTTGGCGACATCAGCGCATACACCAGTTTCTTCTGGTTTGAACCTGTGTATTTCAAAACCAATGACTCTCCTTTCGGTACCCAGTCTACCGAACGCCTAGGTCATTTCGTCGGCATCGCCGAACATGTTGGCAATGGACTCTGCTTCCGAATCTGGGATCCCGTTACCAACAAGTTACTTGACCGGTCCGGTGTTTGATCTGCTCTTACGCCTGAATCACGTAACAAACGCGTGGGCCTATTTACTGATGATGGTTTCATCAAATGGCGTAACGCAAAGGATTCCTTGCCCCGTTTATACGCCACTGGAGAAGCTCCAGCATTCAAACATGGGGAGCATACCAATCAGAGTCTTGATGGTCCTCCTACGACACACATCTTCAGCAAGACATCCGATGGTGTTCTTCTTACTGAAGATGATTTTGATCCACCGGAATTAGCGTACTTTGATGTTAGTAACGTCACAACTCCACACACTAACCCCGCTACTCCTTCCGTAGACCCATCACAGGTAGTTGTTACCGACGAAGAAGGTAACGCACAATTTGACGATGATGGTAAACCCATTACCATTCCTACGATCCCGATTGCCGATCTACAAGGACAATCCTTCCTTGTGACCAACCCCAATGGCACCCGGAAACGTCTTACCATCGTCGATGTTGAAGACAGTCTTGAACGCAACAACGACTTCATCAAGTTCAAGTGCAAACACTCCGATGACGAACTTGATGATATCAGTGCATACAATGATGTCATGAATTACATACATCGTGATTCAACACAAGAAGACGGCAAACTCTGGTCGTTTCGCCGCATCCTAGGACACTAAGGTCCACTGGATAACAAGCATCCTCAATACAAAGGTTCCAAGTATAACCTTTGGATTGAATGGGAGAATATGGAACGCACATATGAACCTCTGGCCAACATTGCGGCTGATGACCCTGTCACCGTTGCAAAATATGGGAAAGACAACAACTTGCTTGACCTCCCGGGTTGGAAACGCCTCAAACGAATCACCAACCTAGCGCGACGAACCAAGAAACTTGATCGACTCGTGCACCAAGCCAAACTACGTTCTTACCGTACCACTCCGCAGTATCAATATGGATTCAAAGTGCCTCGTAACCACAAAGAAGCCCTCCGATTTGATCAAGCCAACGGAAACACCAAATGGGAAGATGCCACCACTCTGGAAATGGCATAACTCAATGAGTACAATACATTCATTGATAAAGGCGTGTACAAGACAAGCTCCATTCCCCCCGGATTCCAACAGATCAAAGTACACATGATATACGCTGTCAAGCACGACGGTAGACACAAGGCTCGCCTCGTTGCTAACGGTAACCTCACTGAGGCCCCTATCCACAGTGTTTACGCAGGTGTCGTATCTCTCCGCGGCCTACGTATGTGCCTATTCCTAGCTGAACTCAACGACTTGGAAGCATGGGGTATTGACATAGGTAACGCCTACTTAGAAGCAGTTACTTGCGAGAAAGTATGCATCAAGGCAGGTCCCGAATTCGGATCGCTGGAAGATCACCTGTTGATCATTTACAAAGCCCTATACGGTCTCAGGTCTTCAGGCAAGTGCTTCAGAGACTTACTCGCGGCTTGTCTCATCAAACTCGGCTTCGAACGATCCCGCCCAGAACCGGAAATATTCCTCAAACCTGGAACGAACAAGCATGGTGAACGTGTATATGAACTTATATGCACATATGTCGATGACCTATGTCTCTGCATGGCAGATCCCAATTCCTTCTTGAAGATATTGCAGTTGTCACCGTATAACTTCAAACTGAAGGGATCCGGACCTATGAACTTTCACTTAGGTTGTGGATTTGAGCGCGACGAACATGGTGTTCTATGCATGAATCCCATAAAGTTCATCGAAAAGATGGAAGCATCTTACGAACAAATGTTTGGATGCAAACCTAGCACTAGGTTCCAATCGCCCATTGCGGAGAACGATCATCCCGAATTGGACTCCTCAGCCTTTCTTGAAGAAACTGGTATACAGAAATACCAAAGTATGATCGGTTCACTCCAATGGATCATCGCTATTGGCCGTTTCGATGTACAAACAGCCGTGATGACGCTCTCAAGTTTCAGAGCTCAGCCACGAGATGGCCATCTCGAACGTGCAAAACGTATCTATGGATATATCTCCAAGTTTAGACATTTTAAAATCAGATTTCGCGTGGAACCACCCGATTTTATATTGACTAAACCCGACACCATCGATTGGTCCAACACCGTCTATGGGGAGCATTCTGAAGAACTACCTGACGACGCTCCTGCACCTCTTGGAAAGACAGTAGTGTTGACACATTTTTATGATGCCAACCTCATGCATGATATTCTCAGTGGTAAGGCTGTAACCGGCATTCTTCACTTCGCGAACAAGACTCCCATAATGTGGTTCTTGAAGAAGCAGTCTACTACGGAAACAGCCACCTTTGGAGCTGAATTTGTTGCAGGAAGGACTTGCATCAAACAGATCGTAGATTTACGCCACTCATTCCGATACCTAGGAACACGAGTCCATGATATCTCATACTCTTGGGGTGACAACAAAAAGATGATCCAAACGTCAACATTCCCTTACGCAAGGTTGCACAAGCGTCATAATATTCTGTCGTTTCACTACGTACGAAGCATGATAGCGAGAGGTTTCATTTTAATGATGCACATCCCAGGTAAGGATAACTGTGCAGACATTCTCACCAAGCATTGGGGACACTCAGTTGTGTATCCACTGCTCAAGCCCATCTTCCACTTTTGCGGGAATACTGGCGACCTTCTTCAGGATGATGGAAGCATCATGTAGAGCGTGATGACCCTTCACAAGGAGACATGGGGAGTATTAAATTCCTTTCGTGACCAGAAGTACCAAAGCTATCAGAGGGTAGGTTTCCTATTTGTACGAATCAATGAGTCCCGTATCAATCTAAGTAATCGATTCCCATGGCATATCGATTTCCACGGCGCATCGATTCCCATCGCGCATCAACGGTGAGCAATCCCTGTTTTACAATATTGCCATTGTTCTTCGGTGAGCAAACTCTGATTTCATAAAATATCACACGAGCTACGGGAGCAATTCCTGACCTTAATGATAAACATATCATGGAGTCTTCCTAACGGAACAAGAGAAGAAAACCGTTGGCGTGTGATTCTCACACAATACATATACATGCATACAGATATATATGGTCAACGACTAATACATGTACGGAAATAATCAGCGAGTAATCTCAGCACTACGCAACAGCAGTTGCAACGTATTCATCTCAATAAAAGAGATATCTTGCATTTCAGCAAGATTTCACTTTATCTCATACTTTTAACATTCAACTGATTTATATCCCAAAATTCACACTAGTTGCTACCAACTACTTGTAATCTACATACTAAGGTCTGTCTCGCTGCAATCTGAATAAGTCACAGCAAGAAGAGATCTGGCGTCTCCCTAGCTTCGCCTGTAGTCCGATTATCCGTTGCCGAAAGTATCCAAACACATTTATCACGCGTAGAGTACAATCGTTCGTCTACTAACACACTAACACAGCGTTGCCGTTCCTTAGAGGCCTTTGAATCAGACTCTCAACGAATCGGATTCAGAAGGAAAATAATAGAAACCTCATTCCAAGCCATCAGCGCCATTATCAACTGAAGTGCTGAGCTAACTACAATCACATACTGATGGACCATTAGAAGGCACCAAGGAACATGCTGAATTACAATCCACCTTTGGGTTCTCATACAGGACGCTCTTAGGTGAAATGATGTTTGCATATGTGAGTTGCCGACCAGACATAGGCTATGCAGTGACTCTCATGTCAAAATACAGTTCCAATCCCACTGCATTCCACTATTCCAGTCTGAAGAATATAGCCCGCTATCTCAGAACAACCAGATCTTGGGGTATTAGATTCTACAGACCAAATGCTGAGCCATCTTTACCATCAGGAGAACCCTACACCGACGTAGTCCAAGATGCATCACTCCCGACATTCCCTGAAGATATCAAGCAAGCCAAACTGATGTGTTTTGTTGATGCCGCGTATGGCAATGATCCAAAACATCGCAGGTCCACCACAGGATATGTGTTCACTTATGCTGGTGGAGCGATTGTTTTCCGATCCAAAGCTCAGTCACTTACTGCACAGAGTTCTACAGAAGCTGAGTTCATTGCTGCCGTTACAGCAGCCAAAACAGCCAGATATCTCAGGTCTATACTCAAGGAATTAGGATTTGCCCAATTTGGTCCAACTCCGATCTATGAAGACAATGCATCAGCAATTGAAATCATCAATGCCCAGAAGCCAACTGAAAGGACCAGACATATTGAAATCAGGTTCTTTGCAATTCAAGCATGGAAAGAAAATGGCGAAATCAAGATGATCCATATCCCTGGAATTATCAACCCGGCTGATGATCTAACCAAACCATTGGGATGGATCTTGCACGCCCGACATGCAAGATACATCATGGGACACTACCCAGGTTAGATCGCCCGCTTGTTGCGATTCGATCCGAACATTCAACCTATCAACCGATAAAATAATGATACCATTCTGTTCAACGACGCGATCCGAACGTTCGATCCATCAATCGATAAAACTCAGGATGATATACTCCGACAGTAATCCAATACCATGCAAGTAGAGTATTGGATCAAGGGGTGTGTTGTCGGCGAAAAAAATACAGACTTTGTCAGCATCAAATTCGATTGGAAAAGCCGACAAAACGGAATGACGACCGAGGTGCAATCCGAGATACGAATATTCCAAAGATCGAAGCTTAGAATCAAACGCACCTCCACTACTTGGAAATCCCTAAGTGGTAAAAACAATATCACTTAGGACTACAAACAAAAGACAGTAATTGGTTAGAAACAAGACATATCCAAAGACCTGACCAATAAGTGCACACTTGGAATCCATAAGTACATTCAAAAGAATATACTTGATATCCCGTGAGGAAATTACTTATTGCAATCGAGAAAATCAATACCGATTCCAGATGGGCCTCATATCTAGCATATATACCGTGAACAAGCATACGCCCCATCGAACAGATTACTTAACAACATGAATGACCAATACCACCAAATGACCGATACAGTAAGACCGGCACGACGCTAATACAGCAACAGCAACAGCAGTATTATGATGGTAACAAATAACCTGGGAAGATCTCTACCATGTAAAATACAGCAGAGAGCCCCGACACAGTGAAAATACCCAGTAAAAATAAGAGCCTCTCTTTGAGCTCACATCTCTTTAAATTTAAAATATTCGTTATACCTATCCGGTCGATTTTTAGAGTAACAACAGGTTATAGAGCCCTTATACCTTCCACTAACAAGTACCTATCTCCGCCCCGTACAGCACCTCCACTGTCGGTTACAGCCAGAGTATACTTGGTACGGGACTCGGCGATGGGCTGTATCGATAGACCTCCCCCCGCCTCTTTTCTTTCTTTCTCCTCCTTACTCGCATATCAAGGGGTGTATACAGATCCTTCTACCAAGAATCTTCTTCTGTAATACACGACCAAGAAGCGTACGTATCAAGGGGCGTATCTACAGAACATTCTACCAAGAATCTCCTTCTGTAATACACATCTAAGGACAACAATCGAACGATTACGATTACGATTATGATTAACCGTTCGACAACACCAACGCCGCCGCAACCACATCGAATACGATCAAACATTCTACCAGAATACGATCAAACATTCTACCAGGAATATTCTTTTGTACTCCACGACCAAGACCGACTAATCGAGTAAAACCAACATTGTACTCTAAGGATTCGTCTTCCTTTGGAACATCCCTTTGGACCGTTCCGACAATTGATCGAATCGACAATACGACGATTCCGACGATCTCACAATTACAAATACGATTACACTACATTCAAACCATTCTAATCCACATCCAGAACGTCGACAATCTCTAAATCATGCTGCCAGCTCCATTTGACTGGAATCAGATCCAGGACATTAAAATCCAATTTGGATCATTCCATACCAAGGGGAACGCAGACAAACACGTCAAACTCAACAAATCATTCTCTCACTATCTAGAGGACACAGATGGCCTATACATCACAGATGAGGATGCTGAAGGACCCAAGACATTGGCTCCAGACCCGGCAACCATGCTCAAGGAAATCATCGTCAACGCAATCATGGATATCATCCCCGCCCGAGAACAAACAGAAATTAACAAGGGACACATATCCACTCTCTTTGCTGATGCCACCTTATGGTATGTTGATACGACTCAATCAGCAAGACGACTCAGGAACAAGAATGCAATGGATAGGGCAGGAGAACAAGCTATCTCAAATGGACAGGACACGCTCCTCATAGAAATCAGAGTAACTAACTGGGGCTTTAAACCAGATTGGGATCCATTACACTTTGATGAGGTTTATGACGCCAATATCTACAACTTCCCTGAACCGAATGATGAAGCGACTACACTCCCAGCACCAGTGACAACAGGCACTGACATGCAGCAATTGACCACTCTACTCCAGCAACTGGTCGACAACAGCAACACCAATAACAACACCAACAACAACACCGGCGCCAACCACCAAGCTCTTGACCTCCCATGGAATCCAGCCACCTTACCACCACACGTTAAGGAGCGATACTATAGGAAAGAAGAATTTCTCACCAAAGATGATATGAAAGACTTTCCAATCACCTACACGGACTCATCAGGAAATGAAACAATTGTCAGACAAAACTACTACCTACATAACCTAGGAAGTGGCAGAAACGACCAGCGCCTGATCACTAGAAGTGGTGACTGCTTTGATCTAACCAGAGCCTCTGACAAGTCCAAGGAAGCAGCTAGAGACAAACTATTCCTCTCGGGATTTCCACAACTAAAGGACGACACCCACCCTCAGGTCAGAAAGCGGTACAGAGAGATTACTGCACATGCACAGCAGCATCATATTTACATTCACCCTTACTATCTCTACAGACGCAAAGCTGACCATCTTAGAGGATTTACCATTGGTGATGGACTACCACACGACCTACCTGCAAGATATGAATTGGCAATTCACGAATGGGGTAACCTCATCTACACTGCACTCAGAACTGATAAAATAATCCCTGACTCATGTGATAGAATGAAGTCCACAATTCAAAGCTTTGAAGGGGGACAAGGTTACGAAGCTCTGTACACAGTGATTGCTCAGACACATCCCAACTCAAAGAGAGAATCCAATAAATGCAGCCAGAATGGTCAAGAATCCTCCCAACCAAGATGCAAATGAATCCTTTGAAGAATACTACTTCAGATACAAGGATTACTTGCGACTCAGAGTTTTCCTCCAAAACCAACCTGGCACCATGAGTTTGACGGAAGAAGTCAGTAATTTGATTGCAGGGACCACTCTCAGTCACGAACTATTTGAGAAAACAGAAGATGAACGCAACTCAGATGACCAATTCAAACGGGACAAGTACAAAGCAGGTAGGCTTCTACAAACCCTGCAAACATATGAGCAAGAGATCAAGGCTGAACAAAAGTACAAGAGGAACACCTCCAAACCAATCCAGTCCAAGCAATTGCCTGTCTCAGGCACCAGACCAGGCCCCCGTCGCAATGATAGGTTTCAAAAGCGCGCTAGCAATAGTACTGTTAGAACACCTTCTACTTTGACTTCTCACTCAATCAGTCTAATCGAATCACTTGGGTACCCGGAAATGGATGAAGAATCTGACAACCCCTTCCTCCACCAAGCATATTGCAATGCTATCACAGCATTCGATAAGCAACCTAGTCTCTTTGACACATCCAGAAAATGCATTGTTTGTCACATGTCCGGTCATAATTTTGACAATTGTCCTGCATTGCAGGATATTGAGTCCCTCAAGAAACATAGGATTGCTGCAGCTATCTTTCTGAACAAATCCAATAAACAAACCCAACAGCTCTTAGATTCAACCCAACAAATCTCGCAGATCAACGTTGGTGATGAAGATCAAGATGAGGTTTCACCCAATGATGCAGTAGAAGACCTAAATTTTTGCACCGGCCAAGAATAGAAAGTCTTTCTTGCAGCCAATATACTTATCACCTCAAGATGGCCATCAAGGATTTGACGACGCCACAGCTCACCAAGTGAACAGCTTCTGCCCCTCCTTGGACTCCAGCAGTGTCAGCTCATACGAATCTGTCACGATTGGTGCTGTCAATCTTCTCCCTAGGGATAGCCTCCAGCCTTCAATCCCAATTGATGTCTACTGTGATCCCAGTAAAAATAAGAGCCTCTCTTTGAGCTCACATCTCTTTAAATTTAAAATATTCGTTATACCTATCCGGTCGATTTTTAGAGTAACAACAGATTTGTACTGGCTTCAAATCTGGTGGATTTTCTGGTTGATGATTAAAATCATTTTTGGTTGGGGATGGGCAGGATGTGTACTGTCTTCAAGTTTGGTGGGTTTATGGGTTGATGACTGAGTTATAGTTTGGTCGGGGATTGGCAAGATTTGCACCGTCTTCAAGTTTGGTGGGTTTTTTGGGTTGATGACTGAGTTATAGTTTGGTCGGGGATTGGCAGGCTTGGACTGGCTTCAAATCTGGTGGGTTTTTAGTTGATGATTGAGTTCATTTTAGGTTGGGGATGGGCAGGATTTGCATTGTCTTCAAATCTGGTGGGTTTTTTGGGTTGATGACTGAGTTATAGTTTGGTCGCAGATTGGCAGGATTTGCACTGGCTTCAAATCTGGTGGGTTTTTTTGGTTGGTGATTGAGTTATATTTTGGTCGGGGACTGGCAGGATTTGCACTGTCTTCAAGTTTGGTGGGTTTTTGGGTTGACGATTTAGTTAATTTTAGGTTGGGGATGGGCAGGATTTGCACTGTCATCAAATCTGTTTGTTTTTTGGTTGATGACTGAGTTATAGTTGGGTCGGGGATTAGCAAGATTTGCACTGTCTTCTAATCTGGTGGGTTTTTTCGATGACGATTGAGTTCATCTTAGGTTGGGGGTTGGCAAGATTTGCACTGTCTTCAAATCTGGTGAGTTTTTGGGTTGATGACTGACTTATATTTTGGTCTCAGATTGCCAAGATTTGCACTGTCTTCAAATCTGGTGAGTTTTTGGGCTGATGACTGAGTTATATTTTGGTCGGGGATTGGCAAGATTTGCATTGTCTTCAAAACTGGTGAGTTTTTGGATTGATGACTGAGTTATAGTTTGGTCGCAGATTGGCAGGATTTGCACTGGCTTCAAATCTGGTGGGTTTTTTGGTTGATGATTGAGTTATATTTTGGTCGGGGACTGGCAGGATTTGCACTGTCTTCAAGTTTGGTGGGTTTTTGGGTTGACAATTTAGTTAATTTTAGGTTGGGGATGGGCAGGATTTGCACTGTCTTCAAATCTGGTGAGTTTTTGGGTCGATGACTGACTTATAATTTGATCGGGGATTGGCAGTAATTGCACCGTCTTCAAATCTGTTGGGTTTTTGGGTTGATGACTGAGTTATAGTTTGGTCGCAGATTGGCAAGATTTGCACTGTCTTCAAATCTGGTGAGTTTTTGGGTTGATGACTGACTTATATTTTGGTCGCAGATTGGCAAGATTTGCACTGTGTTCAAATCTGGTGAGTTTTTCGGTTGATGTCTGAGTTATAGTTTGGTCAGAGATTGGCAGAATTTGCACTGTCTTCAAATCTGGTAGGTTTTGGGTTGATGACTGAGTTATATTTTGATTAGGGACTGGAAAGATTTGCACTGTGTTCAAATCTGGTGGGTTTTTTGGTTGATGGCTGAGTTATATTTTAGTCGGGGATTGGCAGGATTTGCACTGTCTTCAAATCTGATGGGTTTTTGGGTTGATGACTGAGTTATAGTTTGGTCGGGGATTGGCAGGATTTGCACTGTCTTCAAATCTGGTGAGTTTTTGGGTTGATGACTGACTTATATTTTGGTTGCGGATTGTCAGGATTTGCACTGTCTTCAAATCTGGTGAGTTTTTTGGTTGATGACTGAGTTATAGTTGGGTCGGGGATCGGCATGTTTTGCACTGTCTTCAAATCTGGTAGGTTTATGGGTTGATGACTGATTTATAGTTTGGTCGGGATTAGCAAGATTTGCACTGTCTTCAAATCTGGTGGGTTTTTTGGGTTGATGACTGAGTTAATTTCAGGTTGGGGATGGTCATGTTTTGCACTGTCTTCAAATCTGGTGAGTTTTTGGGTAATCGATTGGTATGATTTGTATGAACGTAGATAGCTTGCTTGTAGATCTGGTAGCTCCTAATTACCGTTAGCTCGTACATCTTGGTTGCTCCAGTTTAAAATAGAACTCAAGGGAATAACTCACTTGATTGGTAGTATAGATCCATTGGTATGATCAATATGAAGGTAGGAAACTTGCTTGTAGATCTTGTAGCTCGTAATTACCTGTAGCTCGTACAGCTTGCTTGCTCCAATTTGAAATTGAATTCGTGCGAATGACTCACTTGATTGGTAGTATAGATCCATTGGTATGATCAATATGAAGGTAGGTAACTTGCTTGTAGATCTGGTAGCTCGTAATTACCTGTAGCTCGTACAGCTTGCTTGCTCCAATTTGAAATAGAATTCGCGCAAATGACTCACTTGATTGGTAGTATAGATCCATTGGTATGATCAATATGAAGGTAGGTAGCTTGCTTGTAGATCTGGTAGCTCGTAATTACCTGTAGCTCGTACAGCTTGCTTGCTCCAATTTAAAAAAGAGCTTGCGCGAATGACGTCACTTGAATAGTAATATAAATCAATTGGTATGATCGGTATGAACATAGACAGCTTGCTTTTAGATCTGGTAGCTCGCAATTACCGTTAACCCGTTCAGCTTGCTTGCTCCAATTTAAAAAAGAGCTTGTGTGAATGACGTCACTTGAATAATAATATATCAATTGGTATGATTGGTAAGAGCATAGACAGCTTGCTTGTAGATCTGGTAGCTTGTAATTACCGGTAGCTCCTACAGCTTGCTTGTTTGAATCTAACCCCATCCCTATGAATGTAAATACCTTGCTGAGAGCTTACACGTAAATTTGGTTGGTTGGCTAATTGTAGAATTGGTACTGGTAAGAATTGGTACAGATCAGAACACCTTTGGTAATTCTGATCTTACTTGATGCACACTACTAGTAGAAATTGTACGCGTTATCGTACGAGTACTTCTTACCATAACTTTACTGACACATACTTACAATACATACAATAACTACGTACTCAACAACTCCACAGGGCCCCTGCAAAGCACTAATTTCAACGAATGTCTGATCCTATTCACCAATCGCCTTGGATTGAAGAAGCTTGCAAATGGGAAGCATAAAAGAGGTTCCAGAAGTGTGTATTCTGTGGGCACGACAAGCAATAAGAAGCAGAAAACAACTGGAACGTTTACAGGAAAAGTTGAGTGCAAGCCCTATCCAACAAGTGTTTATAAAACAATGTCAAAAGAACAGCGTCAGGAGCTTTACCAGATGAGACAGGCAAAGAAGAAGAGAAATCTCAAGGCTGCTGAAACCAAAAAGGCAAAAGATGATGAAAAGGAAGGTGCAGGTGATAGCTTTGGATCAAAATCTAAGAAATGACATCATAACCGGACACTAGAAAACAAATGTTTAAGAATGGTGAGCCGGTCATTATATAAGATGAATATTCCTCTAGATTTTGATGATGGAGAAAATGAAGAAGGATACTGTGAGTTAGACTCACATGCTGACACCACTGCGGCTGGAAGCAATATGATATTGCTCAATCCGGATCAGATCACAACACACGTTGATGTTGCGCCCTTTTCTGAAGAGTACTATTGGAATACTGAATCAAGCGTAAATTTACGTACACACAAAATACGTGATACGTAATAAGAAACGTACAAGTTACGTATTACGTATTAAGTTTTACGTATACGTAATACGTATACGTGATACAAGATGAGACAGACGTACGACTCCAAGCTGAGCACAATAACTAAAAGTGAGACGTGAGTACGATAAGTAAATTATACAGAAGCGCGCATGAGTATCACAAGATACTTAAAGCGCTGAGTAGAGGTACACGATATGAGGATCGAGCTCACGATACGAGTATGAGCTCACGATACGAGTATCCCCACACAAAGGAAAGACAAATTAGTAAATGAGGAAACAATATGGTCCAGAAACAATCTGATCATAATCTTATAGATAACTCTTTCCAACACTGTAAAAAGAACGAAATAAAGTAAATACGAAAAGTAATAACATAACTGAATAACATTTTACGACTTTGGTCTTATTAGTTATCAATAAGATTACACTACCCAATGCCAACAGGAACACAATCTGAAGAAAACAATACAGAACCTACAACCAGGGGAACTACCCCGGACACCAGCCTAGACACATCCCATGTAACAGGCACGCGCGAACTTAGGGAACTCAGGGACCAACTGGAGGAACTTGAGCTCTACAATCGAGACATACTCGAGTATACCGGTGAAAGACAGGAACAGTTACAACAACAGAACAAACTACTGTACGACTACACCGAACCAGTCGACAGCAGCAACAAAGACAGTACTGACGACGACGAGATGGTCAAGAAGAAGATTACACCGGGGTCAAGGACCATCTGGATGAGACCCAAATGAAGCCTATCTCGGTGCCCACAAGCGTGGACGTGTATGAGTTCAAAAAGACCCTAGCCAACGCACTGGCCGAAGTGGTATCCATCAAATACATACAAGGAAGTGGGTATGCATTCCTTTTGGAGAGTGAGGGACAATACAAGGCAAGAGACGCCAGTGCCCAATATCCCACAGCGCCGACAGAGCCTCGTGAACTCGATAGTTTCGATAGAGCTCACCTCAGACACGTATAAACTATGGAAACGCAGGCGAGCACTGTACATGGAATGGAACAAATATGATAGAGAGGCACTACTCATCACAGACAAGAAGTTCCCCACCATGCTGGATGACTTGAAAGACCCGGGCTCCGAAGCATTCCCCAGGGGAACCACCGTACTAGCTGCATTCCAGACCATGGAGGCTGACCTCTGTACAACAGATGCCCAGCACCGGCTTACCCGCGAGCTCTCGAAGAAAATGAACGACCTATCGTATACACCGAGCCCTATTGGCCCCAAGGAGTACTTCAGACAATTAACTAAGTATCAATGGCAGATCAATCTACTCCCGGAAACTGCAGAAGTATCCTCAGCACAAATGATCGATTATGCCCGGGACGCCTTCATGCGCAGCAAGCATGACCCAATTACCCTCCACAGGTTTATGAAGACTGGAAACAACACAGAACAACCATAGCCAAGGGTGACGAGTTCATCCACTACAAAAAGTTCTGGGGCCAATGGCTGAAGGAGTTGTACAGCGCATACCACAACAAAACTGCATCGGCCAACATGGTGGACATCCACAATGACTGGCGTTTCACTGACCTTGAGACGCAACAACCTGAGCTGGCCAACGTGTGCCGAGAGATCTATTCGCGGGTGTCCGAGACTACAGCATCAACAGCGATGGCGGCATCTACGATGACAATGTCGCACCAGTGGGAAACAGCCATGGCATCCCTACAAGCAGACGTCAATCGACTTAAGGCAACAGACGCCGGTCGCCCCAGACAGGCAGCGTCAGGACGCTGCCTGGCCCACGAGTGGAAACAATACAAATATTACTGCCACTCGTGCGGTGTCAACCTCTCACATACCAGGCGAGAATGCTTCCACAGGAGGAACAAGGCCGCCCACCAGGAGGGAGCCTCCTACGACAACCAGATGAGAGGGTCCACTAGAAACAATGACAGGTGGATGAAGTGGAATGGACCCAATCCCAATGGCAACGGACGTGGGGTGTTTGAGGCCCCCCCCCCCCGTTCCTGACGGCGTGGGAGGGACCACAGTAGTAGTATAGATAAATCTAGTAATCATGATTCACAATTACTCAGTATCCTACGTGCTGGTCCCTCGAGGAATGAACTACCTCGGCCACCACGATCTGTGACCTTCGCACAAGACGTTGCGTTCCATATCAGGGCCCCGCCCGGATATGGGGCCCTGGATTCAGCGGCAACAGACCATTTTGTCCCATCGACGTACCACGGGGGGGGCACATCAAGACACACCGGGGGCGCTGACCGTAGGTTGTGCTAATGGGAACACTATGCTGTCCACCGCAACCGACCAATTGGACCTACCCCAACTCCCCATCAAGGCCCGCGGCTGTCACAAATTTGATGAAGTAGAGCTACTGTTGGTCTCGGTACCCAAACTCTGCAAAAATGGATGCGAAGTGGCCTTCTCTAAGGACGGCGTGGCTGTTTATGGCCCCTCCAATCAAATCATACTCACCGGTCAACGTGACCCCCTAAGGAATCTATACATGGTTCCCCTCCATCAGCCTGCAAAACAGAACCTCCGTCAGACCGCCAAACAGGAGACGGCTCAATCTCCAAGGGTGACTGGCCCCCCGCGAAACGAAAACAAACAAAACGAATCCCCGCAAAACGAAAACGAACACAGCGCACCCAGCGCCATCCAAAACAACAACGAAACCGAATATCCAATACACACGGGGGCAGGAGCATACCAGATTCAAGCCATCCCCAAGCTAATACAGATTCTACCACGCAGCAGCGGGGTACCCCACTAAAGAGACATGGATCCGCGCCATCAAACGCGGCTCATTTGCCACGTGGCCGGGTCTCACAGCACAACGTGTCAACCGACACCTCCCACTCACAGAAGAAACTACTATGGGACACCTACAAATGGTTCGACAAGGCAAACAAAGCACGCGCAAACCAAAGAAGGCAAAGAACAGACCGACAGCCGATACGGAACCACCCCAAGTCGACCGAAAGAAGATACACAATGTCTGCGTGGACATAGTTTCCACGAATGAAATGCAACCAACCAACCACGCAGAGCCACAAACCAAAGACGAACCAAAGGAACTCATCGCGTGGGACCTGCCGGGGAGATACCCAGTCACGTCACGCCGTGGACACCAGTACGTATTCCTCATGTACGACTACGATTCCAACTACATTGACGTGAAACCCATCCAGTCACGCAAGAGCGAAGACCTCCTACAGGGATTCACGGCGTGTTACGCACGAATGAAAGAGGACAATGTGAACGCGAAAATAGTACAAATGGACAACGAAACTTCCAAGAAACTAATCGCGTACATCACAAAGAACAACCTCGATTACAAACTAGCATCGCCCGGCGACCATCGGCTCAACCACGCAGAAAGGGCCATACAGACCTTCAAGAACCACTTTATAGCAGGATTGAACGGGGTGGACGACAAGTTCCCGGTAGACAATTGGGACCTACTGATACCGCAGGCGCTCATTACCCTCAATTTGCTACGCGCATCACGTACCCAGCCGAAACTGTCAGCATATGAACTCAGACGCGGGATCTATGACTACAACAAGCACCCATTGGCCCCTATGGAGTGTCGGGTGATTATTCACGACAGAGCTCAAGAACGAGGCGCATGGCAGGACCATGGGACACGAGGTTATTACATCGGACCGGCCTTGAAACACTACAGGAATTACACATGCGTCGGGGAGGTCAGCCGCGCTACCAGAATCAGCAACACAGTGGCATTCTTTCCCAAGACTGATATGCCCCGTACCTCTTCTACAGACCGGCTGCTCATGATCCTCCAGGACCTAAAGGAAGTTACCAGTAAGCCCCATCCACCAATCCCTTACATGGAACAGGGAACCCAGGTAAATGAGGCCCTACGCAGTATACGCGATCTTTTACATATAGGGGCACAACTAAAACAGAAAGGGTCCAAGGCCACATTTATTGATACATCCGAAACCACAGGCGGACCTCCAAGGGTGACGAATGGGCCCAATACAAAATCAATCCATGAGCCTGAGAATGAACCAAGGAACGAACGCAAACCTCCAAGGGTGCCACCCAGTCAACAACGTAGCGCCCGGAGGGGACACCCCTGGGCCGTGGGCACAATCATTAGGAAGAAGTTCAACTCAGGGTGGTACGAAGGTGAAGTAGTAAGCTATGATCAGACCAATCAGTACTACAGAGTAAGGTTCAGCGATGGGGACATAGCAGACTACACGCATGGTGAAGTATCTCGATACTACAAATCCGACCAATACTACTCAAAACCCGCGCTGAAACCCAAGGCGCTGATGGGGATATACCCACGTGATCCGGTCCATTTTCCCGTCCCAAAACAGGCCCAACAAACAAACAGATTAACACGTGGGCCCCAGTTTGCATGCAGGGGGTCCATATGGGATGACGACTTGAACAAGTGGGCTGCATACCGAGATCTAATCAAGCACCCCAAAGCAGAGATACAGGAGTTATGGCTCAAGTCAGGTGAAGATGAGTTCGGCCGACTGTTCCAAGGCTTCCAACCAAATAACATAGAAGGGATGGATGTATTGGATTGGATCAATAGAAGTGATGTGCCCATCCACAAAAAGGTCACATATCCCCGGTACACAGTCGCTATACGCCCCGAGAAGGCCAACCCCCACAGGACAAGGATCACCGCAGGGGGAGATCAACTGGAGTACCACGGAAATGTGTCTACCCGGACAGCAAGCATGGAAACCATTAAGACCCATTGGAACAGCGTAGTGTC
Organism: Pseudo-nitzschia multiseries; assembly: GCA_037355745.1. Taxonomy (NCBI): domain Eukaryota; phylum Bacillariophyta; class Bacillariophyceae; order Bacillariales; family Bacillariaceae; genus Pseudo-nitzschia; species Pseudo-nitzschia multiseries. Next base: position 26,641,330 of record CM074781.1, read on the forward strand.
CTCCCCCGGGGCCAAATACTGTACCGGTGATATCTCTAACATATACTTATGCTCCACACTGGATGAACCCAAATTCGTAAAGTTCAGGTGGGACATGATTCCCCCCCGAGTCAGAATAGCGTACAAGCTGGAAGGGCTCAAACAAGGGGAATATGTATATGCCCGGATCAAAAAGGCATGGTATGGGTTAAAACAGAGTGGAAAGATCGGCCACGACGATCTAGTAGACCACCTCCAGCAGTTCGGATACAGGAAGGCACCCCACACAGAGGGACTGTTCCTACATGATGAACGGGACATTAACTTTACCCTCGTGGTGGATGACTTTGGAATCAAGTACACCCGGCAGGAAGACGTAGATCACCTAGTAGCGGCCATCGGAGCCAAATATACCTTCAAGGTGGATTGGTCGGGAAAACAGTACGTCGAGGTTCATCTGCGGTGGGACTACGACAAACGTGAAGTGCGATTGTCTATGGACGGTTACATGGAGCAAGCATTGAAAGAATTCGAACACGTGAAGCCAACACACACGTACGCGGGCCCTTCACGCGCGGACGTCCCGGCCTACGGCGAAAAAATACAATACGCAAAGCTCGAGGACGTGACCACACTATCAGACGAAGAGATAAAATTCATCCAACAAGTCACAGGAAAATTCCTGTTTTATGCCCGAGCAGCCGACAACACGATGTTACATGCGCTCAACGACATTGCCTCTGCCAAGAATAACAAAACAACATTAGCAGCCACAAAATATTTCCTCAACTATGCGTCATGTAATCCCGACGCATCCATCGTCTACAGGGCAAGTGATATGATACTCCGGGTGGATAGCGACGCAGCGTACCTGGTATGTCCCGAGGCCAAGAGCCGAGCTGGGGGTTATCATTACCTAGGGGGATACTGCCGATCACACATTCAACGGCGCTATACTAGTATTGGCAAAAATAATCAAAAATGTTATGGCATCAGCGGCCGATGCCGAAGTTGCATCATTGTTCCTGAATGCACGAGAAGCTTTACCCATTCGACAATGTCTGATTGAACTGGGACACCCACAACCGGCCACTCCACTGAAAACCGACAATAATACAGCAGAGGGCATACTCAACGGCACTATCAAACAAAAGAGGTCCAAAGCCATTGATATGCGATACTATTGGTTAAAAGATAGGGCTCAACAAGGGCAATTCAATATTTTCTGGGAACCGGGTAAACATAATCTGGCGGATTACCCCACCAAGCACCATCCAGGGAGCCACCATAAAAAGGTAAGACTGATATATCTACATGAGCCGGATAGTCCAAGGACCATCCAAGGGTGTATTGGAATACTGAATCAAGCGTAAATTTATGTACACACAAAATACGTGATACGTAATAAGAAACGTACAAGTTACGTATTACGTATTAAGTTTTACGTATACGTGATACAAGATGAGACGTACGACTCCAGGCTGAGATGAGATATACAACTTCCAAGCTGAGCACAATAACTAAAAGTGAGACGTGAGTACAATAAGTAAATTATACATAAGCGCACATGAGTATCACGAGATACTTAAAGCGCACAGTAGAGGTACACGATATGAGGATCGAGCTCACGATACGAGTATGAGCTTACGATACGAGTATCCCCACACAAAGGAAAGACAAATTAGTAAATGAGGAAACAATATGGTCCAGAAACAATCCAATCATAATCTTATCGATAACTCTTTCCAACACTGTAAAAAGAACGAAATAAAGTAAATACGAAAAGTAATAACATAACTGAATAACATTTTACGACTTTGGTCTTATTGAGTACAAGCCAATCAAGAAAATCCCAATCGGAAGTTGCGCAACTGCTTGGACAAGTCCAACATCAGGTCAAGTCTACATCATAGTGTTCCACCAAGCGCTGTACTTTGGGAACAAATTGAAGAACAGCTTGATATGCCCAAATCAAGTGAGGGATTGCAATTTCAATTCTGTTGAAGAGACACCTCGTCAGTTTGACCCTAGATCCAAGCATGGAATCACAATCCAAACACCAATGGAGGATGACGATCCAAAGAAAGTTTTCATAAAACTGAGTATGAGAAATGTGATTTCATATTTTCCCACAAGGAAGCCAACAAGAATGGAGCTTGATGAATGTCAACATTTGATTGCGACAAATGACACCCCATGGGACCCCCATTCACTGAAGTTCAGGATGGCAGAGTTAGCAATTGACAATGGTGATCCAATTTCAGGGGACCAGTTTAGTGTTCAAGCCATGCCGACCGAAGATGCAAGCTCGGTTGTAACAGAACCAACAAGTAATGTCTCAGACATGTTCTCCAAGACTAGCATAGAGCCCAGACATCCAAATCTCATGCAGCAATGCAAGCTGATGAGATTGCACCAGATATCAACCAGAAGAATGCTGACTGGAATGCCAAATAGCAACAGATGGTAATATTTCTCACAGAATCTCGTCAGTGACCAGAAAGTTACAAGATGCAAATATTTCAAGCGCGCGAAGGGTAGACCAGTTTTTGTTTGATGACTCAGAATTTGACTTCACGGAAGCTCCTGAAGATGAATCAAAACGAATTTCTAGCTTGCAAGAAATTGACAATACACTTGAAAGGAGGTCGCTTGACAGAAGAAATCAATGGGGCCATCAGTGATAACTATTGAAGGTCCGAACAAAGTTGATTGTGAACGCCTAGCCAAGACTTGGAATATTAGTTTCAAGAAGGCTGAACAGACACTGAAAAGTCACGACTCAGAAGGCCCTGAGGAATTTGCAACTACCATTGATGAAGTGTTTGCCTACACAGCGCTTTAGAAACAAGAGAATTGCACAAGGAACCTGGTACACTGATACGTGGCATGCTAGAACCACCAGTATTATGAGGCAAGAAAAATGTGCCCAAATCTACACAAATGGGAATGGTTTTGAGGTATTCATACCAATACAGGACAAATCTCAGGCGCATCAAGGGTTGAAAAATATTCATTCATGAAGTTGGATTCCCTGAGCATTTGATCTCTGATGGGGCGCCAGAACAAGGATCCCCAAGAACCTACAAAACTCACTGGAATTCGATTGTAAAGCGCAACCATATTCATCAAACATTCATCCAACCACATTGCCCATTTCAAAATCGAGCCGAGCAAGCAATCGGTCATCTTGGTGGTGCAATCACAACCAAGGCAGCAAAGAAAAAGTCACCGAGGAGATGATGGTCATTTTGTGGTGAGCTATGTGCTAATATCAGGCAAAGGACTGCATCGAGCAACCCTTCTTCAATGGGGGAACTCCATTTGAATTGGTTCATGGCTATAGGCCCAATATTGCACTTATACACATTCATCAGAATGGTATGATTTTGTATTTTACTTTGATAAAGGCGATTCTTCCTCTCGCGGAGTTGAAAGATTGGGTCGCTTGGTTGGGCCCTTGTGGCAATAAGGTGGGTTGAGGTGATTGTTTTTGGATCCTGACCGAATCAGCAATACCAATATCTACAAATTCAATAAGGCCTGTCAAGGAATATGAATGGAGGGATAGAGATGTCCTACGAAGAATGGAAGCAATCGACAAATCAATTGAATCCAAGATTGGTGACGAAGTGAAAGACAGCGCGTCCTTCTTCCAGGAAAACTACCCGGAACCCCAAATAGAGCTATTTGAGGAACCAGTGAAATCATCTGATCTGAAACTCGAAATGGCTGAGCCAGACGCATCAGTTGGAGATATTGACGAACCAGATGAATATCTGGGGATGAAGTAATCATTGAAAGAAATGATGAAAGGCTCAGGTGCATTGTCAAGGACAGGGTGCGAGATCTGCAAAACAGGCCAATTGGAGTAAGGAATGAGAATCCAATACTTGACACGAGGCTGTACAAACTGCAACTACATGATGGCACCATTGAGGAATACACAGCAAATATTGTTGCAGAGAGCCTGTACAGTTCTGTTGATGATGATGGACAAATGTTCACGATGTTAGATGAGCTAATTGACCATGAATGCGACAACACTGCTCTAAGTGATGAGGAGGCCACGACCATGGCAAAAAATGGCCGGAAAAACCATAAACTGACGACTAGGGGTTGGAGGATTTTGGCCAGTTGGAAAGATGGAACTGAATCATGGTGTAAGCTAAGTGATGTTAAAGAATCATTCCCAGTGCAACTAGCTGAATATGCAGTCAACAATAATCTTGAAAAGACATCAGCATTCAGATGGTGGGTGCACAAAATTTTGAAAAGAAAGGAGCAAATCCTTAAGGCAGCAAAAACAGCCAAGTATTGGTTGAAGACTCACAAATATGGTGTTGAATTACCACATTCAATTACACAAGCACTGGCAATTGATAGGAAAACGGGGACTGATCACTGGGAAAGAGCAATTCATAAAGAAATGACAAATAATATGGCAGCGTTTGAATTTTCTGATGAAGATGTTATTCCAGTCGGTCACAAGGAAATAACCACCCACATGATATTTGACATCAAGCTTGGATCCCTAAGAAGGAAGGCTAGATTGGTAGGGGATGGTCACAAGGTTCCTGCAATAGCAAAAGAGAATACATATTCGTCTGTTCCCAGTCGCGACTCAGTGAGGATATTCTTCTTGCTGGCAGCGCTGAATGATTTGAAAGTCCTCTCAGCAGATATTCAAAATGCATATTTGACAGCCCCGATTAAAGAGAAATACTTTCTAAAAGCAAGAGCTGAAGATGGTTTTCCACCACATCTTGCAGGAAGGCCTTGCAAGATAGTTCGCGCATTGTATGGACTGCCGGTGGCAGGTGCATCTTTCAGGTCATATCTCACACAGCATTTGAGGGATCTTGGATATTCCCCTTGCAAAGCAGATCCAGATGTGCACTTACGAATTGAAACCAGGAAAGATGGATCCAGATACTGGGCAATGCTCATTGCCTATGTAGACGATATCTTATGTTCTGGTGAAGATCCAAAGTTCCAGCTTGAAAACATTGAACGAAAGTTCAAATTGAAGGATGATACTATTGAAGAGCCAACTCTGTATCTGGGAGCTGATATTGGAAAGTTTTACTTTGAAGGTGATTCAAAGCCAAGATGGTCACTATCAAGCACCAAATATACGGCGAAAGCTGTTGCAGCTGTCGAACAAGAGCTAGGAACTGAAAAAAATGGCTACAAGTATCTACCAAAATCAGCGTCCAGTCCACTGTCACATGAGTATCGACCGGAAATTGATATATCAGAGGAATTGAATCCTGAATTGCAAAATTACTATCAAGGTTTGATTGGAGTTCTCAGATGGAATTTGTGAACTCGGACGGCTTGACATTGTTATGCCGGTTTCCCTCATGTCAAGGTATTTGGCTCAAGCAAGAAAGGGACATCTAAATCAGTTATTTCATATATTTGCATATTTGAAAAACTACAACAGGTCGAAATTGGTTTTTGATGATTCGGTACCAAGCGTTGATCAGAGCAAAATCCAAAAATGTGACTGGTCTGAATTTTATCCTGGTGCCGCTGAAGTCATTCCAGCAGATATGCCTGAGGCTTTGGGAAAGCATGTGACAATGAGTTGTTTTGTTGATGCCGATCATGCTGGATGCAAGGCAACAAGGAGGTCTCGTACCGGTGTTATTATCTTCATTAATAATGCACCGATCATTTGGTTTTCCAAAAGACAAACAACGGTATTATTTTCCTTCTGAATCCGATTCGTTGAGAGTCTGATTCAAAGGCTTCTGAAGAACAGCAACGCTTCGTTAGTGTGTTAGTACACGAACAATTGGACTCTACGCGTGACAATTGTGTTTGGATACTTTCGGCAACGGATTATCGGACTACAGGCGAAGCTAGGGAAACGCCAGATCTCTTCTTGCTGTGACTTATTCAGATTGAAGCGAGACAGACCTTAGTATGTAGATTACAAGTAGTTGGTAGCAACTCTTGTTAATCTATTATTTTCCTTCTGAATCCGATTCGTTGAGAGTCTGATTCAAAGGCCTCTGAAGAACAGCAACGCTTCGTTAGTGTGTTAGTACACGAACAATTGGACTCTACGCGTGACAATTGTGTTTGGATACTTTCGGCAACGGATTATCGGACTACAGGCGAAGCTAGGGAAACGCCAGATCTCTTCTTGCTGTGACTTATTCAGATTGCAGCGAGACAGACCTTAGTATGTAGATTACAAGTAGTTGGTAGCAACTAGTGTGAATTTTGGGATATAAATCAGTTGAATGTTAAAAGTATGAGATAAAGTGAAATCTTGCCGAAATGCAAGATATCTCTTTTATTGAGATGAATACGTTGCAACTGCTGTTGCGTAGTGATGAGATTACTCGCTGATTATTTCCGTACATGTATTGGTCGTTGACCATGTATATCTGTATGCATATATATATATATATATACTGTGTGAGAATCACACGCCAACGGTTTTCTTCTCTTGTTCTGTTAGGAAGACCCCATGAATTGTTTATCATTAAGGTCAAGAATTGCTCCCGTAGTAACAAACGGAATTAGAGTTGTTAAGTGAAGAAACGTAAATTACGTAATATGTATTACGTATCAGTATTACGTATACGTAATACGTACTACGGATATGTAATCAAGCGTGAATTCACGTACGCGCAAAATACGTAATACGTATCATACCAAATACGTAATACGTACTACGGATACGTAATACGTATCACGAATACGTAATACGTAATACGTACGTATTACGAATATGTAATACGTAATGGTTGCAAATTGAGTATGATAAGAAACAGATCAATCATCGGCGACAAGTATCATTAAGTAAAGTAATCGCGGACAGTTGGCTAAGGCTAAATACTGTACCAATCCACTAAGTGACACGGGATTACCATGACTAAGTGCCAAGGCACTATCATGATTAATCCATCACGAACGAATGAGACTTGATATACCTGGTTGGTTACACACGCTTCACTAGTTGATCCAGAGAATATCTGAATCGCTTAATTAAGCGATCAATCGCTTAATAAGCAAACAACAAGAGATTGCGTGTGTTAACAAAAGGGCTAACACGAGAATACGCGGAATACTCCAATAGAGGTCCGGATTCTTAGATTAACCTAATTAGATCATAATTCAAATTACCAGTTATTGATTAACAGTCGCAGCCTCATACGAAAGATATATATCATACATACATACGAATTCGAACCAACCGAATCCGACAAAGTCTACAGAAAATCTACACAAAATATCCTACTGGTAATAATTATCCGAACGCGAAAACTATTCGCGATCGAACTATCGAAAATAATCCAAACCGAGAGATCATCCCACAGAAACAAAATCTAACACCACAGCCCGAATCTGCTGAAACTTTAGCTTATCTCGTACACCATATCACAGACACCACTGAAAATAGCACCATTGAGATCTGCAAAGCCAATAGAAAATACTTCGAAAATCTCGACACGAAATAAAAAATACCCCGAAAACAAAAACAAAAACAACCTCGTAACAATCATCATGTTCTCTTCATCGGAAATGCTATCTTTATCGGAAATCCTCATAGTCACCTGCAGCTGCATCATAGCGCCAGCAACCATGTACATCATGAACAACCAAACGGTCCAGGCCATCAAAAACCAAACAATGAGCAATGACCGAGAGAAGGCTAACCAAGTCAAGTGTGAAGAACGAGACAGGGCCATCGAGAGATTGACTCATGAACTATCGAAACTTAAGGAAAAAGAGAAGGAGTACAAAAAGGATGCCCGTCAGCGCCTCAAGCCAAGACAAATCCAGGATTTTGACGGTAGCCAAGATAACTGGATCAAATGGAGATGCGATACCAAAGCAACACTCCATGCCACTGGACACCGAGATATCATGGAAAGTCGCGAAGCAGCCGACAATGACCACCCATTGAACAGTGCATTATGGGGTACATTACTGAACGCATGCAGTGGAGGTAGCGCATCTTCCAAAGTTACTAGACACGAGGATGCCAGCTATGGTCATGCAGCATGGAAAGAATTGTTGGAATGGTACGATTCAGAGTCCCAACAAGAGGCCTATGCAGCAACAATGAAATTGAAATTGGAAGGGGTTAGATTACACCCTGGTGGCAACATCTCTGACTATATCAACAATTTTGAGAGCATCTATCAATAAGGGAGTAAAATCCCCCGGTTCAACATAAGAGAATGCGATGCCAAGAATACTTTTGCGCGCAATCTATTGGACCCTGACCTGGCTCAACTCAAAATGGAGCTCCAAGAAAGCCGAGCCAAGATGAACCTGGTGGAAATGGTGCAGAAGCTTAGAATCCGAGATGAGGAACTCCGATTGAATTTACTGGCAGATAAAAACGACAATAAACGTTCTATTCGCAGAGTTACAGAAGCCCAAGAACCACCAACAAAACGCCAACAATATGCACCTCCACCGGCCAGTGACGGTGTTCTCACTACGGTCTATCCCAATCTTAAAGGTATTTTACGAATCCTGCCTGCAACATGGGCTACCTTGTGCAAACCACACAGGGAATGGGTTCTCCTTTACAATCGATCTGCGCGTCACCAAGAATCACCCCCGCCGACACCAGCTGATATCACCCTTGGCGCTCCACAGGATGATGGCCTCAACAATACCGACATCTACCGCGCCAACAACAACAACAACAGGCCTAGACGCGTCAGGCGAATCTCTAAACCGGCACCACCTGCACATACAAGTCCATTAGCACCGTTGCCACCTTCTGCAGAGGATACCGAAGACAGTATCGGATCCATCGATGAATCCGCCCTTTTCCCCCCAGGGAGCACCGAACTTCGTACAGTCCGATTTCACCTGCATTCTGAGGGGGGAGACGATGATGACGATGGCACGCCACAAACAGCAAACCAACAGAATACAGGCCTCAGACCTAGAAGAAATCCAACCAGAAGGGCAAGAGCCGCATCCTTCTTTTCCACGGCTAGACGCTTGAAAATGATGCAACCAATCACATATGAAACAAGTGACAGTGAGAGTACCGACGACGATAGTGAGGAGGAAGGAATACCTGATCTAGTAGAACGAACCGCGGTCTACAGTGACAGTGATGATGATAGCAAAAACACTGGCAAGAAACGGCAGAGTAAATCCAATCCACCGATCGCGAGAAAGAAAAAGACTATTCAGGGTACACCCAGGAGACAACACCAACTGAAAACACTCAGACGCTACCGTGAAGTAAAACCGGATGATAATATCGCAGTAATTGATAGTGGAGGGGGAAAACGCCCAACCGTTACGGCCAGGGCATGGACTAAAACAGGAGGAGACACAGGAATGACATCAGTAATGAAACCATACATGTCACAAGATGATGACGACCTAGTGGAATATCCTGTGTGCAGCGCAGCAACAAAAGCATTTATTCCAGGACGCCAGGAACCAGTGATACTACTAGTACACTATGCAACCTTCATCTCGTGAGACAAGGATTTCACAGATGGAGAATCACTCCTCACAACCATGGATATGGGTTCTCACAATGTATTGGTAAACGGAGTGCAATCTCAAATAAGTGACAAATGTGGAATCACGGTGGAAAATACATTCTTACCATTCAGCTATGATGACGAAAAAGTCTATTATCACATCACAAAACCAACAGAGGAAGAAATGAATGAATTGGAAGTCTTTGAATTAAACTCGCCGGCACCACTGAATATGAGACAGTACCCAATGTTGAGAAGGAAAAGATCGAGGGAAAAATTTGCTTTTGGAAATCTACCAATATTGGAATTGAGGAAGAGATTTGGAATGTTACCAGAAGAAACAGTGAGAAAAACACTAGAAAATACCACCCAATTTCACGAGGAAATCGAAGAAGAGAATCGGGCTATTCCAAGAAAACACTACAGGAAACGATTCAAAGCTTTCCACTACAAATGACAAAATGAGGATGTTAGCACCGATTACACCTTCTTCAGCCAAAAGACGTCACAAGGACATAATGGTGGTCAATTCTTTGCAGGCACAAAATCCAAGATGTGGTCGTTCCATCCATTAAAAACAGAGTCGCAATGCACCAATGCTCTACTGGATTACCTTCGAGAAAGGGGAGCTCCGAATACAATTATCAGTGACAATGCCAAATCAGAAAAGGGAGTAAAATGGACCGAAATCATGCGACAAAATATGATCAAAACAAGAACTTCCGAGCCACACTACCATCACCAGAATCCAGGCAGAGTCAGAATGGGCTCGATTGTCGAAAATGATTCAAAACTGACTGAGAATGTTTAAAGCCCCTATAGGATTGGCAAATTGGTGTTCTCTGTGGTGCGTTCAAATCAACAACCTAGCCGCAAGAAAATCGTTGGGATGGAAAGTGCCACAAGAAATATCACAAGGCTGGACACCAGATGTATCACATTTACGATTTCACTTCTACGAGCCAATATGGTGGTACAACCCAAGCTTCAAATCACCTAAAAGCAACATGCGAAAAGGAAGATTCCTAGCGTTTGCTGATTCTACAGGAGACGCAATGACGTATTATATATTGACTGAACCAGAATCATCTAAGGAGAAACGACAAGTATTGATGAGATCAGTTGTGAGAACAAGAAGAAAAAATATTGGAACAAAAGAAGAATATGTGAATGATGATCCAGAAGCAGCGGAATTCCGACTATCAACTTCAGAGCACCAGCAGAATCTCAACAATATTCAAAGTACGGATGAAGTCCCATTATTAGTGCCAGGCGAAAAATTTGATGCAACTAGCACGGGAATGGAATATTCAACCGGCAACAATTCACTTGATCAACCAGAATCTGAACAAACAGATCCAGGGGAGCAAGAAGAGGAGAATGCAGAAACCCAGCATGAAATTGAAAACTCGGATCAGGAAGCCCTCCCTAGTATAGTCGACGGAACCAATGATGCAGAAACACACAATAATATACTTGAAAGTAATGATACCAACCTGGACCTTACCTTTCGCAAAATACTGGGCCACTTTTGGAAAGACGGCATACTGATTCTTAAATCACAATATTTGGATGACCTGGAAGGAAACACCGTGTTGAATACTCCATTTCCCCAACTACGAAAAGACGAGCCTGTTGCTTGTGCAAAATACATCACAAGATACATCATCGAAGCAGGCGGCCGAAGGGGTAGCCACCCCTTACTGGATTGGTCAAGATCGGTCCTCAAGCAAGATACAGCAATTACACGCCGCATTCGCTTACTACAAGGCAGAAAACCATGTCGAAACACCAACCCGAAGAAAATGTCTAGAAACCAAAGACAAGCCAAGAAGAAAAACAAAGAAAAATTTGGACTACAAATTCCTAATACCTACCATGACTGTGTTCGGATCGATCAAGCTGCTGGAGATACGAAATGGCAAGATTCGATTCAAAAAGAGATGGACAATTTAGATCGGCTCAAGTGTTTCAAATATCATCCAGCTGAGAAAGAATTCCCCAAGTCCGAAGGATGGCAACAAGCAAGGCTCAATATGATTTGGGATATCAAAAGTGAAGACAAACGATACAAGAGCCGGCTGGTTGCAGTGGGGCATTTGGTGGATTCTACTGAATATAATACATATTCCAGCCAAGTCAACAGCCTATCAGTTTATCTACTATTTCTCATCGCACAACACCAAAATCTCGACCTAATGACTGCAGACGTGGGAAACGCCTTTCCCACAGCACCGGTCCAAGAAAAAGTATGGTGCTGGGCCACAGATGAATTTGGAGACAAGAAAGGCTGCAAGGTGGAAATACAACGAGCTCTTTATGGACTAGCAGGTTCAGGACGCGCATACGCGGATTTCTTTGCAGACACTCTGATGAATCTAGGATTCAGACCCTCCAGGGCTGACCCAGATCTTTGGATGAAACTGAGTGAAGACAACAAAAGCTACGACTATATTGGAACACACGTTGATGATCTTATGGTAGTGTCAAGGAAGCCTCAGGATTAGTGCTTTGCAGGGGCCCTGTGGAGTTGTTGAGTACATAGTGTTTGTATGTATTTTAAGTATGTGTCAGTAAAGCTATGGTAAGAAATTCTATGATTAAAATATAACTCAGTCACGAACCCAAAAATCCACTAGGTTTGAGCACTGTGCAAATCCTGCAAGTCCACGACCAAAATAAAACTTAGTCATCAATACAAAAACCCACCCTATTTTCGCACAGTGCAAATCTGTCCAGTCCCTAACCAAAATATAACTCAGTCATCAACCAAAAATCACCATAATTAAGCACAGTCCAAATCCTGCCAATCCCCGACCAAAATATAACTAAGTAATAAACCCAAAAACCAACATGATTAAATCGTCAAGATTAAAAACCCACAAGATTTAGACACAGTGCAAATCTTTCCAGTCCCTAACTAAAATATAACTCAGTCATCAATTCAAAAACCAACCAGATTTTAGCACAGCGCAAATCCTGCCAATTCCTGACTAAAATATAACTCAGTCATCAACCCAAAAACCTACCAGATTTTAGCACTGTGCAAATCCTGCCAGTCCCCGACTAAAATATAACACAGTCATCAACCCAAAAACCCACCATATTTTAGCACATTCCAAATCCTGCCAATCCCCGACTAAAATATAACTCAGTCATCAACCCGAAAACCAACCAGATTTGAACACAGTGCAAATCTTTTCAGTCCCGAACCAAAATATAATTAAATCGTCAACCCTAAAACAAAAACCCACCAGATTTAGACACAGTGCAAATCTTTCCAGTCCCTAACCAAAATTTAACTCAGTCATCAATTCAACAAAAACCAACCAGATTTTAGCACAGTGCAAATCCTGCCAATTCCCGACTAAAATATAACTCAGTCATCAACCCAAAAACCTACCAGATTTTAGCACTGTGCAAATCTTTCCAGTCCTTAACCAAAATATAATTAAATCCTCAACCCTAAAACCAACCCCCAGATTTAGACACAGTGCAAATATATTCAGTCCCATACCAAAATTTAACTCAGTCATCAATTCAACAAAAACCAACCAGATTTTAGCACAGTGCAAATCCTGCCAATTCCCGACTAAAATATAACTCAGTCATCAACCCAAAAACCAACCCGATTTGAACACAGTGCAAATCTTTTCAGTCCCTAACCAAAATATAATTCAGTCATCAATTCAAAAACCAACCAGATTTTAGCACAGTGCAAATCCTGCCAATCCCCGACTAAAATATAACTCAGACATCAACCCAAAAACCAACCTGATTTGAACACAGTGCAAATCTTTTCAGTCCCTAACCAAAATATAATTCAGTCATCAATTCAAAAACCAACCAGATTTTAGCACTGTGCAAATCCTGCCAATCCCCGACTAAAATATAACTCAGTCATCAACCCAAAAACCAACCTGATTTGAACACAGTGCAAATCTTTCCAGTCCCTAACTAAAATATAACTCAGTCATCAATTCAAAAACCAACCAGATTTTAGCACAGTGCAAATCCTGCCAATTCCCGACTAAAATATAACTCAGTCATCAACCCAAAAACCCACCAGATTTTAGCATTGTGCAAATCTTTCCAATCCCCGACTAAAATATAACACAGTCATCAACCCAAAAACCAACCAGATTTGAACACAGTGCAAATCCTGCCAATTCCCGACTAAAATATAACTCAGTCATCAACCCAAAAACCAACCAGATTTTAGTACAGTTCAAATACTGCCAATTCCCGACTAAAATATAACTCAGTCATCAACCCAAAAACCAACCCGATTTGAACACAGTGCAAATCTTTTCAGTCCCTAACCAAAATATAATTCAGTCATCAATTCAAAAACCAACCAGATTTTAGCACATTGCAAATCCTGCCAATCCCCGACTAAAATATAACGCAGTCATCAACCCAAAAACCAACCTGATTTGAACACAGTGCAAATCTTTTCAGTCCCTAACCAAAATATAATTCAGTCATCAATTCAAAAACCAACCAGATTTTAGCACAGTGCAAATCCTGCCAATCCCCGACTAAAATATAACTCAGTCATCAACCCAAAAACCAACCAGATTTGAACACAATGCAAATCTTTCAGTCCCTAACCAAAATATAATTCAGTCATCAATTCAAAAACCAACCAGATTTTAGCACAGTGCAAATCCTGCCAATTCCCGACTAAAATATAACTCAGTCAATAACTCAAAAACCCACCAGATTTTAGCATTGTACTAAAATATAACGCAGTCATCAACACAAAAACCAACCAGATTTTAGCACATTCCAAATCCTGCCAATCCCCGACTAAAATATAACTCAGTAATCAACCCGAATACCAACCAGATTTGAACACAGTGCAAATCTTTTCAGTCCCGAACCAAAATATAATTAAAAAACACACAAGATTTTAGCACAGTGCAAATCCTGCCAATTCCCGACTAAAATATAACTCAGACATCAACCCAAAAACCAACCAGATTTTAGCACAGTGCAAATCCTGCCAATTCCCGACTAAAAGTCATCAATTCAAAAACCAACCAGATTTTAGCACAGTGCAAATCCTGCCAATTCCCGACTAAAATATAACACAGTCATCAACCCAAAAACCAACCAGATGTTAGCTTTGTGCAAATCTTTCCAATCCCCGACTAAAATATAACACAGTCATCAACCCAAAAACCAACCAGATTTGAACACAGTGCAAATCTTTTCAGTCCCTAACCAAAATATAATTCAGTCATCAATTCAAAAACCAACCAGATTTTAGCACAGTGCAAATCCTGCTATTCCCCGACTAAAATATAACTCAGTCATCAACCTAAAAACCAACCAGATTTGAACACAATGCAAATCTTTCAGTCCCTAACCAAAATATAATTCAGTAATCAATTCAAAAACCAACCAGATTTTAGCACAGTGCAAATCCTGCCAATTCCCGACTAAAAGTCATCAATTCAAAAACCAACCAGATTTTAGCACAGTGCAAATCCTGCCAATTCCCGACTAAAATATAACTCAGTCAATAACTCAAAAACCCACCAGATTTTAGCATTGTACTAAAATATAACGCAGTCATCAACACAAAAACCAACCAGATTTTAGCACATTCCAAATCCTGCCAATCCCCGACTAAAATATAACTCAGTAATCAACCCGAATACCAACCAGATTTGAACACAGTGCAAATCTTTTCAGTCCCGAACCAAAATAGAATTAAAAAACACACAAGATTTTAGCACAGTGCAAATCCTGCCAATTCCCGACTAAAATATAACTCAGACATCAACCCAAAAACCAACCAGATTTTAGCACAGTGCAAATCCTGCCAATTCCCGACTAAAAGTCATCAATTCAAAAACCAACCAGATTTTAACACAGTGCAAATCCTGCCAATCCCCGACTAAAATATAACACAGTCATCAACCCAAAAACCAACCAGATGTTAGCATTGTGCAAATCTTTCCAATCCCCGACTAAAATATAACACAGTCATCAACCCAAAAACCAACCAGATTTGAACACAGTGCAAATCCTGCCAATTCCCGACTAAAATATAACTCAGTCATCAACCCAAAAACCCACCAGATTTTAGCACAGTGCAAATCCTGCCAATCCCCGACTAAAATATAAGACAGTCATCAACCCAAAAACCAACCAGATTTTAGCACAGTGCAAATCCTGCCAATTCCCCACTAAAATACAACTCAGTCATCAACCCTAAAACCCACCAGATTTTAGCACAGTGCAAATCCTGCCAATCCCCGACTAAAATATAACTCAGTCATCAACCCAAAAATCAACCAGATTTGAACACAGTGCAAATCTTTTCAGTCCCTAACCAAAATATAATTCAGTCATCAATTCAAAAACCAACCAGATTTTAGCACAGTGCAAATCCTGCCAATTCCCGACTAAAATATAACACAGTCATCAACCCAAAAACCAACCTGATTTGAAGACAGTGCAAATCTTTCAGTCCCTAACCAAAATATAATTCAGTCATCAATTCAAAAACCAACCAGATTTTAGCACAGTGCAAATCCTGCCAATCCCGGACTAAAATATAACTCAGTCAATAACTCAAAAACCCACCAGATTTAAGCATTGTACTAAAATATAACGCAGTCATCAACCCAAAAACCAACCAGATTTTAGCACATTCCAAATCCTGCCAATCCCCGACTAAAATATAACTCAGTAATCAACCCGAATACCAACCAGATTTGAACACAGTGCAAATCTTTTCAGTCCCGAACCAAAATAGAATTAAAAAACACACAAGATTTTAGCACAGTGCAAATCCTGCCAATTCCCGACTAAAATATAACTCAGACATCAACCCAAAAACCAACCAGATTTTAGCACAGTGCAAATCCTGCCAATTCCCGACTAAAAGTCATCAATTCAAAAACCAACCAGATTTTAGCACAGTGCAAATCCTGCCAATTCCCAACTAAAATATAACTCAGTCATCAACCCAAAAACCAACCAGATGTTAGCATTGTGCAAATCTTTCCAATCCCCGACTAAAATATAACACAGTCATCAACCTAAAAACCAACTAGATTTGAACACAGTGCAAATCCTGCCAATTCCCGACTAAAATATAACTCAGTCATCAACCCAAAAACCCACCAGATTTTAGCACAGTGCAAATCCTGCCAATCCCCGACTAAAATATAAGACAGTCATCAACACTAAAACCCACCAGAATTTTAGCACAGTGCAAATCCTGCCAATCCCCGACTAAAATATAACTCAGTCATCAACCCAAAAACAAACCAGATTTTAGCACAGTGCAAATCCTGCCAATTCCCCACTAAAATACAACTCAGTCATCAACACTAAAACCCACCAGATTTTAGCACAGTGCAAATCCTGCCAATCCCCGACTAAAATATAACTCAGACATCAACCCAAAAACCAACCAGATTTGAACACAGTGCAAATCCTGCCAATTCCCGACTAAAAGTCATCAATTCAAAAACCAACCAGATTTTAGCACAGTGCAAATCCTGCCAATTCCCGACTAAAATATAACTCAGTCATCAACCCAAAAACCAACCTGATTTGAACACAGTGCAAATCTTTCAGTCCCTAACCAAAATATAATTCAGTCATCAATTCAAAAACCAACCAGATTTTAGCACAGTGCAAATCCTGCCAATCCCCGACTAAAATATAACTCAGTCATCAACCTAAAAACCAACCAGATTTGAACACAATGCAAATCTTTTCAGTCCCTAACCAAATTATAATTCAGTCATCAATTCAAAAACCAAACAGATTTTAGCACAGTGCAAATCCTGCCAATTCCCGACTAAAATATAACTCAATCAATAACTCAAAAACCCACCAGATTTTAGCACATTGCAAATCCTGCCAATCCCCGACTAAAATATAACTCAGTCATCAACCCAAAAACCAACCAGATTTGAACACAGTGCAAATCTTTTCAGTCCCTAACCAAAATATAATTCAGTCATCAATTCAAAAACCAACCAGATTTTAGCACAGTGCAAATCCTGCCAATTCCCGACTAAAATATAACACAGTCATCAACCCAAAAACCAACCTGATTTGAACACAGTGCAAATCTTTCAGTCCCTAACCAAAATATAATTCAGTCATCAATTCAAAAACCAACCAGATTTTAGCACGGTGCAAATCCTGCCAATTCCCGACTAAAACATAACTCAGTCATCAACCCAAAAACCAACCTGATTTGAACACAGTGCAAATCTTTTCAGTCCCTAACCAAAATATAATTCAGTCATCAATTCAAAAACCAACCAGATTTTAGCACAGTGCAAATCCTGCTAATCCCCGACTAAAATATAACTCAGTCATCAACCTAAAATCCAACCAGATTTGAACACAATGCAAATCTTTTCAGTCCCTAACCAAAATATAATTCAGTCATCAATTCAAAAACCAACCAGATTTTAGCACAGTGCAAATCCTGCCAATTCCCGACTAAAATATAACTCAGTCAATAACTCAAAAACCCACCAGATTTTAGCATTGTACTAAAATATAACGCAGTCATCAACCCAAAAACCAACCAGATTTTAGCACATTCCAAATCCTGCCAATCCCCGACTAAAATATAACTCAGTAATCAACCCGAATACCAACCAGATTTGAACACAGTGCAAATCTTTTCAGTCCCGAACCAAAATATAATTAAAAAACACACAAGATTTTAGCACAGTGCAAATCCTGCCAATTCCCGACTAAAATATAACTCAGACATCAACCCAAAAACCAACCAGATTTTAGCACAGTGCAAATCCTGCCAATTCCCGACTAAAAGTCATCAATTCAAAAACCAACCAGATTTTAGCACAGTGCAAATCCTGCCAATTCCCGACTAAAAGTCATCAATTCAAAAACCAACCAAATTTTAGCACAGTGCAAATCCTGCCAATTCCCGACTAAAATATAACACAGTCATCAACCCAAAAACCAACCAGATGTTAGCATTGTGCAAATCTTTCCAATCCCCGACTAAAATATAACTCAGTCATCAACCCAAAAACCAACCAGATTTGAACACAGTGCAAATCCTGCCAATTCCCGACTAAAATATAACTCAGTCATCAACCCTAAAACCCACCAGATTTGAACACAGTGCAAATCCTGCCAATTCCCGACTAAAATATAACTCAGTCATCAACCCAAAAACCAACCAGATGTTAGCATTGTGCAAATCTTTCCAATTCCCGACTAAAATATAACATAGTCATCAACCCAAAAACCAACCTGATTTGAACACAGTGCAAATCTTTTCAGTCCCTAACCAAAATATAATTCAGTCATCAATTCAGAAACCAAACAGATTTTAGCACAGTGCAAATCCTGCCAATTCCCGACTAAAATATAACTCAGTCATCAACCCAAAAACCAACCTGATTTGAACACAGTGCAAATCTTTCAGTCCCTAACCAAAATATAATTCAGTCATCAATTCAAAAACCAACCAGATTTTAGCACAGTGCAAATCCTGCCAATCCCCGACTAAAATATAACTCAGTCATCAACCTAAAAACCAACCAGATTTGAACACAATGCAAATCTTTTCAGTCCCTAACCAAAATATAATTCAGTCATCAATTCAAAAACCAAACAGATTTTAGCACAGTGCAAATCCTGCCAATTCCCGACTAAAATATAACTCAATCAATAACTCAAAAACCCACCAGATTTTAGCACAGTGCAAATCCTGCCAATCCCCGACTAAAATATAACTCAGTCATCAACCCAAAAACCAACCAGATTTGAACACAGTGCAAATCTTTTCAGTCCCTAACCAAAATATAATTCAGTCATCAATTCAAAAACCAACCAGATTTTAGCACAGTGCAAATCCTGCCAATTCCCGACTAAAATATAACACAGTCATCAACCCAAAAACCAACCTGATTTGAACACAGTGCAAATCTTTCAGTCCCTAACCAAAATATAATTCAGTCATCAATTCAAAAACCAACCAGATTTTAGCACGGTGCAAATCCTGTGTCGTACGCCTCTAAAATAAGGTACTAAAATAAGGTTTATGTATTGGTTAAAAACTAAGATTGTGAGCTAGCTTTGTCAACTACTCCGAGGAGCCGTTGAGAACGCTTGTAACAGTAAAAAGGCGTTGAATCGAAATTCAACGTACATTGCACATAGAGAAGCACATGAAGAATTTGGATATGTTCTTCATCCAGTCTTCAAGGTTGAAGACCGGCTTGTGTGGCATTGCTTTTCAGATTTTCTTGAATCGTGGGTAATTTTCAATCGTGAGCGTTGGAATACCACACTCTTCTCCTTCTCGTAAAAGTTCGATTGGTGGCACAGAATTTTGTTAGTCGTGTGCGACCAGTATTGCTTAGATAAGAAATTTTTAGTTGGTGTGATATGGTTTCAGGTTTCGAATGTTCATACGTTGGATTACTTGATTTCGTAAGAGGAAGGAAACTGTACCATTTGTGTGAATTTGCTGTATGGTGTAGGGGCCTTTGCTTCTTGCGTCAAAAGCTCCAGGGATTTGCTTTTCATTTTTCACCATAACTTGATCTCCTACACTGTAATCATGAAGCTTCCTGTGGCTGTTTTCTTTCATAGCATTCTTGTCGATTTGAGCTTGTCTTTTGTTTCTGACCATGGCCAAGTCAGTAATTACCGGAATTGGTAGGAACATATCTCTGTGGAATACAAGGGCTCCGGGCGTCATTCCAAAGGTCTTGTTAATGGTCGATCTAACCGCAAACTGGGCAGAAGCAAACACGCTGTCGATGATGTCAGTGGCTTCCTGGAGGGTCTGTGGAGGATTTGTATTGAGCTCAGTTCGCATTGCCGATTTCATGGTGTCATGTACCCTTTCGAGTACTGCATTGGATTGAGGGTTGCGGACGGAGCAAACCTTGGCTTTGATTCCTAGGTTGGCAAGATGGAGTTGGAAGTCGTTGCTCATGAAGTTGGTTCCTTGGTCGATAATACAATTTACTGGTTTTGGGTATCTGGAGAGCCAGCCATTGTCGAGGGCATGAACTGCCATGAGGCCGGTTGGGTTTACTTGTGGGGCTCGAATGATTTCAAGGAGGTTGGTGCACATGTCCATGATGGTAAAGCCATTGAAGGAGACTGTTCCATGGCCAGGGATCTTGATTTTCCAAGGGCCTACTCCATCGATTGCAATGGTGTCCCAAGGAACATACTGGTGTTCTTTGGTGGGGAGCTGTCCGTGGCTTTGGTGGCTATTCTTGTATCGTTGACACGTGTCACACGTTTTGCAGAAGGCGTTGATTTGTTCCTTCAGGTTTGGGGCATATACAAATTGGTTGATGGTTCGATACAATCGTTCTGCGCCGGCATGGCCAAGCACGTGGTGGTAGTATTTGATGGTGGCTTGCACTCTGTTTGGAGGGAGTACAATTTTCTGGCGACCATGGTTGGAGTCTACAACTTTCAAGTCGATGCCATTGAAGTTTTCAGTTGTATAACGAGGATTGGTAGCAATATCGGCATTGGCTGCTTGATCTTGGGCGAGTTGGTCGAAGGCTAAGGGGTACATGGGAATGTCTTCTGGGTAGTTAAGAAACAAGTCAGAAAGAGCGAGAAGGTCGGAGTCCGTTGAGTCAGTTGCAAGGTCCGAGTCATCCGTTGGATCGGGACCGAAGAACTCCTTCTTTTTCTCCGGAGTATCTTGCTGAAGTGGGAGCCTTGAGAGGGCATCAGCAAGGACATTGTTTTTGCCTTTGATATACTTGAATACTGGGGAAAATTCTTCAAGGAGCATGCGCCAAGTCATAATTCTGTGGCTGGTAAGATTTTGTCGGGTTAAGTTGATGGGGTCTGTCCATACGATGATTTCAGCACCCCAAAGAATGTTCCGAAATTCTTTGAAGACTTCTACAACACAGAGCATCTCTTTGTCAATTGTTGGGTATTTGCGTTGAGCCGAATTGAGTTTTCTGGAGAAGCAAAGGATGATTTTGCCATCTTGGAGGATGACAGCGCCAAGCTGGTAATCAGAAGCATCAGTATAGACATGGAAGGGCTTGTTTGGATCAGGGAAGGCAAGGAGGATATCATTGGCAATAAGCGATTTGGCTTTGTTGAAAGCTTCAATGAGTTCTGGAGTTGGAGAGATTTTGCCTTTGGCTCGTCCAGAGAGGTCGGTAAGGGGTGCAAGGACTTCAGCTCGTTTTGGGTAGAAGTTTCGATAGAAGTTGATCATCCCAACAAAGGACCGTAGTTGGGTTGTTGTTGAGGGAAACGCAAGTTTCAGAATAGGAGAAATTTTGTTTGGATTGGGTCTAATTCCATCTCGAGAGATGATGTGGCCAAGCCAAGGAGCTTGGGATTGAAACCAGTGGCACTTGGAGGGCTTGACAGAGAAGTTGTGACACTTCAGTAAGGACAGAACAGAGGAGACTGATTTGCAATGGGAGTCAAGGGTGTCTGAGAAGATACCAATATCGTCGATGTATACTTCGATGTCCTTCAGGTGGGAGAGCATTTGTTCCATGCAGCCTTGGGCCCAACTTGGAGAGTTAAGGAAGCCCATTGGCAATCGGAGGAGTCTGAACTTTCCGAATGGAGTAACAAGGACACAAAGCCAGGTGGAGGCCTCATCGAGTTTGAAGGTGTGGAATTGCATACTGACATCGATAAGGGTGACATATTTGAAGCCTCTTCTTCTGTGGAAGATGTCTTGGAGCTTTGGGAGCGGGTAGTGGAGTTTCTTGGTAACTTTGTTGAGTTCTCGGAAGTCACTGATGAGTCTACAGGAGCCATCTGGTTTGGGCACTACAAAGGTTGGTATTCCCCATTCAGTTGCATAGCACCGTTCAAGGATGCCAAGTTTCACTTGTCGGTCAATTTCTTTCTTCACTGCTTCTTGTTGGTGCAGTGGAATGGAATAGGGTTGTTTTATATGATATGGAGTTGCGCCTTGCTGGAGGTCAATGTGGAATGTTTGATTAGGGAAAATGCCTAATTCTTTGTCATTCAAGCCTTCAAAAAGTTCTTCATTTTGGAGGAGTATTGGTAACAAGGCTTGTTTCTCTTGGTAGGAGAGATGATTTTGGTCGGTGACAAGCTTGTGGAGGTCAGTTTTCTCATACTTGGTGGTTCCATCTACATAAGACTGTTGGATTGATTGGGCGGAGTAACTTTCTGCAACCGCGTGTGGTTCTGCGGACATGACCTTGTGGAGCAAGGACTTGTTGTCAAAGTAATTGCGAGGATGGAAGTCCATTGTCTTTTCATACCATTCTATGGTACAAGTCTCGAAGTCCATTTTCATTCCAAGATCTCTCATGGTTTTCCGTCCAATAAGGAGGTGATAGTTGATGTTCTGAGAGACTACAAAGCATTTGATTTGTAGGACTTTCATGGAGTATGATAGTTCTGGGAATATGGTGTTCTCCAAGGTTACGTAGTGGTTGCAAGTGGTTTTGCCGTTTGTTGTTTGCATTTGAATTGGTTGGTCTAGGAGGTTCTTCTTGATTCCAGAGGGAATTGCTGATTCCACTATAAGGTTGTCGGTTGATCCGGAATCGAAGAGGGTTTTCAAGTAGTACTTGCCAAGGGATCCGTTGATCGAGTTGCAGACACTTACTGTGGTTGGAGCAAGGTCGATGTCGACATTGTCCTTGCTAGGGGCAACATCTTGCTTGTTGTTGTCGGAATCGGTCTTTTCAGAGGGAAACCTTTGAAGATCTGTGTTGTAGTATTCTTCATCGATATCCATATCGACATGGAAGAGATCCGGCCAAGGAGTAGCAGGGATGGTAGTATCTTCTGGTTCATTGATGAAGACACACATGTGTTGTTCTGGTTCATTGAAGTTACTGCCATGCGACGAAGAGTTAGTGGATCGATTGCTGTTGTTGGAATTGCTGCTGCGATCATTCACGTGCGAGTCGTTGTTGTCCCTAGTGTTGTTATTAGACTGATTGGAGTTGCTGCCATACTTGTTGGTGTAGCATTGACCCCAAGTGTGATTGGCACCAGGATGGATAGGACACGGTGAGTCATTTGAGATCCTAGTTGATCCCTTGTTGTTGTTGTTGCTTTGGCTGTTGCTGCGTTGGTTGTTGTTGTTGTTGTTGCGTTGGTTACTGTTATTGTTGTTGTTGTTTCGGTTTCGATTGTTGCGATTGTTTCGGTTGTTGCGATTGTTGCCGTTACGGTTGTTACGGTTGTTGTTGGCATTGTTGTTGCTGTTGTTGTTGTTTTGAGACTGGTTGTCTGATTTCTTGTTCTTTTTATTCTGTACAGATTGGAATCTTTCGAATCTTATCATCATTTCAGAGAGAGAATCTCTATGGGGAGAATGGTGTTGTTGATAGATGTCTTTCCAGTCCTCTGGCATCGATTCAAAGACTAGATTCTTGAAGTCGCTTTCGTTGATCTCTGCATCTTGTGGCGGGTGTCCCGGTAGTAATGGGAGAATAACATGGTTGTGGAAGTTGACTTGAGCTACGAATTCGTGTACAGTCATGGAGGTTGTCTTCTTAATGTTGGTGAGGAATCTTTTATGATTCTGGTAGGCATCGAGGTTGCTGTTGAACTTGAAGCTGATGAATGCTTCCACTGTCGTCTGGAAGTTGTCCACAGTTCTCTGTGGAACATTGGCTGATACATAGCTGTTCCACCAGCTACAGTCGGTGTAGTCTCTGAGGAGGTCTACAAACTTGTCATAGATTCTTGGTCCTGTGGTTAGGTTGAGGGTCTTCTTAGATCTAATGAACTCATTGATGGTGAAAAGAATTTGTAATTTGGTTGATCCTGCAGTAATCAAAGGGATTTTGATCTTGGTAACTTCTTGGGAGCCGTTGACTTCTTGGGTAATCTTGTACTCAATTTTGTCAATAGTCTCTTGATCAAAGTCATACTTGAAGGGAATGACTGAGTAAGACATACTGGTCTTCTTATTGTTACTGGACAATCGTCGGATCGGTTCTTGTTAGATGTGTAGTAGTGGTAATTTTTATTCGTGTAGTAGTTGAAGTAGTCTTTACCGGTAGAAAGGGGTCGAAGCGGTTATTCGACTGTTTAAACAGTGTCGTACGCCTCTAAAATAGGGTACTAAAATAAGGTTTATGTATTGGTTAAAAACTAAGATTGTGAGCTAGCTTTGTCAACTACTCCAAGGAGCCGTTGAGAACGCTTGTAACAGTAAAAAGGCGTTGAATCGAAATTCAACGTACATTGCACATAGAGAAGCACATGAAGAATTTGGATATGTTCTTCATCCAGTCTTCAAGGTTGAAGACCGGCTTGTGTGGCATTGCTTTTCAGATTTTCTTGAATCGTGGGTAATTTTCAATCGTGAGCGTTGGAATACCACATCCTGCCAATTCCCGACTAAAACATAACTCAGTCATCAACCCAAAAACCAACCTGATTTGAACACAGTGCAAATCTTTTCAGTCCCTAACCAAAATATAATTCAGTCATCAATTCAAAAACCAACCAGATTTTAGCACAGTGCAAATCCTGCTAATCCCCGACTAAAATATAACTCAGTCATCAACCTAAAATCCAACCAGATTTGAACACAATGCAAATCTTTCAGTCCCTAACCAAAATATAATTCAGTCATCAATTCAAAAACCAACCAGATTTTAGCACAGTGCAAATCCTGCCAATTCCCGACTAAAATATAACTCAGTCAATAACTCAAAAACCCACCAGATTTTAGCATTGTACTAAAATATAACGCAGTCATCAACCCAAAAACCAACCAGATTTTAGCACATTCCAAATCCTGCCAATCCCCGACTAAAATATAACTCAGTAATCAACCCGAATACCAACCAGATTTGAACACAGTGCAAATCTTTTCAGTCCCGAACCAAAATATAATTAAAAAACACACAAGATTTTAGCACAGTGCAAATCCTGCCAATTCCCGACTAAAATATAACTCAGACATCAACCCAAAAACCAACCAGATTTTAGCACAGTGCAAATCCTGCCAATTCCCGACTAAAAGTCATCAATTCAAAAACCAACCAGATTTTAGCACAGTGCAAATCCTGCCAATCCCCGACTAAAATATAACTCAGTCATCAACCCAAAAACCAACCAGATGTTAGCATTGTGCAAATCTTTCCAATCCCCGACTAAAATATAACACAGTCATCAACCTAAAAACCAACCAGATTTGAACACAGTGCAAATCCTGCCAATTCCCGACTAAAATATAACTCAGTCATCAACCCAAAAACCTACCAGATTTTAGCACTGTGCAAATCCTGCCAGTCCCCGACTAAAATATAACACAGTCATCAACCCAAAAACCAACCAGATTTTAGCACATTCCAAATCCTGCCAATCCCCGACTAAAATATAACTCAGTCATCAACCCGAAAACCAACCAGATTTGAACACAGTGCAAATCTTTTCAGTCCCTAACCAAAATATAATTAAATCGTCAACCCTAAAACCCATCAGATTTAGACACAGTGCAAATCTTTCCAGTCCCTAACCAAAATTTAACTCAGTCATCAATTCAACAAAAACCAACCAGATTTTAGCACAGTGCAAATCCTGCCAATTCCCGACTAAAATATAACTCAGACATCAACCCAAAAACCAACCAGATTTTAGCACAGTGCAAATCCTGCCAATTCCCGACTAAAAGTCATCAACCCAAAAACCCACCAGATTTTAGCACAGTGCAAATCCCGCCAATCCCCGACTAAAATATAAGTCAGTCATCAACCCAAAAACCAACCAGATTTGAACACTGTTTGGAGGGCTTTAAAAATGGAGGTGAACAGTCGGTATTTGGTAGTTTAACTTGTTTGGTTATTACATGAAATTGTTACTTGAAATTGTGAGCAGAAAAATTGCTCTTTTACTAAAATCACCATATTGGTGCATCGGACTGCTAATACTCCAATGCACACACTAAATCACTAATAATCGGCATCGACCCGCTAATACTTCGATGCTGCACGTGTCCTTTGTACCAATGGGCTGTATAGATTACCTTGCGCCCTGTATGTCCGGTACATAAAGCCCTATTTTTAGTAAGAAGGAGAACCGGAATCGGTAAGTGGTAATTCTCATTCCCACTTCCATTCCCATCTCCAATCATGTTAGTCCATTCCTGCAGAAGCAATATGACTCGTACGTACGATCGGTCCCGAGACTCATTCGCGTCTCATTCATTCACTCGCGTCTCATTCGTGTCTCATTCATTCACTCGTGTCTCATTCGTGCATTCGCGCGCGCTCGTTCGATCGACTTCAAACAAAAGAAGCAAGCAAACAAAGAATCAACAACAATGAACCAAGAACAAGAACAATGGTGACAGTAAAAACTTGATATCTCCCTGAGTATTGGGAGATAGTAGACCAAACTGGTACCAAAATGTCCGCAATGACAAGGTGGTATCGATTATGTCAAACGGCTTTGCGTTCGTAGCTTAGGGGAGCAACGAAAATTAATTTTTGCCGTCGTCATCGTCAATGAAACCAAGAATGGTGACAGTAAAAAATTGATATCTCCCTGAATATTGGGAGATAGTAGACCAAACTGGTACCAAAATGTCCGCAATGACAAGGTGGTATCGATTATGTCAAACGGCTTTGCGTTCGTAGCTTAGGGGAGCAACGAAAATTAATTTTTTCCTTCGTCATCGTCAATGAAACCAAGAATGGTGACAGTAAAAAATTGATATCTCCCTGAATATTGGGAGCTAGGAGACCAAACTGGTACCAAAATGTCCGCAATGAGGAGGCGGTATCGATTTTGTTGAACGGCTTTGCGTTCGTAGCTTAGGGGAGAAACGAAAATTAATTTCGCCACGACAATGACAATGACGTGACGACCAACTTGATCTAAGACAGATTTTAATCGTATGATTTTTTTCTTTATTCAGGTTAAATCTTATCGTTACTTGCAACCAAAAAAATGAGAGTTTGCTACCATAAAAATGAGCGCGCGCCACTAGATATTACTATTGCTTTTAGAAGAAGCATCTCATTTCCGTAAATAATTATTTGGGTACTGTTTTTAATGATTTTTAGTCGTAGCGTTTGTACCAAGTCTACTTGTTAAAAACAGATTTTTTTAATATTTCTACGTATTTCCCCCCCCCCCAAACCCCCCCCACATAAACTCCGTCTAGAAGGTTACGTTGTCAACTCTTAGGATTAGGGTTAGTGTTTAACGTTCAACTAACAACTCCACCAATTGGATTGCATTGATCGAACAGGAATTTGCACTCAGAAATATCGAATCTGAACCCGGATATTATTTGGGTACAAGCTTGACAAGGATAAAGGATGGGAGATTATTATTGAATTCTACAAAATACATCTCAGAAGTACTAAGGAAATATCAAGACAAATACAATATTACTCTACGAAATGAGAACCTACCAATGAAAACGGACTGCCACCCAGAATTAGATGACTCAGAACTACTCAACGAATCGGGCCACAAGGAATTCCAACATATCATCGGTCTAGGACAATGGATAGTATTGTCCGGAAGAATAGACATTGCATATGCCATTTCATCACTATCCAGATTCGCATCCGGACCAAGAGAAGGGCATCTACAAATGGCAAGACATGTGCTAGGATATTTGAAAAAATACAAAAAGAAAGGAATCTTAGTGGACCCACAATCACCCAAAATCCAGTCAATCGGGGAAGCGACAGTGAACTACGAAGAATTTACTCACCAATACAAGTACTACAAGGAAGAATTAGATCCGATGTTTCCAGCACCATTAATTGCAGAATTAGATTTAAATATCTTCTGTGACAGCGACCATGCACATGATCTGGTAACAGGAAGGAGCATTACCGGTCTGATTGCATTTGTTGGATCAATGCCAGTATACTGGAAATCAAAACGACAAACATCAGTTCATACCAGCACATTTGGAGCAGAATTCACAGCGCTCAAAGATGCAGTGGCATTAGCCATCATGTTGAGGTACCACCTTCGATCCATGGGAATCCTAGTCACCAAGCCAACTGAAATCCATGTGGATAACAAAAGCGTGGTAATCAACTCAACCAATCCAGCAAGTACACTCAACATGAAATCGATTGCACTCGCGTACCACTTTGTCAGACAACACCAAGCAGGAAAGGTAATCTCCATCAGCCATATCAAGTCTCATGAGAACTACGCGGATATACTAACAAAACCTCTCAACAGTACCGCACTAAGAAGCCTGCTTAACGAGTTCATGACGATGTAAAGTTAAGTACAAAATAAAATCGAGTAAAAACAATAATAACTGTCCACTTAATTCCTCGAACACAAATCCATGCCTAAAAATATCTTTGTTTGTAAACAATTCAAAATGTTATACTAGATATGAAATCTGCCAAGGCAATACAAAAGAATGGCATGGATTTCGGGGAGAACAACCGGAATTAGAGTTGTTAAGTGAAGAAACGTAAATTACGTAATATGTATTACGTATCGTATTACGTATACGTAATACGTACTACGGATATGTAATCAAGCGTGAATTCACGTACGCGCAAAATACGTAATACGTATCATACCAAATACGTAATACGTACTACGGATACGTAATACCTATCACGAATACGTAATACGTACGTATTACGAATACGTAATACGTAATACGTAATGGTTGCAAATTGAGTATGATAAGAAACAGATCAATCATCGGCGACAAGTATCATTAAGTAAAGTAATCGCGGACAGTTGGCTAAGGCTAAATACTGTACCAATCCACTAAGTGACACGGGATTACCATGACTAAGTGCCAAGGCACTATCATGATTAATCCATCACGAACGAATGAGACTTGATATACCTGGTTGGTTACACACGCTTCACTAGTTGATCCAGAGAATATCTGAATCGCTTAATTAAGCGATCCATCGCTTAATAAGCAAACAACAAGAGATTGCGTGTGTTAACAAAAGGGCTAACACGAGAATACGCGGAATACTCCAATAGAGGTCCGGATTCTTAGATTAACCAAATTAGATCATAATTCAAATTACCAGTTATTACGTAGCTCGTGTGATATTTTATGAAATCAGAGTTTGCTCACCGAAGAACAATGGCAATACTGTAAAACAGGGATTGCTCACCGCTGATGCGCGATGGGAATCGATGCGCCGTGGGAATCGATATGCCGTGGGAATCGATTACTTAGATTGATACAGGACTCATTGATTCGTACGAATAGGATATCTTCCATCTGGTAGCTTTGGTACTTCTGGTCACGAAAGGAATTTAATACTCCCCATGAGTTGTTTTGTTGATGCTGACCATGCTGGATGCAAAGCAACAAGGAGATCTCATACTGGTGTTATTATCTTCATTAATAATGCACCGATCATTTGGTTTTATAAAAAGTGTGCCATAACAAACAAACAAATCGCAATCGTCCTTTTGGTCGATTGATTTAGTGAGTAAGACCTTTGTTACAATTCGATCGTCCTTGCCTTTGTCGATCGACAGGTTAATTACTCGTCGGTAAATTACTCGTCGTATCGTGTAATTTTAAGCATACAAAACACATGTAATTCTTAAGACACAAAACACACGCAAACCATCTTCGATCGGTCTTTTACCGTATAATTCACCGTGATATTCTCATTGGAATATCACAGTATTTGTACCTTATTATGTAGAATTAGTACTAGGTTGTACATAGATTTTAGGGCATGATAGTGTTTTAGAGTTGTTAATTCTTCGAAGAGTGAGCTGTTGGGAAAATTCCCTCTAAGAGACAATCCACATGGATTAATCACCAACGATTATTCACTCAGGTTAAATAACCTTACGAATAAGGTTATTTGCCTTTGTGACTCTTCGTACGTGCGATACGCTTTACACGGTGAATTCTTTTCAGTCCCCTTCAGTCGTAAATCCTCCAACCGTCAAGCGACTGGATTCTATGACTTAACCTATTCATCGTGAGTCGTGTTGAATACCAAACTGTATCCAGTCTACCATCAGAGGCCCTATCAAAAGAAATGGGGCGGCGTTTTGCCTTTCATTCTGGCTTGTATCATGGCATTTTGCCCTGATCCTTGCCGGTTTGATATATTGTATTCATGGATCAAATTATCCATTTTTCGAAATGCTCATTGCAGATCGATTCGTTTCCATGATCGAACATAAATCAACTTGTTACTTCGATCGAACGATCGATCGAACATTCCATTGAATGATTGATTCTTTACCACATGCACCGAGAACAATGTTCCCGGAAAACAGCGCCGCTCATTAGCTTTGTAAACAAATCAGCAATATTTGTTGAACCTGGTTCCTTTGCAACTCTGATAATTCCTGCTGCAATAGATTCACGCGCTTTGTGGTATGCAATGCTGTTGTGCTTCTTCTTACATGGGCTTTCAGGTCGTGTAACATTTGTGACAACAGAATCATTATGACAATACACATTGGTGCTCCCATCAATTGGAACACCCATCATTCTCAACTTGTACCTTAGACCTTCAACCAATTCGATTGCAATTTTCAAAGCAATGATTTCAGATCCAAAAGTTGATGTCTCAACTGTTGTTTGTCTTTTGGAAAACCAAATGATCGGTGCATTATTAATGAAGATAATAACAC
The DNA here is from genome assembly GCA_037355745.1 of Pseudo-nitzschia multiseries. Lineage (NCBI taxonomy): Eukaryota > Bacillariophyta > Bacillariophyceae > Bacillariales > Bacillariaceae > Pseudo-nitzschia > Pseudo-nitzschia multiseries. The sequence goes on from CM074781.1 coordinate 26,672,403, forward strand.
CAGTATGAGATCGTCTTGTTGCCTTGCATCCGGCATGGTCGGCGTCAACAAAACAGCTCATTGTTACATGCTTTCCCAAAGCTTCAGGCATATCTGCTGGTATGACTTCAGCGGCACCAGGATAAAATTCAGACCAGTCACATTTTTGAAATTTACTCTCGTCAACATTTGGTACAGTATCATCAAAAACCAATTTTGACCTGTTGTACTTCTTTAAATATGCAAATATATGAAATAATTGATTCAAATGCCCGATCCTTGCCTGTGCCAAATACCTTGACATCAGTGAGACTGGCATTACTATGTCAAGTCTTCCTAATTCACAAATCCACCTGAGAACTCCAATTAAACCTTGATAGTAATTTTGCAATTCAGGGTTCAATTCTTCTGATATATCAATTTCCGGTCGGTAATCATGTGATAGTGGACTGGATGCTGATTTTGGTAGATACTTGTAGCCATATTTTTCAGTTCCTAACTTTTGTTCGACTGCTGCAACAGCTTTCGCTGTATACTTAGTGCTTGATAATGACCATCTTGGCTTTGAATCACCTTCAAAGTAGAATTTCCCAATATCAGCTCCCAAATACAGAGTTGGCTCTTCTATCGTATCATCCTTCAATTTGAACTTTCGTTCAATGTTTTCAAGCTGGAACTTTGGATCTTCGCCAGAACATAAGATATCGTCTACGTATGCAATGAGCATTGCCCAGTATCTGGATCCATCTTTCCTGGTTTCAATTCTTAAGTGCACATCCAGATCTGCCTTGCAAGGTGAATATCCAAGATCTCTCAAATGCTGGGTGAGGTATGACCTGAAAGATGCACCAGCAACCGGCAGTCCATACAATGCTCGGACAATCTTGCAAGGCCTTCCTGCAAGGTGAGGTGGAAAACCATCTTCTGCTCTCGCTTTTAGAAAGTATTTCTCTTTAATTGGGGCTGTCAAATATGCATTTTGAATATCAGCTGAGAGAACCTTCAGATCATTCAGCGCTGCCAGCAGAAAGAATATTCTTACTGAGTCTCGACTGGGAACCGATGAATAAGTATTTTCTTTGGCCACTGCAGGGACTTTGTGACCGTCCCCTACCAACCTGGCCTTCCTTGTTAGGGATCCAAGCTTGATGTCAAAGATCATATGAGTTGTTATCTGCTTATGGCCAACTGGAATAACATCATCATCAGAAAATTCAAACGCTGCCATATTATTTGTCATTTCCTTATGAATTGCTCTTTCCCAGTGGTCGGTCCCTGTTTTCTTATCAATAGCCAGCGCTTGTTTGATTGAATGTGGCAACTCAACTCCATATTTGTGAGTCTTCAACCAATACTTTGCTGTTTTGGCCGCTTTAAGGATTCGATCCTTCCTTCTCAAAATTTTGTGCACCCACCATCGGAATGCTGGTGTTTTTTCAAGATTATTGTTGATAGCATATTCAGCCAATTGCACTGGAAATGACTCTTTCACATCACTTAGCTTACACCAAGATTCAGTGCCATCTTTCCAACTGGCTAAAATTCTCCAACCCCTAGTTGTAGGTTTATGGGTTTTCCTGCCATTTTTGGCTATAGTTGTTGCTTCCTCGTCACTTAAAGCAGTGTTGTCTTTTTCATGGTCAATGAGCTCATCCAGTAAAGTGAACATCCGTCCGTCATCATCAACAGAACTATACAGACTTTCTGCCACAATATTAGTGCTTTGCAGGGGCCCTGTGGAGTTGTTGAGTACGTAGTTATTGTATGTATTGTAAGTATGTGTCAGTAAAGTTATGGTAAGGAGTACTCATACAATAACGCGTACAATTTCTAGTAGTAAAAGATATTTCAATCGTCAACCCAAAACCCCACCAGATTTGATAACAGTGCAAATCTTTCCAGTCCCCAACCAAAATATAACTCAGTCATCAACACAAAAATCAACCAGATTTGAACACAGTGCAAATCTTTCCAGTCCCTAACCAAAATATAATTCAATCGTCAGCCCAAAAACCCACCAGATTTGAAGACAGTGCAAATCCTGCCAATCCCCGACCAAAATATAACTCAGTCATCAACCCAAAAACCCACCAGATTTGAACACAGTGCAAATCTTTCCAGTCCCCAACCAAAATATAACTCAGTCATCACCCCCAAAACCCACCAGATTTGAACACAGTGCAAATCCTGTCGATCCCCCAGCAAAATAAAACTCAGTCGTCAACCCCAAAACCCACCAGATTTGAGCACAGTGTAAATCCTGCCAATCCCCGACAAAAATATAACTCAGTCATCAACCCAAAAACCCACCAGATTTGAACACAGTGCAAATCTTTCCACTCCCTAACCCAAATATAATTCAATCATCAACCCAAAAACCCACCAGATTTGAACGCAGTGCAAATCTTGCAAATACCTGACCAAAATATAATTCAATTGTCAACCCAAAAACCCACCAGATTTGAAGGCAGTGCAAATCTGCCAATCCCCGACCAAAATATTACTCAGTCATCAACCCAAAACCCCACCAGATTTGAACACAGTGCAAATCTTGCCCATCCCCCACCAAAATATAACTCAGTCATCAACCCAAAAACCCACCAGATTTGAACACAGTGCAAATCTTTCCAGTCCCTAACCAAAATATAATTGAATCGTCAACCAAAAAACCCACCAGATTTGAACACAGTGCAAATCCTGCCAGTCACCAACAAAAATATAATTCAGTCATCAACCCAAAAACCCACCAGATTTGAACACAGTGCAAATCCTGCCGATCCCCCAGCAAAATATAACTCAGTCGTCAACCCCAAAACCCACCAGATTTGAGCACAGTGTAAATCCTGCCAATCCCCGACAAAAATATAATTCAGTCATCAACCCAAAAACCCACCAGATTTGAACACAGTGCAAATCCTGCCGATCCCCCAGCAAAATATAACTAAGTCCTCAACCCCAAAACCCACCAGATTTGAGCACAGTGTAAATCCTGCCAATCCCCGACAAAAATATAACTCAGTCATCAACCCAAAAACCCACCAGATTTGAACACAGTGCAAATCCTGCCGATCCCCCAGCAAAATATAACTCAGTCGTCAACCCCAAAACCCACCAGATTTGAGCACAGTGTAAATCCTGCCAATCCCCGACAAAAATATAACTCAATCATCAACCCAAAAACCCACCAGATTTGAACACAGTGCAAATCCTGCCGATCCCCCAGCAAAATATAACTCAGTCGTCAACCCCAAAACCCACCAGATTTGAGCACAGTGTAAATCCTGCCAATCCCCGACAAAAATATAACTCAGTCATCAACCCAAAAACCCACCAGATTTGAACACAGTGCAAATCCTGCCGATCCCCCAGCAAAATATAACTCAGTCGTCAACCCCAAAACCCACCAGATTTGAGCACAGTGTAAATCCTGCCAATCCCCGACAAAAATATAACTCAGTCATCAACCCAAAAACCCACCAGATTTGAACACAGTGCAAATCTTTCCACTCTCTAACCCAAATATAATTCAATCATCAACCCCAAAACCCACCAGATTTGAACACAGTGCAAATCTTGCCCATCCCCCTCCAAAATATAACTCAGTCATCAACCCAAAAACCCACCAGATTTGAACACAGTGCAAATCTTTCCAGTCCCTAACCAAAATATAATTGAATCATCAACCAAAAAACCCACCAGATTTGAACACAGTGCAAATCCTGCCAATGCCCCACCAAAATATAACTCAGTCATCAACCCAAAAACCCACCAGATTTGAACACAGTGCAAATCTTTCCAGTCCCCAACCAAAATATAACTCAGTCATCAACCCAAAAACCCACCAGATTTGAACACAGTGCAAATCCTGCCAGTCACCAACAAAAATATAATTCAGCCATCAAACCAAAACCCCACCAGATTTGAACACAGTGCAAATCCTGCCGGTCCCCCACAAAAATATAACTCAGTCATCAACCCAAAAACCAACCAGATTTAAGCACTGTGCAAATCCTGCCAGTCTCCGACCAAACTGTAACTCAGTCATCAACCCAAAAACCCACCAGATTTGAACACTGTGCAAATCCAGCCAGTCCCTAACCAAAATATAATTCAATCGTCAACCCCAAAACCCACCAGATTTGAACACAGTGCAAATCTTTCCAGTCCCCAACCAGAATATAATTCAATCCTCAACCCAAAAACCAACCAAATTTGAACACAGTGCAAATCTTTCCAGTCCCCAACCAAAATATAATTCAATCCTCAATTCAAAAACCCACCAGATTTGAACACAGTGCAAAATCCTGCCAGTCCCTGACCAAAATATAACTCAGTCATCAACCCCAAAACCAACCAGATTTGAACACAGTGCAAATCTTTCCCATTCCCTCACCAAAATATAACTCAGGCATCAATTCAACAACCCACCAGATTTGAACACAGTGCAGATCTTTCCAGTCCCTAACCAAAATATAATTCAATCGTCAACCCAAAAACCCACCAGATTTGAACACAGTGCAAATCCTGCCAATGCCCCACCAAAATATAACTCAGTCATCAACCCAAAAACCCACCAGATTTGAACACAGTGCAAATCTTTCCAGTCCCCAACCAAAATATAACTCAGTCATCAACCCAAAAACCCACCAGATTTGAACACAGTGCAAATCTTTCCACTCTCTAACCCAAATATAATTCAATCATCAACCCAAAAACCCACCAGATTTGAACACAGTGCAAATCTTGCCCATCCCCCTCCAAAATATAATTGAATCGTCAACCAAAAAACCCACCAGATTTGAACACAGTGCAAATCCTGCCAGTCACCAACAAAAATATAATTCAGTCATCAACCCAAAACCCCACCAGATTTGAACACAGTGCAAATCCTGCCGGTCCCCCACAAAAATATAACTCAGTCATCAACCCAAAAACCAACCAGATTTAAGCACTGTGCAAATCCTGCCAGTCTCCGACCAAACTGTAACTCAGTCATCAACCCAAAAACCCACCAGATTTGAACACTGTGCAAATCCAGCCAGTCCCTAACCAAAATATAATTCAATCGTCAACCCCAAAACCCACCAGATTTGATAACAGTGCAAATCTTTCCAGTCCCCAACCAAAATATAACTCAGTCATCAACCCAAAAACCCACCAGATTTGAATACTGTGCAAATCTTGCCAATCCCCGGCCAAAATATAACTCAGTCATCAACCCCAAAACCCACCAGATTTGAACACAGTGCAAATCCTGCCGATCCCCCAGCAAAATATAACTCAGTCGTCAACCCCAAAACCCATCAGATTTGAGCACAGTGTAAATCCTGCCAATCCCCGACAAAAATATAACTCAGTCATCAACCCAAAAACCCACCAGATTTGAACACAGTGCAAATCCTGCCGATCCCCCAGCAAAATATAACTCAGTCGTCAACCCCAAAACCCACCAGATTTGAGCACAGTGTAAATCCTGCCAATCCCCGACAAAAATATAACTCAATCATCAACCCAAAAACCCACCAGATTTGAACACAGTGCAAATCCTGCCGATCCCCCAGCAAAATATAACTCAGTCGTCAACCCCAAAACCCACCAGATTTGAGCACAGTGTAAATCCTGCCAATCCCCGACAAAAATATAATTCAGTCATCAACCCAAAAACCCACCAGATTTGAACACAGTGCAAATCCTGCCGATCCCCCAGCAAAATATAACTAAGTCCTCAACCCCAAAACCCACCAGATTTGAGCACAGTGTAAATCCTGCCAATCCCCGACAAAAATATAACTCAGTCATCAACCCAAAAACCCACCAGATTTGAACACAGTGCAAATCCTGCCGATCCCCCAGCAAAATATAACTCAGTCGTCAACCCCAAAACCCACCAGATTTGAGCACAGTGTAAATCCTGCCAATCCCCGACAAAAATATAACTCAATCATCAACCCAAAAACCCACCAGATTTGAACACAGTGCAAATCCTGCCGATCCCCCAGCAAAATATAACTCAGTCGTCAACCCCAAAACCCACCAGATTTGAGCACAGTGTAAATCCTGCCAATCCCCGACAAAAATATAACTCAATCATCAACCCAAAAACCCACCAGATTTGAACACAGTGCAAATCCTGCCAATTCCCGACTAAAATATAACTCAGTCGTCAACCCCAAAACCCACCAGATTTGAGCACAGTGTAAATCCTGCCAATCCCTGACAAAAATATAACTCAATCATCAACCCAAAAACCCACCAGATTTGAACACAGTGCAAATCCTGCCGATCCCCCAGCAAAATATAACTCAGTCGTCAACCCCAAAACCCACCAGATTTGAGCACAGTGTAAATCCTGCCAATCCCCGACAAAAATATAACTCAGTCATCAACCCAAAAACCCACCAGATTTGAACACAGTGCAAATCCTGCCGATCCCCCAGCAAAATATAACTCAGTCCTCAACCCCAAAACCCACCAGATTTGAGCACAGTGTAAATCCTGCCAATCCCCGACAAAAATATAACTCAGTCATCAACCCAAAAACCCACCAGATTTGAACACAGTGCAAATCTTTCCACTCTCGAACCCAAATATAATTCAATCATCAACCCAAAAACCCACCAGATTTGAACACAGTGCAAATCTTGCCCATCCCCCTCCAAAATATAACTCAGTCATCAACCCAAAAACCCACCAGATTTGAACACAGTGCAAATCTTTCCAGTCCCTAACCAAAATATAACTCAGTCATCAACCCAAAAAACACACCAGATTTGAACAAAGTACAAATCCTTTCGTCACCCACCAAAATATAACTCAGTCATCAACCATAAAACCCACCAGATTTGAACACAGTGCAAATCTTGCCCATCCCTAACCAAAATATAATTCAATCATGAACCCAAAAACCCACCAGATTTGAACACAGTGCAAATCTTTCCAGTCCCCAACCAAAATATAATTCAATCCTCAATTCAAAAACCCACCAGATTTGAACACATTGCAAATCTTTCTAGTCCCCAACCAAAATATAACTCAATCCTCAACCCAAAAACCAACCAGATTTGAGCACAGTGCAAATCCTGCTAGTCCCCCACCAAAATATAATTCAATCGTCAACCCAAAAACCCACCAGATTTGAACACAGTGCAAATCCTGCCAGTCCCTGACCAAAATATAACTCAGTCATCAACCCAAAAACCCACCAGATTTGAACACAGTGCAAATCTTTCCAGTCCCCAACCAAAATATAATTTAATCCTCAACTCAAAAACCCACCAGATTTGAACACAGTGCAAATCTTTCCAGTCCCTGACCCAAATATAACTCAGTCATCAACCCCAAAACCCACCAGATTTGAACACAGTGCAAATCTTGCCCATTCCCCCACCAAAATATAACTCAGTCATCAACCCAAAAACCCACCAGATTTGAACACAGTGCAAATCTTTCCAGTCCCTAACCAAAATATAATTCAATTGTCAACCCCAAAACCCACCAGATTTGAAGACAGTGCAAATCCTTCCCATCCCCAACCTAAAATTAACTCAATCATCAATAAAAAAACCCACCAGATTTGAAGAGAGTGCAAGTCTTGCCAGTCCCAGCCCAAACTATAACTCAGTCAGATTTTTTAAATATTTCTACGTAATCCCCCCCCCCCCCCAAAATACCCTCATAAACGCCGTCTAGAAGGTAACGTTGTTAACTCTTAGTAGGGTTAGTGTTTAACGTTCTTTAACGTTCAACTAACAACTCCACCAATTACGAGCGTACCGGTACCTATCTTTTTCGCACCTCGGGTTTACGATTGAATCGTTCGTGGGCGCTGGTACCTGTAGAACCTTCTAACTCCCTCTGGAAGCAAAGTTATGGCAGTAGCAAGATTGGTCTCCCCATGTAACCTTTTTGGTGTTGAAAATTCTTAGTACCCAAATGCACTAATTAGGTGGTGACACACAAACTATGACAGATAACTCACTTCTGTTTCTTTCATGATTCATCTCATCCATAACAGGAACAATATTCATGGTTCAATCACACAAAATATCTGATTTTCTATTTTTTAATTGCAAATTAGTGTGTACTGTCTATGTGGTACTTGCATTACTACTGGTAGTAGTACCTGTACTAGTAGTACTTGTACTGCTTGGCATGTACTTGATGGTCTGTCCTTTTTCCGTTTTTATGGTCTGTCCTTTTTCCTTTTTTATGGTCTGTCCTTTTTCCTTTTTTATGGTCTGTGCTTTTTCCTTTTTTTGGTCCGTCCTTTACCCCTTTTTTTTGTTTTTATGGTCTGTCCCTTATCCGTGGCTGGCATGCGCGCGCGTGCGCGCGCAGGCATAGCCAGAAGAATCAGGTAAAAAGCTGTTATTTTAATTACATTAAAAACATCTGGTTCTCCAAAGTTTTTTTTGGGGTGTTTAGATAAGCTTTTTTTTGCAGGAGTTGATCTGGAGAACCAGACGGTCATTCTGAAGCAAACTCGTAACAATAGAGACTTTCAGCTGTTTGGGGATATTTTCAGAATTACCAGGCGATGTCTGGTTCTTGAGATCAACTCCTGCAAAAATTGGCATCTTTTTCGATGGAATAAATTCGATTCCTATGAGAGTAGGTACCGTAGATAGATGTAAGTACATCAAGTCCGACTCATTCATGTACAAATTGTACCAAATCGAATATGAGAAACGACGGGCCGATGATGACGACGATGAGAATTGTATGATTTTTATCTGTATTCAGGTTAAATTTTATGGTTACTTGCAACCAAAAAAATGAGAGTTTGCTACCATAAAAATGAGCAGGCGCCACTAGATATTACTATTGCTTTTAGAAGAAGCATCTCATTTCCGTAAATAAATGTTTGGCTAAGCTTTTTAGCGATTTTTAGTCGTAGCGTTTGTACCAAGTCTACTTGTTAAAAACAGATTTTTTTAATATTTCTACGTATTTTCCCCCCCCCAAAACCCCCCCACATAAACTCCGTCTACAAGGTTACGTTGTCAACTCTTAGGGTTAGTGTTAAACGTTCAACTAACAACTCCACCAATTTGCCGTGTATTCCTCCATTGTACCATCGGGTAGTTGCAATTTATACAGCCTCGTGTCTAGTATGGGATTCTCATTTCTGATTCCTATTGGTCTGTTTTGCAAGTCGCGAACCCTGTCCTTGACAACGCACCTGAGTCTTTCATCACCTCTTTCAATGATCACTTCATTTCCCAGATATTCATCTGGTTCATCAACATCTTCTACCGATGCTTCTGGCTCAGCCATTTCAAGTTTCATATCCGGTGTTTCTACTGGTTGATTCTCAAATAGCTCTATTTGGGGCTCTGGGTAGTTTTCCTGGAAGAATGATGCGCTATCCTTTACTTCATCTCCAATCTTGGATTCAATTGATTTGTCAATTGCTTCCATTCTTCTGAGGATATCTCTGTCCCGCCATTCAAATTCCTTGACGGGTCTTATTGAATTTGTAGATATTGGTATTGCCGACTCGGGCAGTAGCCAAAAACAATCCCCCCCACCTACCCTATTCCCACAGGGGCCCAACCATCGCGCCAGCCTTTCAACACCTCGGGTGGAAGAATCACCTTTTTCATAATAAAACACAAAATCATACCATTCTGATGAAGTGTATAATGTAATATCCGGTCTATAGCCATGGACCAATTCAAATGGGGTTCTCCCCATTGAAGAAGGGTTGTTGGAGGCTGTTTGCTGCCTGATATTAGCACATAGTTCACCACAAAATGACCATAATCTTCTCGGTGACTTCTTCTTTGCAGACTTGGTTGTGATTGCACTACCAAGATGGCCAATTGCTTGTTCTGCCCGATTTTGGAATGGGCAATGCGGCTGGATGAATGTCTGATGGATATGGTTGCGCTTTACAATTGAATTCCAGTGTGTTTTGTAGGTTCTTGGGGATCCTTGTTCTGGCGCACCATCAGAAATCAAATGCTCTGGAATTCCAATTTCATGAATAAATGTCTTCAGTCCTTGGTGGGCTTGTGATTTGTCCTGTATTGGTATAAATACTTCAAACCCATTTCCATTTGTAAAGATCTGTGCACATTTTTCTTGCCTCATAATACTCGTAGTTCTTGCATGCCATGTATCAGTGTACCAGGTTCCTTGTGCGACTCTCTTGTTCCTGAAGCGCTGAGTAGGCAGCCGCTTCATCAATGGTGATTGCAAATTCCTGAGTGCCTTCTGCGTCGTGACTTTCAATGTCTGCTCAGCTTTCTTAAAACTAATGTTCCAAGTTTTGGCTAGGCGTTCACAGTCAACTTTGTTTGAACCTTCAATTGTTATCACTGATGGCCCCCATTGATTTCTTCTGTCAAGAGACCTTCTTTCTAGTGTATTGTCAATTTCTTGCAAGCTAGGGGCCTGTTTTGATTCTGCTTCAGGAGCTTCCATAAAGTCAAATTCTGTATCATCAAACAAAAATTGGTCTACCCTTCGCGCGCTTGAAATATTCCTTACTGAAGAAATCCGATGAGCAATATTTCCATCTGTTGCAATCTGGCATTCAGTTAGCATTCTCCTTGTGGATACTTGATGGACCCTCATCAGTTTGCATTGCTGCATGACACTTGGATGCCGTTCTTTTCCTAAGCTGGTCTTGGGAAGTTTATTTGTAACATTACTAGCAGGTTCTGTTACAACAGAACTTTCCTCCATTGCTTGGTCCTCTTCGGTCGACATAGCTTGAAGGCTGAACTGGTCCCCTGAAATTGGATCTCCATTGTCAATGGCTAGCTCGGCCATCCTGAACTTCAGTGAATGTGGATCCCAGGGGGTATCATTTGTTGCTATCAAATGTTGACATTCGTCAAGCTCAATTCTTGTGGGCTTTCTTGTGGGGAAATATGAGATCACGTTTCTCATACTCAGTTTGATAAAAACTTTCTTCGGATCATCATCCTCCAGTGGAGTTTGAATTGTAATTCCATGCTTGGATCTTGGATCAAATTGGCGAGGTGTCTCTTCAACAGAGTTGAAATTGCAGTCCCTCACTTGATTTGGGCATATCAAGCTGTTTTTCAATTTGTCCCCAAAGTACAGTGCTTGATGGAACACTATGATATATACTTGGCCTGATGTTTGGATTCGTCCATGCAGTCGCACAGCTTCCAATGGGGATTTTCTTGATGGGCTTGTATTCTTCAGAAAAAGGTGCAACATCAACGTGTGTTGTGATTTGATCAGGATTCAGCAATACCATATTGCTTCCTGCTGCGGTAGTATCTGCATGTGAGTCTAACTCACAATATCCTTCTTCATTTTCCCCATCATCAAAACCTACAGGAACATTCATCTGGTATAATGACCGGCTCACCATTTTTAACAATTTGTGTTCTAGTGATAGTGTCCGGTTATTATGTCATTTCTTAGATTTTGATCCAAAACTGTCACCCGCGCCTTCATTTTCAGTTTCTTTCTTTTTAGTCTCAGCAGCCTTGAGATTTCTTTTCTTTTTAGCCTGTCTCATCTGGTAAAGCTCCTGGCGCTGTTCTTTTGACATTGTTTTATAAACACTTGTTGGGTAAGGCTTGCACTCAACTTTTCCTGTAAAGGTTCCAGTTGTCTTTTGCTTTTTGTTGCTGGTTGTGCCCATAGAATACAAACTTCTGGAACCTCTTTTACTCTTCCCGGTTGCAAGCTTTTTCAATCCAAGACGATTGGTGAATAGAATCAAACATTCATTGAAGTTGTCACGATAGTCTTTGCTCTCATCAATTGCATCTGCTTTTGCAGCATCAAGTCGCTCATCACTGATTGAATTGATAAAATCCCAAACAAATCTTCTTTCGTTATGATTCTTTTCAAATCTCAGAATTGTTCCATGAAAAGCAGTCCAATTTCGCTTGTGCTTGTTCCAGTCATAACCCTTGGAATCTCCAGTGTAGTGTGAATCTTTCATATCCTGATATGTCTTATTCAGAACCATAGTGATATTGGTATCAGTGTAAGCATGTTGCATGAGAGAAATGAAAGCGTTTCTGGCATTACCAGAGTTCAGAGCAGTGTTTTGGAAATGTGCCACATATTCCCAACCAGGACCTTTTCTTGTTGCATCACACAGCAACCTCCAGACGACGTTGTTGTCCTCATCGTACTGGTGACCTGACAGGACGCCACATCTTTCATTGTAATCACTCCAAGTTGGATAAGTATCTGTTGTACTTTGCCCAACTGTTCCAGCCCTGGCTTCGTCAGTAACTTCTTCCTTTTCTTGGGGTCTTATGACATACAAGATTGGGAATCCCTCAGAGTTGAATCTGTATCTCAGGTTTTGTCGGAAGCCTTCCTCCCATTCCCTGAATTTTGTGAGATCCTTTAGCTCGGGTGGAGTTGCCTTTTCCTGTGATTTCACACTTGATTCCATCATCTTGATTCTGAATTGCTGCAGTTCCAGGTTGTTTGGGTTTGCGTTCCAGTCGATAGCCCTTGGCTTGACTCCAATCAATGGTTGATACCGGGCCCAATTTGCCCAAGTTAGGAGCCTCGATGATAGCCTGTTACCATAGTGGATACTTTTTGGATTAGGACAGTCCGGACTGATAGATTTCAATCCATGCATGAACGATTTAATGCTTTCCTTGTTGAGGTCTGTAATTTCACGAATATTAGACATCCCTCCCCTCATAATTTCTTCAGCTGATTCATAGTTGATACCAAAATCCATTAGGCTGCTCCTGAAAGCAAGCTGTTCTGGGTTCAGAAATCTACCATTGTTGAATCCCCTGATTTTTATCCTGGGTTGGGACGACCTTCTTCCCAGTCGTTCAGCTCTTGCGTTCTCTGCATTTTGGTCAGCATCATTTCGTTCATCCTCATCATTTTCACTATCCGCGTCACCTGGATTCTCACCCCTTCTTTCTGCATCTCTCATTGCCCTGACTCTCTTCTTTATTTCTTGGTCGATGATTCTCTTCATGGTTGAGTTTGTTTCTGGGTCCCCAAAGGCCCTTTCCATGACTTCCATGATTTTATCTTCCAAATCTTCCTTTTCTTGCATACCTCTTCCATTGTTGTCATTAGAATTCTGTGGATCGTCCTCGTCCACTTCCATTTTTGTTTCTTCTATGTCGGCATCGGCTCTAGTTCGTACCATGGTGGAGTGTGATATTTCAAATGGTGTATGGAATTATTTTGTGATGAAATATGGATGGGCGATTTGTAGTGGGGTATCCGATGGAAGTTGGTATTGGGTGGAAGAGTGTAATTAAATCGAGGATTGGATGTGAGAAATGGGTATTAGTTGTGACAGTCGTTCTGTATTTTTCCGGATCGAATTTTCGTTCCGGTTTGGTTATACTTTTGTTATTTGTGTGAGCTTTTGCTTTTGTTGTAAATCAGGATTGTGAGCTTTCCTATCCTTTCTTGGGATTTTGCACATTCTGTATTTCTGTGGTGAAAGATTGTTTCCTGAGAATTTAGTGTTCTCTTTTCCTTTTGGATCTTTCGATCTTCGAGATTTGGTGTTCTCATATCTTTGGATTTTTCGTTTTTTTTTTCTTTTTTCGTGCCAGATGCTCTTTGCAATCTGTTCCTTCTTGCGGGCAGACGCTCTTTGCAATCTGTTCCTCCACAGAATACTTCAGGCTCAATCTTCTGGCTCACGTCGTTCTAGTTTTCAGTGAAAGATCAGTGTTCTCGAATTGGATATTGATTCCTTTCAACTGATGCCAACCTGGGCGACTCTTTCATCTGAATCGTCCAGCCCTTTTCCCTTGCTTGTTTGCTGGATCTCGAAACCCGGTGGAGCCACCACCTTGGTTCGGTTCTTTGGTCTCTTCTTTCAGGGAGACCGCCCTGGTGTTGGTCTATTCCAGGGCTCCGCAAGCAATTGCCCCTTTTACATCCTTGAGGGTTGATGCTGGTAGCTGATCAGGCTAATCCGGATTCGTCTGGTCTTCGAGCTCAACTGCGTTTCTCGGTGGAAACGCCATTCGTCCTCCACAGCTCGTAGAGTGCTGTGGGTCTGATAAACTATAAAAAGTGTGCCATAACAAACAAACAAATCGCAATCGTCCTTTTGGTCGATTGATTTAGTGAGTAAGACCTTTGTTACAATTCGATCGTCCTTGCCTTTGTCGATCGACAGGTTAATTACTCGTCGGTAAATTACTCGTCGTATCGTGTAATTTTAAGCATACAAAACACATGTAATTCTTAAGACACAAAACACACGCAAACCATCTTCGATCGGTCTTTTACCGTATAATTCACCGTGATATTCTCATTGGAATATCACAGTATTTGTACCTTATTATGTAGAATTAGTACTAGGTTGTACATAGATTTTAGGGCATGATAGTGTTTTAGAGTTGTTAATTCTTCGAAGAGTGAGCTGTTGGGAAAATTCCCTCTAAGAGACAATCCACATGGATTAATCACCGACGATTATTCACTCAGGTTAAATAACCTTACGAATAAGGTTATTTGCCTTTGTGACTCTTTGTACGTGCGATACGCTTTACACGGTGAATTCTTTTCAGTTTTCCAAACAACAAACAACAGTTGAGACATCAACTTTTGGATCTGAAATCATTGCATTGAAAATTGCAATCGAATTGGTTGAAGGTCTAAGATACAAGTTGAGAATGATGGGTGTTCCAGTTGATGGGAGCACCAATGTGTATTGTCATAATGATTCTGTTGTCACAAATGTTACACGACCTGAAAGCCCATGCAAGAAGAAGCACAACAGCATTGCATACCACAAAGCACGCGAATCTATTGCAGCAGGAATTATCAGAGTTGCAAAGGAACCAGGTTCAACAAATATTGCTGATTTGTTTACTAAGCTAATGAGTGGCGCTGTTTTCCGGGAACATTGTTCTCAGTGCATGTGGTAAGTAATAAGACCAAAGCTGTACGGCGACGTTGGTTTATTTGGTTACTTTTAGTATTTACGTTATTTTGCTCTTTTTACGGTGTTGGAAAGAGTTATCGATAAGATTATGATCGGATTGTTTCTGGACCATATTGATCTCTCATTTACTAATTTGTCTTTCCTTCGTGTGGAGATACGCGAGTTCAGTCCTCATATCGCGTACCTCTGCTCAGTGCTTTAAGTATCTGTTTGATACTCACCAGCGCTTATGTATTATTTACTTATTGCGCTCAGCTTGTGATTTTTACGTATTCATAAAAGTCACGTATTACGAATACGTAAAACGTAAATTGTAATACGTAAAACGTAATACGTAAACGTAATACGTAATACGTAAAGGTTGTGTATCGCGCGTACGTAAATTCACGCTTGATTTAATATTCCAATACACCCTTGGATGGTCCTTGGACTATCTGGCTCATATAGATATATCGGTCTTACCTTTTTATGTTGGCTTCCCGGATGGTGCTTGGTGGGGTAATCAGCCAGATTATGTTTTCCCGGTTCCCAGAAAATATTGAATTGCCCTTGCTGAGCCCTGTCTTTTAACCAATAGAATCGCATATCAATGGCTTTGGACCTCTTTTGTTTGATTGTACCATTGAGTATGCCCTCTGCCGTGTTATTGTCGGTTTTCATTGGAGTGGCCGGTTGTGGGTGGCCAAGTTCAATCAGACATTGTCGTATGGGTAACGCTTCCCTTGCGTTCAGGAATAATGCCGCAACTTTGGCCTCGGCCGCGGATGCCATAACATTCTTGATTATCTTTCCCAACACTAGAATAGCGCCGTTGAATGTGTGATCGGAGGTATCCCCCAGGTAATGATAACCCCCAGCTCGGCTCTTGGCCTCTGGGCATACTAGGTAGGCGGCATTGCTATCTACCCGGAGTATCATATCACTTGCCCTGTAGATTATGGTCGCATCGGGATTACACGCAGCATAGTTGAGAAAGTATTTCGTAGCCGCTAAGGTCGTTTTGTTGTTCTTGGCAGAGGCAATATCGTTGAGTGCATGTAACATCGTGTTATCGACTGCTCGGGCATAAAACAGGAATTTTCCGGTGACTTGTTGGATGAATTTTATTTCTTCGTCCGATAGCGTAGTCGTGTCCTCGAGTTTTGCGTATTGTATTTTTTCGCCGTAGGCAGGAACGTCCGCGCGTGAAGGGCCCGCGTACGTGCGTGTCGGCCTCACGTGTTCGAATTCTTTCAACTGCTTGCTCCACGTAACCGTCCATAGACAATCGCACTTCGCGTTTGTCGTAGTCCCATCGCAGGTGGACCCCAACGTACTGTTTTCCCGACCAATCCACCTTGAAGGTATATTTGGCGCCGACGGCTGCTACTAGGTGATCTACATCTTCCTGTCGGGTGTACTTGATTCCAAAGTCATCCACCATGAGGGTAAAGTTAATGTCCCGTTCATCGTGCAGGAACAGTCCCTCTGTGTGGGGTGCCTTGCTGTATCCGTACTTCTGTAGGTGGTCAACTAGATCGTCGTGGGCGATCTTTCCACTCTGTTTTAACCCATACCATGCCTTTTTGATCCGGGCATATACATATTCCCCTTGTTTGAGCCCCTCCAACCCGTACGCTTTTCTGACACGGGGGGAATCATGTCCCACCTGAACTTTACAAATTCGGGTTCATCCAGTGTGGAGCATAAGTACATGTTAGAAATGTCTCCGGTACAGTATTTAGCCCCAGGGGAGGACACTACGCTGTTCCAGTGGGTCTTTATGGTTTCCATGCTTGCCGTCCGGGTGGATACGTTGCCATGGTACTCGAGTTGGTCTCCCCCTGCTGTGATTCGCGTCCTATAGGGGTCGGCCTTCTTGGGGCGGATGGCGACCGTATAACGGGGATATGTTACTCTCTTGTGTATGGGCACGTCAGTTCTCCTGATCCAGTCCAATACGTCCATCCCCTCAATATTATTCTGTTGAAAGCCTTGGAATAACCGCCCGAACTCGTCTTCGCCTGACTTGAGCCATAATTCTTGTATTTGTGCTTTGGGGTGTTTGATTAGATCGCGGTATGCTGCCCACTTGTTCAAGTCATCATCTCATATGGAACCCCCACATGCTAATTGGGGCCTATACGTTAAATCGTTCATTTGTAGGGCCTGTTTCGGGACGGGAAGATGAACCGTGCCGCGCGGGTAAATTCCCATTAGTGCCTTGGGTTTCACTTTGGGTTTGGAGTAGTATTGATCGGATTTATAGTATCTGGACACTTCACCATGTGTGTAGTCGGCCATGTCTCCATCAGTGAATCTTACCCTGTAGTATTGGTTGGTGTGATCATAGTTTACTACTTCACCTTCATACCACCCTGAGTTGAACTTCTTCCTAATGATGGTGCCCACGGCCCAGGGGTGTCCCCGGCGGGCGCTGCGTTGTTGCGTAGGCGGCACCCTTGGAGGTTCGCGCGCATTCACTGGCACCCTTGGAGGTTCGCGCGCATTCGCTGGCTCATCGATTGATTTTGTATTGGGCCTGTTGGGCACCCTTGGAGGTTCGCGTGGATCTATGGTGGTATATCTAAGCGCGGCGTTGGGCCCATTTTGTTTTTGTCGTGTACCCATATGCATAAAGATCCTGTATACTCCGTAGGGCCTCATTCACTTGGGTCCCCTGTTCCAAATAAGGTATTGGTGGGTGGGGCTTATTGGTGACTTCCTTTAGGTCTTGGAGGATCATGAGCAGTCGGTCTGTAGATGAGGTATGGGGCACATCGGTTTTGGGAAAGAACGCCACTGTGTTGCTGGTTCGGTTAGCGCGGCTGGCCTCTCCGACGCACATGTAATTCCTGTAGTGTTTTAAGACCGGTCCAATGTAGAAACCCCTTGTCCCATGATCCTGCCATGCTCCGCGTTCTTGTGCTCTGTCGTGAATGATCACTCGACAGCCCATAGGGGCGGGGGTGTTTGTTGTCTCATACGCGGATAGTTTTGGCTGGGTACGTGAAGCTCGTAGCAAGTTGAGGGTAATGAGGGCCTGTGGGATCAGCAGATCCCAGTTGTCCACCGGGAACTGGTCATCCACCCCATTCAGTCCCGCTATGAAGTGGTTCTTGAAAGTCTGTATTGCCCTTTCTGCATGGTTGAGCCGGTGGTCCCCGGGTGACGCCAGTTGGTAATTGAGGTTGTTCTTGGTGCGTGGCCCTGCTTGGTTAGTTGGTTGCATTTCATTCGTGGATACTATGTCTACGCAGACGTTATGTATCTTCTTTCGGTCGACGCGGGGCGGCTCTTTATCGGTCGTCGGCTTGTTCTTCGGCTTCTTCTTTGGCTTCTTGTGTGTGCTTTGGATGCCTTGCCGTACCATCTGTAGGTGACCCATAGTCGTTTCTTCGGTGAGTGTGAGGTATCGGTTGACGCGTTGCACAGTGAGACCCGGCCATGTGGCAAACGAGCCGTGCTCGATTGCGCGGACCCACGTTTCCTTAGTGGGGTACCCTGCCGCTGCGTGGTAGAATCGGATCAGTTTGGGGATGGCTTGAATCTGGTATGCCCCTGCCCCCGTGTGTATTGGAAATTCGTTTTCTTTATTGTGATTGTTTTGGTTGGCGTTGTTTTGGTTGGCGCTGGTTGCGGCGGTTTCGGTTTCGGTATCGTGGTGAGCGGCGCTGGTTGTGGTTGTGTTGTTTCGCGGGGGGGGGGGTCTGTCACCCTTGGAGATTCGGCCGTCCCCTTGGGTAGGTCGGGCTGATGGAGGGGAACCATGTATAGATTCCTTAGGGGGTCGCGTTGACCGGTGAGTATGACTTGTTGGTAGGGCCGATAACTGTCACGTCGTCCTTAGAGAACTTTACGTGGCATCTGGTACTGCATAGTTTGGGCACTGAGACCAAAGGGAGTTCCACTTCATCAAACTTGTGGCATCCTCGGGCCTCGAGGGGGAGTCGGGGTAAGTCTAATAGGTCCGTTGCCGTCGATAGCATCTTGCTCCCATTTGCACATCCTACGGTCAGTGCCCCCGGTGTGTCTTGGTGTGCTCCCCCTTGGTATGTTGTTGGGACAAAATGGTCCGTTTCCGCTGAATCTAGAGCTCCATACCCCGGAGAGGTCCTGGTATGGAACGCGACGTCAGGCGTGAACGTAACTGTTCTCGGTGGTCGAGGACGGGTTTCACTCGAGGGATCGCAGTAGGATACTGAGTAACTGTGAATCATGATTACTAGGTTGTTTATGTATGCTACTTTTGTGTTCCCTCCCACGCCGTCAAGAGCGTAAGGGAGTGTCGACTATCATAGTCCGGCTGTTCCTGTTGGGGTCGGGCCCATTCCACTGCAGCCAGCGTTCATTGTTCCTGGTGGCTCCACCCATCTGGTTGTCGTATGTGGCTCCTTCCTGGTGCCCGGCCTTGTTGCTTCGTCGGTAGCAACTCCGGCCGTCGTGGGTGAGATTCACCCCACACGAGTGGCAATAATATTTGTATTGTTTCCACTCCTGACGCGATGGTTGGCATGTGTTTAGCCTGGTGGTGCGGCTTGCGTCAGCCGACTTGAGTCGGTTCACGTCGGCTTGGAGGACCGCCATTGCTGTTTCCCATTGATTGGACATTGTCATCGTTGATGCCGCGGTAGGCGGTCTCAGTGACTTGGGAGTAAATTTCGTGACATACATTGGCCAGATCCCGTTGCTTGTTTTCGAGTTCGGTGAAGCGTTGATCAGTCTGAATATCGGCTAGGTTCGCCGTAGACGAATTGTTGTGGTAGCTGCTGTATAGCTCCTTCAGGCGTTGTCCCCAGAACTTCTTGTATTGGGTGAAACCACACTTAACCATCGTGTCTCTGTGTTTCTTCCAGTCCTCGTCTACTCGGTGTAGGGTGATGGGGTCGTGTTTGCTGCGTGCAAAAGCCTCACGTGAGTAATCAATCAATTGCGCCTCCGTGACGTTTGCTGTCTCTGGGAGTAAGTTGATTTGATGTTGATACTTAGTGAGTTGCCAGAAGTACTCCTTGGGCCCGGTTGGGCTCGGTGTGTACGACAATGCATTCATTTTCTTGGTGAGTTCCCGAGTGAGCTGATGCTGGGCGCCGGTAGTACATAGGTCCTCCTCAATGGCTTGGAAGGCTTCGTGCACCGTAGTCCCCGGGGAAAGGCGTCTGAGCCCGGGTCCTTCAGATCTCCAAGCATGTTGGGGAATTTCTTGTCTGTAAGTAGTAGGGCTTCCCTGTCGAATTTGTTCCATTCTACATAAAGGGCTCTGCTTTTTTTCCATAGTTTGTATGCGTCGGAGGTGAGCTTGATAGTACTATCGAGTTCTTGTGGTTCCTGTGGAGCCTCTGGGAATGGTGCATGGGGGTCCCTCGAGTGGTACTGTGCTTCTGTTTCCAGTAGAAACGCGTAACCCCCTCCCTGGATGTATTTGATGGAGGGTACCTCTGCTAACGCGTTAGTTAGTGCCTTCTTGAACTCGTATACCTCTATGCTCGTCGGTACCGCTACCGGTTTTGTCTGTGCCTCATCCAAGTGGTCCTTGAGCGACGCATGATGGTCTTTCTTCTTGGACATCTCGTCGTCAGTATCACTATCCTCACTGTCCTCGGTATAGTCATATAGCAACCTGTTCTGTGTTTGCAATTGTGTGTTTTGTTCTTCGGTGTACTCGAGGATATCCCTGTGGTAATGTTCGAGCTCTACCAGTTGGTCTCTCAGATCCCGGATTGCGGTGGAGCCTACGTTTCTGGAATTGTTGATGCTGGTGTCAGGGGCAACTCCTCTCGTTGTGGGGCTGGGGATTCCTTCGGTTTGTGTTCCCTCTGGCATTGGGGTGTGTTAATCTTATCGATAACTAATAAGACCAAAGCTGTACGGCGACGTTGGTTTATTTGGTTACTTTTAGTATTTACGTTATTTTGCTCTTTTTACGGTGTTGGAAAGAGTTATCGATAAGATTATGATCGGATTGTTTCTGGACCATATTGATCTCTCATTTACTAATTTGTCTTTCCTTCGTGTGGAGATACGCGAGTTCAGTCCTCATATCGCGTACCTCTGCTCAGTGCTTTAAGTATCTTTTTGATACTCACCAGCGCTTATGTATTATTTACTTATTGCGCTCAGCTTGTGATTTTTACGTATTCGTAAAAGTCACGTATTACGAATACGTAAAACGTAAATTGTAATACGTAAAACGTAATACGTAAACGTAATACGTAATACGTAAAGGTTGTGTATCGCGCGTACGTAAATTCACGCTTGATTTAATATTCCAATAGTAAGTAAAGCTTCGACTTGAAGCATTCAGGAATGAAGGAAAATGGATGTTTTGATCCATTGATTACAATATATCAATCGGGCAAGGATCAGGGCAAAATGTCTTGATACAAGCCAGAATGAATGGCAAAATGCCTCCCCATTTCTTTTGATAGGGCCTCTGATGGTAGACTGGATACAGTTTGGTATTCAACACACGAATGACTCACAATGAATAGATTAAGTCATAGAATCCAGCCGCTTAACGGTTGGAGGATTTATGACTGAAGGGGACTGAAAAGAATTCACTGTGTAACGCGTATTCGTACGTACTAAGCGGGCATATCCTACGAAAGTCATAAGGGCAATAACCTTATCCTTAAGGTTATTCCTGAGTGAATGATTGTCAACAACTTTCCATGTGGATTGCCTCTTAGTGGGAGTTTTCCCCGTCAGCTCACTCTTTGAAGAATTAACAACTCTAAAACACTATCATGCCCTAAAATCTATGTACATCCTAGTACTAATTCTACATGATAAGGTACAATTACATGTGATATTCCAATGAGAATATCACGGCAAATTATACGGTAAAAGACCGATCGAAGATGGTTTTCGTGTGTTTTGTGTCTTAAGATTACGGGTGTTTTGTGTGCTAGAAATTACACGATGACGACGAGTAATTAACCTGTCGATCGGCAAAGACGATCGAACTGTAACAATGATTGTTCTACTCACAAAACCAATCGGCCCTAAGACCGATTGCGTTTGTTTGTTACGACACACTTTCTTAATTAGTGATCGAACAACAGTCATTCTTACGATCAAAGTTCGATACTTAGTAATCGAAGAAGAACACACACTAGAGGTTTGCACATGCAATCTCTTGTTAAGTGTGCTGTTGGTTCGGAGCGCTGCTCACGAACTTGTTACTTGTTTTCTGTATAAAATACGTGCTGTATTAGCGGCAACACGTACATTCGCGTGCTGTATTAGCGGTAGCACTGACCTTTAGAAGAGGTACTTGCTCTCCAGCAAGGATCATCTCTCTGTCTCTCATACTTTTAGATTATTTGATTATTCAACCTTAAGCCTTGCACCGGACGCCCCCCACGCCCCCCTTGCGTCCTACTGTAGAACTGCAAGCCTAAGATCTAACTGATTGCGCCGTTTGTCGATAGTCAGAATAGATCTGATTGGATTAGTGTCCAGTCGTAGTGGATATCAGAGAAATATTAGAACACAACAGACTGGCACCTCAACCGGCCTGCAGCCATAGCTTCTGTCGTCCTCTTTGCCTTTGGATTGAGTCAGCTCAACAGCCAGTTTCAAAAGGAAATTAACACTATCTGAAGAGAACTCATCCTTGGAGGCTGAGCTACAAGAAGCCAAGGCCAGAACCAAGGAGAGGAAGCTACTAAGGCGGCAGCAAGATGTCCTTGACCAAGAAATGTCTCTCAAAAAGAAGTCTTTCATCTGATGGGGACAGTGGGGACCTCCAATAAGGATCCCTGACAGACAAAAATGATAGGTTTCACTCCAAGGCTATAGCCAAGATGTGAAACATCAGTGAGGAGCAGGCCAAAGCAACTATAGAAGTGACATCGTAAGATGGCATTAGGATTCTGTCTCAGCCTATCACTCAATGATTGCCAACACAGAAGTGGTGGAACAGAAGAATGCTAAAGGGCAAACGGTACGCTGATACTATGAAGTTCAAGGTACCAAGCATCATTTGAAATGATACGTTGGCTCAAGTCTTCACAAATGGGAAATGCTATGTGGCCTTCTACCCTGTCAGGGGTGATGTCCAGTGCCACGATGGTTTATCTTGCTTTATAAATGAAGTGGGAATACCCGAACATCTTGTCACTGATAGTGCAAAGGCCCAAGGGGGTCATGAGACCTACAAGACCGGTTGGGACAAACTCAGGTTGGAGTATCGCATTCGATAAACATACATTCAGCCCCACTGTTGGTGTCAGAATACAGGTGAACACAGCGCCGAGGACCTAAGAAGGGCCATTTGGTAGATGACTTCCAAGAAGGGCAGTACCAGAAGGTGTTGGGCCTTTTGCAACATGCTAGCGGCTGGCTGGATGAATCTTATGGCATCAAGTGATCCTTCTTCAATGGGAAGGACAAGCTTTGAGTTGGTACATGGATATACTCCAGATATCACTCTTTACATGATACATGACTGGTATGATTTCATTTGGTGGTATGACCTGAATGGAAAAACAAAACAAATCGGTTGGGCTGGTGGCTCAGCTCATGCGGTGGTATCTTTGGTGGCGGCGACTGCCACTATATATTGTTTAAGACCGGCAAGGTTCACATAACAAACAGCACTCGGGCTATATCTGAGGATGAATGACCGCATCCAGACATCCTATCCCAGTTGGAAGAACACAACAAGGCAATCAGAATACTATAAGACCAGAAAGCCCCTATAAAAAGAAGCATAATAGTGTTGCTTATAATAAGGCAAGGGAGTGTATAGCAGCAGGAAGTATCCGGATCGCAAAAGAGCCAGGCAAGTCAAATATTGCTGATTTGCTCACTAAGCTAATGAGCGGGGCCAGGTTAATTGCACTAGCTATGAGATGCATGTGGCGTGACGGCGTTGATGAGAAGGAATGAAACCCGCGGGATAAGGTATCTTCTACCAGTAAGGTGCTACTACCACAAAGACACGGGGACTCTAGAAATAACGTGGTTTGCACTTAAGGACGTACGGACAGACTATGGGGATGTACGACGGAAAGGTTAAATGGACCACTCATGGCAACCGCCAAATATTAATAACTGTTTATACAAATCACTTCTATTTCAACGGATACACCCTTAAATAAGGGCCAAATAAGGGCCGACAGAGGTGCTATCGGTAGAGGTGCAATCCGGATATCACTTAAACCTAATGCTCACTATTTTAGAATCTACTTCAATATATCACCAATCTTCCAACTACTTACTACTACTACCATCAAGTATTTTGCGGAGCATACGACTAGGAAAACGACGCAAATCATAGAATCATCACCAGATAATCCACTATGTCATTGCCAACATCAGTTAATTAAATCGAACGTACTGCTCAAGAAAATTATTGTCAACACGATCATGGACATGATCCCCTCCAAGGAACAGACAGAAATAAACAAGGGGCACATCTCCACACTCTTTGCAGACGCAGCCATTTGGCAAATCTACCCCCAAAAATCAGTAAGGAGAATCAGAAACAAAAACTCCATGGATAAAGCGGGTCAACAAGCCATCACCGACGAACAGGATAGTACTATCCTTCTAGAAATAAGATCCACAAATTGGGGATTCAAACTTGATTGGGACACACTCCAGCACTTCGATGAAGTATATGATACAAACATCTACAATTTCCCTGAAGAAAGCGACGCTGATGAAGAGGCAGTCAAAACTAACACAACCAAGATGATTCGCATCCTCAAAGCCCAGCAAGCCCTTATGCAGAAAATTGGTGGAGTTGTTAGTTGAACGTTAAACACTAACCCTAATCCTAAGAGTTGACAACGTAACCTTGTAGACGGAGTTTATGTGGGGGGGGGTTTGGGGGGGGGAAATACGTAGAAATATTAAAAAAATCTGTTTTTAACAAGTAGACTTGGTACAAACGCTACGACTAAAAATCGCTAAAAACAGAATTGAAACAATTATTTACGGAAATGAGATGCTTCTTCTAAAAGCAATAGTAATATCTAGTGGCGCGCGCTCATTTTTATGGTAGCAAACTCTCATTTTTATGGTTGCAAGTAACCATAAGATTTAACCTGAATATAGATAAAACATCATACGATTAAAATCTGTGTTAGATCAAGTTAACTTTACCAGATGAGAGAGTTCGGTAGAGGTGCACAATATACAATCGTTGTCGGCAGCAAATTAACGGAGGTGCGAAATTGGTGGTCATTGTCGACAAACCGAGGTGCGAAAAATTTGCCAAAAGATGTCAGCGGCAAATTCTATCGAAAAGGAGAAAGAAAAACAACCCGACCGAGGTGCGAAAACCCCGATCATTACTTAAAATGATTAGAAGATGAGGTGCGAAAGTGGTGGAGTTGTTACCGTACGACAACAACGGAGGTGCGAAAGAATCCTATCCGGTCGATTTTTGATTGACAACAGTCATTTGATTGGTAGTGTAGATCACTTGGTAGGATCGGTATGAACGTACGTGCGAAAGAATCCTATCTGGTCGATTTTTGATTGACAACAGTCATTTGATTGGTAGTGTAGATCACTTGGTAGGATCGGTATGAACGTACGTAGCATCTACTCTAGAACTCGCGCAAATGAATGACGCCACTTAGCATGATTGGTAATACATCACTTAGTAGGATTGGTATGAACGTATGTAGCATATACTCTCATACAAATCGAATTTTTTTCCGAATTTAAAATAGAACTCGCGCGAATGAATGACGTCACTTGATTCGTAGTATAGATCACTTGGTAAGATCGGTATGAACGTATGTAGCTTGCTTGCTTGTACTAGTTTTCAACTGCGCATTTTCAAGAACGGTGAGTGGACTTGATGTATTTACAGCCATCCGATCGAAAAAGCCAACAAACCGAAGCGCGAAATTGATTTTTTTTTCGTACATACGAGATTTTTTTTTTCCGTACGTACGTACGAATTATCTAGTACTAAAAACGTGTAGGATTCTACACTAGATCATTTTAGAATTCTACATGATGTACTAGATACTTCGATCGAATCGATCAAACGAAAAAAAAAAAAAAAACTCTCTCACACAAACACACAGTAATTTTATTTTCTACCTCGGGACAAAAGAAATCACTTTTTCTACCCCCAGACAAAAAAATCACTTTTTCTATCTAGCAACAAAAAAAATCACTTCATAATCAGCCTTCTGACATCCAACTTATTTGAGTAGAGTTGCTATTTGGCACTCCGTCGGTGAACGTGGGATTCCACCTAATACTTCTTTATCAGTATTAGGCAGGTTATCCGTGCTCTTATATTTTAGTCTGAAATAACAGCCTTGTACTGGAAAAAGAATTAGCTTGCATTGGAGAAGAGGTGGTTTGCTCGATAGATAGTAGTGTTCTTGGACTTGATCACCCAAACATATACGTCTTGAGAGCAATAAATCTGCATCCATTGCTTCTATATCAACAGGCACGAGGTACTGTTTTTCAGTGACAGAGGAGTAAGAATTCTGCAAATCTACGGCAGCAGCAACAACAACAATTTCATTGGGACGATTGTCGGAACGTTGGAACAAGCAAAGGTAAGAATGAGAGAGATAGGCAATGGCAACAGCAACGGCTACGGCAATTGATTGGTCTTCCACTCCACTGGCATTACTGATAATGTATTTCCTCTCTGTTTTTCTTCTTATTTTCATAGGACCGGATCAGAAGCAACGACTCAAAACCAACGGATTGGAATCAACGGATCGGAAGTAGCAACCATCAAATTGTCAGCAACGGATCAGAAGCAGCGGATCAGAATCAACGGATCAAGGTGCGGTGGTCGTCTTCCCTGTAGGTGCCGGGAATTTTCCCGGTTGGTGATAATTACGATCGGCATATACATTATATTATTCTGTTGTTATTATTAACTCTATGTAGTACATCAATAGATACTCACCCATTTTGTTCAATTGGCAACAACAGCAACGGATCGTCGGCAACGAATAGCTCCTCCTCCTCCACCGGCGATCCACCCGAATAGCTCCTCCACCGGCGCAAAGCAACAACAGCAACCGGGCCGGGGCTTGGAACGCCATTTTTTAGCCAAATTTTGCCCATCATCTTTCCCATCCATGTTGAGTCGTTTTTTTCTGATCCGCTGGATCGATCAATTCGAAACTTGGTCGGCGTGTTCTTAGATATGTAATGAAGAAACACCTGCAATATCATTGCTGTTGGTGCCGTTGGTGCAGAGATATCTGCTGTGACTGTTGTTTGGGTTGCTTCCTTGAAATGTAGCCAAATTTTGCCCCTCTGCTTCACCGGTTCGATTCTTCTGATCCGCTGGATCAATCAATTCGAAACTTGGTCGGCGTGTTCTTAGATATGTAATGAAGAGGACCCTGCAATATCGTTGCTGTTGGTGCCGTTGGTGCAGAGATATCTGCTATGACTGTTGTTTGGGTTGCTTCCTTGAAATGTAGCCAAATTTTGCCCCTCTGCTTCACCGGTTCGATTCTTCTGATCCGCTGGATCAATCAATTCAAAACTTGGGCGACGTGTTCTTATATATGTAATGAAGAAACACCTGCAATATCGTTGCTGTTGGTGCCGTTGGTGCAGAGATATCTGCTGTGACTGTTGTTTGGGTTGCTTCCTTGAAATGTAGCCAAATTTTGCCCCTCTGCTTCACCGGTTCGATTCTTCTGATCCGCTGGATCAATCAATTCGAAACTTGGTCGGCGTGTTCTTAGATATGTAATGAAGAAACACCTGCAATATCATTGCTGTTGGTGCCGTTGGTGCAGAGATATCTGCTGTGACTGTTGTTTGGGTTGCTTCCTTGAAATGTAGCCAAATTTTGCCCCTCTGCTTCACCGGTTCGATTCTTCTGATCCGCTGGATCAATCAATTCGAAACGCAATTCGAAACTTGGTCGGCGTGTTCTTAGATATGTAATGAAGAGGACCCTGCAATATCGTTGCTGTTGGTGTCGTTGATATGGAGATATCTGCTATGACTGTTATTTGGGGTGTTTCTTTGAAATACAACCAAATTTTCCAAATCTGCTTCACCGGTTCAATTCTTCTATTCCTCTCAATCAATCGATCCGAAACTTGGAGGACATCTCCTTCTAGATGTAATGAAGAGGTCTGTGCAATATCGTTGGAAGCGGCGACCTTGGTATGGAGATATCTGCTGTCACCGTTATTTGGGTTGCTTCCTTGAAATACAACCAAATTTTCCCAATCTGCTTCACCGGTTTGATTCTTCTAATGTGCTCAATCAATCGATTCGAAACTTGCAGGCCTTGTCCTTCTCGATATAATGAAGGGATCCTTGCAATATCGTTGCCCGCGGTGACTTCAGTCTGGAGATATTAATATTCACCGTTTTTTTCCTTTGTTTACCTTCAAAATGGACCTTGTGTGTCCAATGCTTTGCCGGTTAGATACTTCCAATCCACTCAATCAATCGATTCGAAACTTGCAGGCCTTGTCCTTCTCGATATAATGAAGGGATCCCTGCAATATCGTTGCCTGCGGTGACTTCAGTATGGAGATATTAATATTCACCATTGTTTTCCCTTGTTTACCTTCAAAATGGACCTTGTGTGTCCAATGCTTTGTCGGTTAGATACTTCCAATCCACTCAATCAATCAATTCGAAACTTGCAGACCTTGTCCTTCTCGATATAATGAAGGGATCCCTGCAATATCGTTGCCCGCGGCGCCTTCAGTATGGAGATATCTGCTGTCCCTTGCAAAAAGAGAAGGATTTTTTTTCTGCAATAGAGGTGCAAAAGATCGTCTCGGAAATTTTCGATTCGAAGCGAAATTTCGATTCGGAGTCGAAATTTCGAACGGATAGAGGTGCAGAATCAGTCATGAGACCAATTTTGATCATGAGTGTTATGTTTAACAAATCGCTCTAGCACAAATTGGTGGAGTTGTTAGTTGAACGTTAAACACTAACCCTAATCCTAAGAGTTGACAACGTAACCTTCTAGACGGAGTTTATTGGGGGGGTTTGGGGGGGGAAAATACGTAGAAATACTTAAAAAATCTGTTTTTAACAAGTAGACTTGGTACAAACGCTACGACTAAAAATTGTAAAAAGCAGAACCCAAACATTTATTTACGGAAATGAGATGCTTCTTCTAAAAGCAATAGTAATATCTAGTGGCGCGCGTTCATTTTTATGGTAGCAAACTCTCATTTTTTTGGTTGCAAGTAACCATAAGATTTAACCTGAAATTAGAAAAAAATCATACGATTAAAATCTGTCTTAGATCAAGTTGGCCGTCACGTCACGTCATTGTCATCGTCGTCAACCTTGCCAGATGAGAGAGTGGTGACAAATAATATCCGACTTGTTAGAATTGGTACAATTTGTACATGAAAGAGTCGGACTTGATGTACTTACAGCTATCTACCGGTACGGTACTCTCATACTAATCGAATTTTTCCCTGTTGTCATTTGGCAAATTCGATCGAACAAACCAAACCGAGGTGCGACACGATTAAGTCGTTGCCAGATGAGAGAGTTCGATCAAAATATTGTACTTTTAAGAATGACGTCACTTGTTTGGTAGTATAGATCAATTGGTGGGATCAGTATGAAGGTAGCTAACTACAGTATGAGTATGTACTGGATGGGGGCGGGGGGGGGGGGGAAATAAAATGTAAAAAAAATATTACACCCCCTCAAAAATGAATGTACAACTCAAGCATGGTAATGTAGTATGAGTATGTAGTGGATCTAAGAACAAATCTTTAGAAAAACTAAAAATTGTTCAAATCTGGTGGGTTTTTGGGTTGATGACTGAGTTATAGTTTGGTTGGGGACTGGCAGGATTTGCACTGTGCTCAAATCTGGTGGGTTTTTGGGTTAATGACTGAGTTATATTTTGGTGGGGGATGGGCAAGATTTGCACTGTGTTCAAATCTGTTGGGTTTTTGGGTTGATGGCTGAGTTATATTTTTGTTGCGGACTGGCAGGATTTGCACTGTGTTCAAATCTGGTGGGTTTTTGGGTTGATGATTGAGTTATAGTTTGGTCGGGGACTGGCAGGATTTTCACTGTGTTCAAATCAGGTGGGTTTTTGGGTTGACGACTGAATTATATTTTGGTTAGGGACTGGAAAGACTTGCACTGTGTTCAAATCAGGTGGGTTTTTGGGTTGATGACTGAATTATATTTTGGTTAGGGACTGGAAAGATTTGCACTGTATTCAAATCAGGTGGGTTTTTGGTTTGATGACTGAGTTATATTTTGGCCGGGGATTGGCAGGATTTGCACTGTGTTCAAATCTGGTGGGTTTTTGGGTTGATGATTGAGTTATATTTTGATCGGGGACTGGCAGGATTTGCACTGTGTTCAAATCTGGTGGGTTTTTGGGTTGATGACTGAATTATATTTTGGTTAGGGACTGGAAAGATTTGCACTGTGTTCCAATCTGGTGGGTTTTTGGGTTGATGATTGAGTTATATTTTGGTCGGGGACTGGCAGGATTTGCACTGTGTTCAAATCTGGTGGGTTTTTGGGTTGATGACTGAATTATATTTTGGTTAGGGACTGGAAAGATTTGCACTGTGTTCCAATCTGGTGGGTTTTTGGGTTGATGACTAAATTATATTTTGGTTAGGGACTGGAAAGACTTGCACTGTGTTCAATCAGGTGGGTTTTTGGTTTGACGACTGAGTTATATTTTGGTCGGGGACTGGCAGGATTTGCACTATGTTCAAATCTGGTGGGTTTTTGGGTTGATGACTGAATTATATTTTGGTCGGGTACTGGCAGGATTGGCACTGTGTTCAAATCTGGTGGGTTTTTGGGTTGATGGCTGAGTTATATTTTTGTTGCGGACTGGCATGATTTGCACTGTTCTACAATCTTGTGGGTTTTTGGGTTGACAATTGAATTATATTTTTGTTAGGGACTGGGAGGATTTGCACTGCTGGTGGGTTTTTGGGTTGACAATTGAATTATATTTTGGTTAGGGACTGGAAAGACTTGCACTGTGTTCAATCAGGTGGGTTTTTGGTTTGACGACTGAGTTATATTTTGGTCGGGGACTGGCAGGATTTGCACTGTGTTCAAATCTGGTGGGTTTTTGGGTTGATGACTGAATTATATTTTGGTCGGGTACTGGCAGGATTGGCACTGTGTTCAAATCTGGTGGGTTTTTGGGTTGATGCCTGAGTTATATTTTGGTCAGCGACTGACAGAATTTGCACTGTGTTCCTATCTGGTGGGTTTTTGGGTTGATGACTGAATTATATTTTGGCTAGGGACTGGAAAGATTTGCACTGTGTTCCAATCTGGTGGGTTTTTGGGTTGATGACTGAATTATATTTTGGTTAGGGACTGGCAGGATTTGCACAGTGTTCAAATCTGGTGGGTTTTTGGGTTGATGACTGAATTATATTTTGGTTAGGGACTGGAAGGATTTGCACTGTGTTCAAATCAGGTGGGTTTTTGGGTTGATGACTGAGTTATATTTTGGTCGGGGACTGGCAGGATTTGCTCTGTGTTCCAATCTGGTGGGTTTTAGGGTTGATGACTGAGTTATATTTTGGTCGGGGACTGGCAGGATTTGCACTATGTTCAAATCTGGTGGGTTTTTGGGTTGATGACTGAATTATATTTTGGCTAGGGACTGGAAAGATTTGCACAGTGTTCAAATCTGGTGGGTTTTTGGGTTGATGACTGAATTATATTTTGGTTAGGGACTGGAAAGATTTGCACTGTGTTTAAATCAGGTGGGTTTTTGGGCTGACGTTTGAATTATATTTTGGTCGGGGACTGGCAGGATTTGCACTGTGTTCAAATCTGGTGGGTTTTTGGGTTGATGACTGAATTTTATTTTGGTTAGGGACTGGAAAGATTTGCACTGTGCTCAAATCTGGTTGGTTTTTGGGTTGATGACTGCGTTATTTTTTGGTCGGGGACTGGCAGGATTTGCACTATGCTCAAATCTGTTGGGTTTTTGGGTTGATGACTGAATTATATTTTGATTGCGGACTGGAAAGATTTGCATTGTGTTCAAATCTGCTTATAGATCTGGTAGCTTGTAATTACCTGTAGCTCGTACAGCTTGCTTGCTCCAATTTAAAATAAAACTCGCGCGAATGACTCACTTCATTGGTAGTATATATCAATTGGTATGATCAATATGAAGGTAGGTACCTTGCTTGTAGATCTGGTACCTCGTAATTTCCGGTATCTCGTACAGCTTGCTTGTTCGTATTTAAAAAAGAGCTTGCGCGAATGACGACATTTCAATAGTAATATAAATCAATTGGTATGATCGGTATGAAGGTAGGTTGCTTGCTTGTAGATCTGATAGCTCGTAATTACCGGTAGCTTGTACAGCTGGCTTGTTCAAATCTAATCTAACCCCAACCCTATGATTGTAGATACCTTGCTGATAGCTTACACATGAATTTGGTTGGTTGGCTAATGGTAGAATTGGAACTGGTAAGAATTGGTACAGATTAGAACACCTTTGGTAATTCTGATCTGACTTGATGCACACTAGTACTAGTAGAAATTGTACGCGTTATTGTATGAGTACTTCTTACCATAACTTTACTGACACATACTTACAATACATACAATAACTACGTACTCAACAACTCCACAGGGCCCCTGCAAAGCACTAATAACCAATGGTGCAACAACATGAAAAGAGTGCGCCGTAACAATTAAGCGGAAAGCGCCGTTCGATCTTCCGATTGATTGGTCTGTTATTTATTCGGAATATTGTCGGTGGATTACTTGTGTCATAATCATCGCATTACGAATAATCATCGTGTTAATTCAAATAACACATTTTCATGTACTTAGCGAGATATCATGTAGAATTAGTACTAGGATGTATGTATAAGGGCATGATGGTGTGTTTAATAAGGTTAATTCTTCAGAAAGTGAGCTATCGGGGAATCCACATAAAAATCGATCGTCTCGGCCATCAGGTTAATAATCTTATGATTATAAACTGTCTGTCCTTCGTACGACCGATCCGCACTCTGTATGTACTCATACTTAGGTATTCGTACATACTTACACGGTGAATTCTTTTCAAAGAGTCACCTCAGGTGCCGGCGGTAGCAGGGACCCTAAAACGCATACACTCCCATGGAATCCATCTGCATTGCCCACAGCAATTAAGGAATGATACAACAAAAGAGAAGAATTCCTCACAAGTTAAGAACAAACCTACGTTGAGATCAAATCCACAGATGCAACAGGCAATGAGGTTATCTCGCACCAGAACTATTACATCCACAACCTTGGTAGTGGAAGAGGTGACCAACGCCTAATCACTAGAAGTGGTGACTGTTTTGATCTCACTAGAGCCTCTGACAAATGTAGAGAAGCGCGTGAGACAAATTGTTCTTATCAGGCTTCCCATAGATTAAGAATGAAACAGCACCTCAAGTTCACAAGTGGTACCAAGAAGTAGCAGCCCACTCTCAGCAGCATCATATCTATGTACATCTCCACTATCTGTACAGACATGAAGTCAACCATCTCAGGGGATTTGCCATTGGTGATGCGTTCCCAAATGACCTACCAGCTAGATATGAATTAGCCACCAATGAATGGGGAAATCTACTTTACACTGCCCTAAGAATTGATAAAGTCATTCCTGGCTCCTGCAAAGGAATGAAAGCAGCCATCCAAAGCTTTAAAGGAGGACAAAGATATGAAGCCATCTGGAGTGTAATTGCAAAAAAACACCCCAACTCAGAGGGCACTATTTATGTGCAGAAAATGGTTCGTGAACCCCCCAACCGAGAAGCAGACGAATCATTGGAGGAATATTACGTCCGGTACAAAGACTACCTCAGGCTCTGAGTATTCCTAAGGAATGAGCCCAGTTCCATCAGGTCACTAGAAGAAGTCAGCAACTTTATTGAAGGTGTCAGCCTCTCTTATGAGCTAGGCAAGAAGACTGAAGAGGAAAGAGAATCTGCCGATACTCACCAGAGAGACAAATACAAGGCTGGAAGAGTTTTGCAAACCCTTCAAACCTACGAGCAAAAAATTAAGGAAGAAAAGAAGATGAAGGAAAAATCAGCCAGACCGTCCCTCATCAAACCATCCTTCCCTGGCAACAGATCTGGATTCCGCAGGAGTGAGTGATTGCAACAACGAGGAGGTGGAAGTACTGTTGTCGGCGAAAAAATACGGACGTTGTCGGCATCAAATTCGATCAAAAAAACCGACAAAACGAACGACGACCGAGGTGCGGAATACGAGAACGATCAAGCGATAGAATCAAACGCACCTCCACTACTTGGAATCCCTAAGTGGTAAAAACGATATCACTTAGGACTACAAACAAAAGACAGTAATCGGTTAGAAACAAGACATATCCAAAGACCTGACCAATAAGTGAACACTTGGAATCCATAAGTACATTCAAAAGAATATACTTGATATCCCGTGAGGAAATTACTTATTGCAATCAAGAAAATCAATACCGATTCCAGATGGGCCTCATATCTAGCATATATACCACGAACAAGCATACGCCCCATCAAACAGATTACTTAACAACATGAATGACCGATACCACCGAATGACCGATACAGTAAGGCCGACACGACGCTAATACAGCAACAGCAACAGCAATGACAGTATCGGTACGAGAATGGTAACAAATAACCGGGGAAGATCTCTACCATGTAAAATACAGCAGAGAGCCCCGATACAGTGAAAATACCCAGTAAAAATAAGAGCCTCTCTTTGAGCTCACATCTCTTTAAATTTAAACAATTCGTTATACCTATCCGGTCGATTTTTAGAGTAACAACAGGTTATAGAGCCCTTATAACTCACACGATTGCTGCCCATCCGTAGGATCGTGTATACCTTAAGCTATCTATCTCCGGCCGTTCAGCACCTCCACTGTCGGTTAACTCCAGAGGAAATTCGTAGTGACGCCCATCCGTGTGCTACGCTTCGGCCTCCCCCCATCTCATTCTTTTCTTTCTCCTCCTTACTCGCGTATCAAGGGGTGTATACCAGATCCTTCTACCAAGCATCTTCTTCTGTAATACACGACCAAGAAGCGTACGTATCAAGGGGCGTATCTACAGAACATCCTACCAAGAATCTTCTTCTGTAATACACACCTAAGGACGACGATCAAACGATTACGATTACGATTACGATTAACCGTTCGACAACACCAACGCCGCCGCAAGTACATCAAATACGAACGATCGAACATTCTACCAGGAATATTCTTTTGTACTCCACGACCAAGACCGCCTAATCGAGTAAAACCGATTATTTGTTATTTCGACAACGACGATTGAGTTAATTCGCCTACCACCTACTACGATCGAATTGACGACGAAACACCGCAATAAATTTACGGCTCGACACCCACCATGGTTCCTCCACCAAACGCATACGATTGGTCCAATGTCTATGGGATTGAATTCAAATTCCAAAGTGACAATAACCCCCAAGAAGTCCTTTCTCTCAATGGCACCTATGCAGAAACTGTCCCGCTCACAGCACCCGAGATGTCAACCCTCTTCACATCGGACGCCACTGACGAAGGCGCTAGAACCCTTGGTCCGGCCCCAGTAACTGCACTAAGAGAAGCCTTCTGCAACAGCATCACCTTGGAAATGCTAAACATCGATGAACTAGAAAAGGGACACATAGCCCAGCTCCTTGATTCATGCCCCGTACGATTTGTCAACCCTGGATTATCAAACCAACGGATCAGAACCCCACAGGAATTTGACTCTGCAGGAATAGAAGCCGTCAGACGTGCTGAAGCCGCAAATAACCCAAAACCAGTCGTCACAGTAATCTTCAACATCAACCAATGGAAGTTCAGAAGAAACTGGAAGACAAATAACCCCGGCAACTATTTCAACGGCATCTATACAGGTGAAGTACAACACGACGGTGATGGTGAAGATGAGACCAACAACGATGCAAATGCCACAGCTCCAAACCCGGCGCCCACTGCAACAGGCACCGACTTGCAAGAATTGACCAACCTACTCCAACAATTGGTCAACAACGGCAACAACAACAACAACAACGTCACCAACAACAATACCGGCGCCAACCACCAATCTCTTGACCTCCCATGGAATCCAGCAACATTACCACCACCTGTGAAAGAGCGATATTACAGGCGAGATGAATTCCTCACCAAAGATGATATGAAGGATTTCCCAATCACCTACACCGACTCATCGGGAAATGAAACAATTGTCAGGCAAAACTACTACCTACACAATCTAGGCAGTGGCAGAAATGACCAACGTCTGATCACCAGAAGTGGAGACTGCTTTGATCTCACCAGAGCCTCTGACAAGTCCAAAGAAGCAGCTAGAGACAAACTGTTCCTCTCAGGATTCCCACAACTAAAGGATGCAACGGACCCCCAGGTTAGGAAATGGTACCGAGAAATCACAGCTCATTCCCAACAACATCATATTTATGTCCACCCATACTATCTGTTCAGACGTGAAGCTGACCACCTCAGAGGATTCACAATTGGTGATGACCTTCCACACGACCTGCCTTCAAGATATGAATTGGCTATCAATGAATGGGGAAATCTCATTTACACTGCACTGAGAACTGATAAAATCATCCCTGACTCATGTGCAAGTATGAAGGCCACTATTCAGAGCTTTGAAGGCGGACAAGGATACGAAGCGCTATACACAGTTATTGCTCAAACACATCCCAACTCAAAAAGGCCATCCAATGCCAGCAGAATGGTCAGAAACCCTCCCAACCAAGACCCAAATGAATCTCTTGAAGAATACTACTTCCGGTACAAGGATTATTTGAGACTTAGAGTGTTCCTCCAAAACCAACCCAGCACTATCAGTTCAACAGAAGAAGTTAGCAACCTAATTGCAGGAACCACCCTCTCAGAAGAGCTCTTCAAAAAGACAGAAGATGAACGCGACTCCGATGATCAATTCAAAAGAGACAAATACAAGGCAGGTAGACTTCTCCAAACCCTTCAAACCTATGAACAAGAGATCAAGGCTGAACAAAAGTACAAGAGGGACACCTCCAAACCAATCCGGCCCAAGCAACTGCCTGTCTCAGGTACCAGACCAGGTCCCCGTCGCAATGATCGGTTTCAAAAGCGCGCTAGCAACAGCACTGTTAGGACACCTTCTACTTTGACATCCCACTCAATCAGCCTGATTGAATCACTTGGCTACCCGGAGATGGATGAAGAATCTGACGATCCCTTCCTCCACCAAGCATACTGCAATGCCATCACGGCATTCGATAAGCAACCTAGTCTTTTTGACACATCCAGAAAATGTATTGTTTGCCACATGTCTGGTCACAACTTTGATAATTGTCCTGCATTGCAAGATATTGAGTCCCTGAAGAAACATAGGATTGCTGCGGCTGTTTTTCTGAACAAATCCAATAAACAGACCCAACAACTCTTGGATTCCACCCAACAAATCTCTCAGATCAACATTGGTAATGAAGATCAAGATGAGATTCCACCTGATGCTGCAGTAGAGAACCAAAATTTTTGCAATGGCCAAGAATAGAAAGTCTTTCTTGGAGCCATACTATGACATCACCTCAAGAGGATCCTCAAGGACTTGACAACATCACAGCGTCCCAAATGAACAGCTTATGCCCTTCCTTGGACTCCAGCAGTGTCAGCTCCTATGAATCTGTCATAATCGGTGCCGTCGACCTCCTTCCAAAAGACAGCCTCCAGTCATCTATACCAATTGATGTCTACTGTGACATGGAATCACTCAGGGCTACACCCCATACATTGGAATCACACCTGAAGACCAATGAGGATCCCAATTTCGATAGGGACAACCCTACGCCAGTTGATACATACAATGTGCAATCCCTCGTCCCACCGGACCCTATTGCAGCTACAGCCTACTTCCAACAGGGTGTCCGGGCTCAGATTGACACCGGTGCAAAGGTTTCCTGCACAAACATCAAACACATCCTCCACGGTTACAAACCTTACACCAAGATAAGAAAATGTCCCGTCAGGCTTACAGCAGCAATAGGAGGCACAGCAGCCACCTGCATCCCTGAAGGCTCAGGATATTTGCATATCCCAGCACCGAATCAGTCAGGATATATCAAAGTCTTCTTCTACTATTCTCCCTCCCTGTCAACAACATTACTGAGTGAGAACGATATCTGTGGCATGACATCCCGTACGCGATGTCAGTTCAGTGGACAGTCCATCCATAAATCATTCACTGACAACCTTGACTCATCTGCTCCACAAAATGGCAACCTCACCATTATTTGTCATCACAAGCAGAACACTGCCTGCAGCATTGTCCTCCATGGGAGCATCATTGATGGTCAATGCTATACACACCCAGTTCTGATCCCAGATGTTGATATTGCCTCTCCATATGCAAATTGTGCAACATCGTCCGCCTATGCCTTAGCCACTGACATGCAGTTCAAGGAAGCTTGTGAACTGGCCTCCAAAGCAGCAATTAGCAACTACAGGTATGATATATACACAAACCTTGTCAATCTGCAGACATGTACTGAAGCAGCGAAAGCTCAGTCTGATACCAGTGTCATACCAAGGTTTGATGCCAAACTGTTTTTCACCAAAATTGTGGACAAAAATATCCCAATCCAAGCCATCAAAACCAGAACATCGAAACTCCTGTGGCACCAAAGGTTGGGACACCCATGCGATGATTTTCTGTATCAAGCTCATAAACACATCATTGGAGTCCCAAAGTTCAAACGGCAATCCAGTATTCTTGACCAATGTCCAACTTGCATACAATGTAAGCAAACCAAAACACCTGCTGGCTCACATTCCACACGCAAGGCCACACAACCGTTTCAGGGTTTATCCATTGACTTTGCATTCTCAGGTACCAAATCCTCCAACAGCAAACGCAAGCGCGATTATGAAGGCATTCATGGAGAAACAGCTTGGATTCTCATCACAGACCACTATACTGGTATGAAATATGGAGACACGCGAATCTCTAAAGCAGCGCCACTACACTGGTTAGAGCATTTCTTCGCACAGCACAACCCAACTTGTTCCGACAAGTATGTTTCAGTTGATCAAGGTGGAGAACTCTATCACAATCCTGACGTCCGAAACCTATTCTCTGCGTTTGGGTATTCAATTTTCCCCACTGGCGCGGATGCTTCACACCAGAATGGCACAGTTGAAAGAGCACACCGAACTCTTGCTAACTCCATGAGGACAATGCTGTCTGGTGCTAATTTGCCCATCAAGTTCTGGCCCTTTGCATTCTACCATGCACTCCGGTTGTCCAATGCATTCCCTGAAGGCACCCAACTACATTCGCCATTGGAATTGGCAACTGGCCGTAAGGAAAACCTTGCTGATTTCCGAACCTTTGGCTGTAGAGTTTGGGTTAGACCTCCAGGCAAGAGATCAATCAAGCTCAAACCCAATGCAAGAAAAGGCATCTTTCTAGGTTTTGTACCCTACACAACCCGAAACATTCTGTGGTATGATACTGAGACACACAGAGTCAAGATAGCCACCCATGTCAGGTTTGATGAAGGCATGAATGATCTCCCACTTGCAGACCTCCCCACTAATGTCAAACACCTGCTCAGGACAGATGACAACATTCCACTTCCTGCGGAACCCACTGAGGTGTCATCCAGTGATTTTCAATTCTCTATCTCCCCCTTTGCCGATCTCACAAATCTCAGGCTCACTGTCTCCCCATCTTGTACTGATCAAACATTTGGCCTCCGGTATGCCAATGATTCACTGCTTGGCAGAGCTTACATCACAGATATCCTCCCAAAGAGTCCTGCCTCACAACTTTTCTCCTCACACAAGAAATCTCTCTCCACGCTACGAGGCGCTTATATTGTATCTATCAATCACAATCGTGTCTTTACTGCTGCTGATGTTACTACAGCTTTACAGGCCTGCCACGATCGAGGGGTGCGGGATTCTTCAATAGATACACCAATTACCTTTGCACTTGAAGAGAAATTGTCTATGAAGGAGGTCAGGAAACACTCAAATGAATATGGTTTATTTGCTCCCAATACCTCCTGGAAGGAACCCACTGCTGAAGAAGATCCACCATTCTTGGACCGTATTTCATCCATCAAAGCTATCCAGCGCATTGGTACAAAATACAAGCGGCTGATACAATCACGAATCAACCAGGTCGATAGCACTGAAGCACTCCATGCCTCCATCCAAAAACACTTGGCGCCAACTGAAGACGACATGGATGTTGTCATTCCTACTATTGATATTGCATCTCTCAGAGCTATCACCAAGCTACATAAACCAGGAAATCAAGCATTACCACTAGATGCAGATTCACTGTCCACTGACGAAATTGAACTTTTCATCAAGGCCATCAATTCCAAGGCAACTACACCTGAAGAACAAGCGCTAGGGCACTTCACTCGAAGGAATCTCAAGCCTTTATCTACATGGCCTGAATGGCAAGCTGGGGAGCGAAAACAGCTTGATCAGTTTGAAGATTTGGAAATGTTTGGACCACCAATTCAATACCCTAAGGACCCCGACGCTATCATTCTCAGGCCTCACTGGCAATACAGTGTGAAACGAAATGGTGTCAGAAGAGCCAGGCAATGTTGCAATGGCAGCAAATATGCAGCGCCAACCCTGCATGCCATAGCAATGTCATACTCATCATGTGTTGAACACCCCATCCAAAGACTGTTCTTTGCCATTGCAGCAAGTCTCAATCTCAAAGTTTATGGGGGGGACGCGGCTGATGCATATGCCCATTCTCCAGGGCCCAACATCCCTACATACATGACTATTGACGATGCATATGCAGAATGGTATAGACACAAGCATGGCAGAGACATAGACAGACGATTAGTGCTTCCAGTCCTTCGAGCACTTCAAGGCCACCCAGAATCTGGAAGACTCTGGGAAACCCACATCAACAAGATCTTGAAAGGTCCCGATCTCAACTTCAAAACCACCACACATGACAGGACGATCTACACGACATTTTTTGAAGGAGAAACGGTTTACATGCTGAGACAAGTTGACGATTTTGCACTGGCTTGCACATCGGAATCCATATCTGACAAGATCTATGATATAATTGGTGCAAAACTGAAACTTCCCAAAGAAGATGCTGTCCCCTTCACCAAAATGGGTTTGCTTGAAGACTTCAATGGAATTGATGTCAAACAGACGGCTGACTACATTGAACTGTCCTGCGCCAATTACATTGACCGGATCATGACATCCCATGGTTGGGAGACTGACTCTAAAATGAAACCTCACTCCAAGCCTTCAGCACCATTATCAACGGAAGTATTGAGTCAACTTCAATCACACACGAATGGACCATTAGAAGGCACCAAGGAACATGCTGAATTGCAATCCACATCTGGCTTCTCCTACAGGACACTATTAGGTGAAATGATGTTCGCATATGTGAGTTGCCGGCCAGACATTGGCTACGCAGTGACTCTAATGTCAAAATACAGTTCCAATCCCACCGCCTTCCACTATTCAAGTCTGAAGAACATCGCTCGATATCTCAGAACAACCAGGTCCTGGGGTATTAGATTCTACAGACCAAATGCCGAGCCAACTTTGTCACCAGGGGAACCATACAACGATGCAGTCCAAGATCCATCACTCCCAACATTCCCGGAAGACATCAAGCAAGCCAAACTGATGTGTTTTGTGGACGCAGCATATGGAAATGATCCAAAACACCGAAGGTCTACCACAGGCTACGTCTTCACTTATGCTGGTGGAGCAATTGTTTACAGGTCCAAAGCTCAGTCTCTTACCGCACAGAGTTCTACCGAAGCAGAATTCATCGCTGCAGTCACACCGGCCAAAACAGCCAGATACCTCAGATCCGTACTCAAAGAATTAGGATTTGCTCAAGCTGGTCCAACCCCTATCTATGAGGACAATGCATCGGCAATTGAAATCATAAATGCCCAGAAGCCAACTGAAAGAACCAGGCATATTGAAATCAGGTTCTTTGCCATTCAAGCATGGAAGGAAAATGGTGAGATCAACATGATCCATATTCCTGGAGTCATCAACCCTGCTGATGATCTAACCAAACCATTGGGATGGATCTTGCACGCCCGACACGCAAGATTTATCATGGGACACTACCCAAGTTAAATTACTTGCGAGTTATGGTTCGATCTGAACGTTCGATCTATCAATCGGTTAAGCGTCAAACTGTTCCATTCCTCATGCAAGATACATCATGGGACACTACCCAGGTTAAATCATTCCATTCGATTCTTTGATTTCACGTGATCCGAACGTTCGATTTGTCTCTCAATACGATTCGATCTATCAATCGATAACACGTCGATTCGACCCGAACGTTTAACCTATCAATCGATAAACCTCAAGATGATATACTCCGACAGTAATCCAATACCATGTAAGTAAAGTATTGGATCAAGGGGTGTGTTGTCGGCGAAAAAATACGGACGTTGTCGGCATCAAATTCGATCAAAAAAACCGACAAAACGAACGACGACCGAGGTGCGGAATACGAGAACGATCAAGCGATAGAATCAAACGCACCTCCACTACTTGGAATCCCTAAGTGGTAAAAACGATATCACTTAGGACTACAAACAAAAGACAGTAATCGGTTAGAAACAAGACATATCCAAAGACCTGACCAATAAGTGAACACTTGGAATCCATAAGTACATTCAAAAGAATATACTTGATATCCCGTGAGGAAATTACTTATTGCAATCAAGAAAATCAATACCGATTCCAGATGGGCCTCATATCTAGCATATATACCACGAACAAGCATACGCCCCATCAAACAGATTACTTAACAACATGAATGACCGATACCACCGAATGACCGATACAGTAAGGCCGACACGACGCTAATACAGCAACAGCAACAGCAATGACAGTATCGGTACGAGAATGGTAACAAATAACCGGGGAAGATCTCTAC
This sequence comes from Pseudo-nitzschia multiseries, assembly GCA_037355745.1. NCBI lineage: Eukaryota > Bacillariophyta > Bacillariophyceae > Bacillariales > Bacillariaceae > Pseudo-nitzschia > Pseudo-nitzschia multiseries. Next base: position 26,715,198 of record CM074781.1, read on the forward strand.
CATGTAAAATACAGCAGAGAGCCCCGATACAGTGAAAATACCCAGTAAAAATAAGAGCCTCTCTTTGAGCTCACATCTCTTTAAATTTAAACAATTCGTTATACCTATCCGGTCGATTTTTAGAGTAACAACAAGTACTAAGACTACAAGAACCCCATCAACACTCACATCCCACTCCATCAGCCTAATTGATTCTCTTGGATATCCAGAATGGGATGAAAGAAATGACGACCAATTCATTTACTGGGCCTATTCAATGCAATTTCAGCTGTTGACAAGGAACCGTGATTGTTTGATACCTTCAGGAAATGCATCGTCTGTCATAATACAGGCCACAACTTTGACAACTGCCCAGCGCTCCAGGATGTTGGATCCATGAGGAAGCATAGGATTGTATTGGCTATCCTCATGAACAAGGTCAACAGAGACAAGCAGCAATCTCTTGAATCCAACTGGCGCATCTCCAAAATTTCTGTGGAAGATGAATTGCAAGATGTGGCAGATTCTGATGACGAGGATGATGATCCAGAAGGACCGGATTTTCATTCGGACCAAGAACAAATACACTTTCTTGCAGCCCCACCGTGACCAATGATACCAATTCCAAAGATAACAATGCTTTGGTGATCCCGGCAGAAGAAGAGGAAGGAAACAACTCCCTCCCTGGAATCCACTAGGGTCAGCTCCTTTGAATCAGTACCAATCAGTGCGGTCAATTTTGCTCCGATATTTGGAATTATCCCCTCCATCCCAACAGATGTAATCTGTTCTGGTTTAGGGGATGTATACCAACATGAAGATCCAAATTTCAATCGGGACAATCCAACCATCCACAACGCCGATTCGAATATTCCAAATAACTTTGATTAGTGCTTTGCAGGGGCCCTGTGGAGTTGTTGTGTATGTATTTTTCTTACATCTTTGTACTATTCTATGATTCCATTCCTTGATCCCATTCTATGATTCCATTGATGATTGGTAAACACATTCTCGCTCATGCAGAACGTGCCAATGCAGTGACAGTTGACCAGCACGGCAGCTGGAAGTATCACAAAGCGATTAACACCTGTCTGAACAAGAAGCTCATCTGTGATGTCCTCCGTCAGAAGCGCTGCTCTGTGGCGGTTGCCATGAATGATGCCAAGGGCTGCTATGATTGCATTTCACATCCCATTGCCAGTCTCACTCTTCAGAGCTTTGGGATCCCAGCTCATATTTTCCTGTCTACACTCCAGCATGCCACGCATCACATTAAAACTGGTTTTGGCAAGTCCGGTCCTGTGTATGGTGATGCATCTATTCCTCTCAGTGGGATTGGCCAAGGCAATGGTCTGGGGCCAACCCTGCGGGCTCTGGTTTCTACCATTGTGCTCAGAATGATGTAGCAAGCAGGCCATGGGGCTCATCTTCTCACATCCCTTTCCCTGCAGCTTGTTTCGTTGGTTGGTTTTGCCTTTGTGGATGATACTGATCTGTTCTGCGCTGGTGCTTCTTCCACTACTTCTGGTGAGACCCTGGCTGTTGATTTCCGGGAAGCTTTAGATCATTGGGCTGGAGGTCTCATTGCTACTGGTGGGGCTATTGAACCTGCCAAGTCCTTTTGCTACTTGATTGATTTTAAGTGGACCGGTTCTGGTTGGCACTATAGCTCTATTGAGGACATGCCTGGTGCTTTCACCTGAATCCAGTCTGTTGAGAGTCTGATTCAAAGGCTTCAGAAGAACAGCAGCGCTGCGTTAGTGTGTTAGTAGACAAATGATTGTACTCTACGTGTGACAATTGTGGTTGGATACTTTCGGCAACGGACAATCTTACTACAGGCGAGACTATGGAAACGCCAGATCCCTTTGTACTGTGAATTTGTTCAGATACACGTCCGAGAACTGTTTCTCTACCCCCCGCGGGCTATAGCGCGGTATTTTTAAAATTCCCTACCCTATTTTAAAAATTTCCTGCCTTTTGAGCTCGCGTGTTTACTAAAATACCTAGTGTCTCACGTGCTTCTCCTTTATAGACAATATCTCATCGATCCCTATCTGGATCATCACCTAAAACTCACTCTCGACTTGGTGGAATAAAAATAGTCAATTAAATAACAATTTCAGGGTTAGGGATATCATAAAGTTGCCGTGATGAACAATATTTTGTGTCAAACTTCTTACGCACAAATGATTTTCTCTCATCTTCAAAACATGCTGTTAACTGCGCTTAGTAACACACTGTGTACAAAATACCACAATAAATACACAGTACAAAAACCATGTACAAGTCTACAGGTAATGAACATGTGTGTGCTCCGTACACTGAAATCTCTTCAAAAAAAGAACAAGTGAAAAGACCCTGCAAACACAGCAGAAAACCCCTCAAAGACATGATTTATTTTTGATAGGAATTCCGATCATCAAAATCACCTATGTCATTAACTTCCATTTTGACAACCCTGCAACGACCCTTCTGTTTCTCCTTCACTAGAACAGACCATGAAGGTTCACCACCATACAAATAGTACAAAAGGACACCAGCTCAAATACCTACACGTTTTGGTCGGGAAGGGTATTCAAACGGCAAAGATGAATCCGAACGACAAAGATAAGAAAAATTCAACCCATCTTTTTCTCCTTGGATAGAGGAGAGAATGGAGGCAGACATGTACAAACTCTACCAGGTTTGAGCACCAGCATGTTACTTTACTGATTTGCTGACCAGGAATGGCAATCAAAGGGCTATCCAATGGCTATTCGCTATTCTGATGGCTATTCAGATGGGAGGGCCAAGCAGAAACTCCAAATCTGTTTTTTCAACACAGAAAACACACACACACTCCAAATAACGGCGACAGCAGATATCTCCATACTGGAGTCACCGGCGGCAATGATATTGTTGCAGGGATCTCTTCATTTTGCCAAGAAGGACGAGGCCTGCAAGTTTCAAATTGATTGATTGAGTGGATTGGAAGTATCTAACTGGCAAAGCTTTGGACACACGAGGTCCTTTTTGAAGGGAAAAAAGAAAAAAACGGTGAATAGTAATATCTCCATACTGAAGGCACCGAGGGCAACGATATTGCAGGAATCTCTTCATGATATTGGGAAGGACGAGGCCCGCAAGTTTCGTATTGATCTATTGAGCGGATTAGAAGGAACGGACTCAACATAGAAGAGTGACAAATTTGGTTGTATTTCAAGGAAGCAACCCAAATAACATCAACAGCGGCACCAACAGCAACGATATTGCAGGGGCGTCTTTATTATATCTATGAGGAGACGCCCGTCAAGTTTCGTATTGATCCATTGAGCGGATTAGAAGGAACGGGAAGCCAGAAGCGTTTCGAGCAGCGTTTTGGAGGAGCAGCAGGAAGTCAGCAGCGTTTGAAGCAGTGTTTTGGAGCGGCGTTTTGGAGGAGCACCAGGAAGTCAGCAGTGTTTTGGAGCAGCGTTTCGAGTAGCAGAAGGCAGCAGCGACCAGGGGCGTTTTGGAACAGCCAGTAGTGACGTTTCGACCAGCAGGAAGCCAGCAGCGAGCAGCGGCGTTTGGAGTGGGGTGAGTATCTACTGATGTAGTAGAGTAAATAATAACAACAGAATAATATAATCTACGTGCTACCAACCTACACCGTTGGCTTTCTTTTGTTGTTGCCTTCGATTTGTGTTGTTGCTGTGTTGTTGCCGTTGTTGTTGCCTTTGATTCGGTGTTGCGACGATTGTTGTTCAGATGTTAGTAGTTGTTCCAATCCGTTCTTGCTCCGATCTGTTGTTCCGATCCGGTCCTATGAAAATAAGAAGAACAACATAAGGGAGGAAATGCATTGAGTATCAGCAATGCTGGAGGCAGTATAATCATTGTCTATCTCTCTCATTTGTACCGTTGCTTGTTCTGACTCGTTTTACCGTTGTTCCGATCCGATTAGTTGTTCCGTTGTTGTTCCGTTGTTCCGATGTTCCGAGAATCCTTGCTTCTGCCGTAGATTTGAAGACTTCTTACTCCTATGTCACGAAAAACAGTATCTTGTTCCTGTTGATATAGAGGCAACGGATGCAGGTTTATTGCTTTCAAGACGTATACTATGTTTGGGGGCCAATTCAAACAAGAATATCTATCCAGCATTTCCCCTGTCGTCCAATGCTAACTACTTCTTTTCCAGTACAAGGCTGTTATTTCGGACTAAAATATCTGACAACAGATCCTCGGGCTCTGTTAAAGAGGTTTCGGATCAAACGTTCTCAGACGGAGTGTTGATTGCAAGAACAACACCCTAGTCAAATAAGTTGGATGTAAGAAGATTATGAAGTGATTTTTTTTGTGTCGAGGTAGAAAAACAATTACTGTGTGTGTGTGAGAGAGAGATTTTGGTACGGTAGAAAAAATAATAATAATTGATACAAAAAAAAATACTTCGTACTTTGTAATCGATACCATCGAGGATACTTCAACTTCTGTAGAATTCTACACATTTTTTGTACTAGTGTAGATTTCTGCACGTTTTTTGTACTAGATAGTACCTGGTATTGAATTTGTGTAGGTTTCTACGCGAGTAGATTACTACACGATTGTTGTACTAGATAGTTCCTGGTATTGAATTCGCGTAGGTTTCTATGCCAGTACATTCCTACACGCTTGTTGTACTAGATAGTTCCTGGTATTGAATCCATGTAGGTTTCTACGCAAGTAGATTCCTACACGCTATTTGTACTAGATACATACTAGTATTGAATCCACGTAGGTTTCTATGCCATTATATTTATACGCGATTTTGGTACTAGATACTTTCTGGTATTGAATTTACATAGCCTACTACTAGAGTAGATTTGTACACGGTTTTTGTACTAGATAATTTCTGGTAGTGAAATTGCATACAGCACTACACTTACCCTACTCTACAGTAGTACATGGTAGTACCAAGGGGGGGTAAAGTATTTGTGAGGAGTCCACAATGCTTACAAATTCTTTAAACCTTGCCCACCAGAGGGTATTTTTGGTGAAATTCCAGGGCACAAACTCACTTATTGGGTAATGACTCCAAAAGTACCTGGTCCAAGCCATGAATCCATTTATCATGACTCATCGAATGCATATTGGGAACAACTTTGTCACACAGAATCCCGGAAATGTTGTGGTTTGACTATCCAAATGGCAAACGTGAGGGTATTTTGGGTGCAATTCCAGGGCACAAACTGACTTATTGGGTAATGACTCCAAAAGTATCCGGTCCAAGCCATGAATACATTTATCATTACTCATCAAATGCATATTGGGAACAACTTTGTCACAAAGGATGCTGGAAATTTTGTGGTTTGACTATCCAAATAGCAAACATGAGGGTATTTTGGGTGAAATTCCAGGGCACAAACTGTCTCATTGGGTAATGACTCCAAAAGTACCTGGTCCAAGTCATGAATACATTTATCATGACTCATCAAATGCATATTGGGAACAACTTTGCTCCACAGAATGCCGGAAATGTTGTGGTTTGTCTCTCCAAATGGCAAACATGAGGGTATTTTGGGTGAAATTCCAGGGCACAAACTGACTTATTGGGAAATGACTTCAAATGTATCCGGTCCAATCCATGAATACATTTATCATGACTCATCATATACATATTGGGAACAACTTTTACCAACCAAATGCTAGAAATGATGGGATTGGACTCTCCAAATGGCAAACATGAGGGTATTTTGGGTGCAATTCCAGGGCACAAACTGTCTCATTGGGTAATGACTCCAAAAGTATCCGGTCCAAGTCATGAATACATTTATCATGACTCATCAAATGCATATTGGGAATTGATGCTATCACGCGCTACGTTTGTGATAGCTTCAGTAGCTAACCTACTTGTAGTAATGGATGTGAAATGCTTGTAGTTCATTGGTGGGTTGGTGGGTTAAGCAGGGCTAGAGGGGGATCCGGAACTCTGGTGGTATTGTCCAGAGGCCGGTCCCTTAGTTTGCTTTGCCCACACACACCGGCGTACAGTCGGGCTTAACAGCTTGGGCGGTTAAGCCTCTGGCTGTTAAGCCTTTTCTGCGGGCGGGCGTGGCGGGCTATTTAATTCTACTACTAATCGGTTTAGGAGCAAAAGAGTGAGCTGTGGGCTTGTATTCTGCTAGGGGAATCCTCTACACGCTTGTTAGCGCTAGCCTGTAATTTGCAGAGATTTTGCTTGCAGAATTCGCTTGCAGAATTCGATGCTTGCAGAATTCGATGCTTGCAGAATTCGATGCTTACAGAATTCCCTGTAAGATTTTTACTGGTGTACCTACAGGGAATGTTCGTACGCACCGATGTTGCTGATGCAAACCGGATGAGGGGAATGGTAGTGAAGTACAGACCAGGGGAACAACCTTGAATATACAGCGCAGGTACTTCGAGAAAGATCTCACTGTATCAGCAATCAGCAACATCGGTACGGAACGTTCCCCGTAGGTACAGTAAGAATCTTACACGATAGTAACAAGCATCAAATTCTGCAAGCATCAAATTCTGCAAGCAAATCTTGCAAGCATCGAAAATCTCTGCAAATTACAGGCTAAGCGCTAACAAGCCTGTAGAGGATTCCCCCAGCAGAATACAAGCCCACAGCTCGCTCTTTTGCTCCTAAATGATTAGTAGTAGAATAAATAAATAGGTAACGCGTCCTGGTCCAATAGTTACCCTATTGTACCCGTACAACAGCCTATCTGTCCTGGTCCCCTAGCCTTCTTGCCTAGTGTACCCGTACAGCAGTCTATCCTGGTCTCCTAGCCTGGCCTACTACTAGTGTACCCGTACAGCAGTCAATTTAACCACACTCACACATCACCGGCTCCCCATTGTCACACCGCAGGCACGGCCTTGATTGAGATACAAGCGTCACCCTCTTCAATCCGGCACCGCACAAGCATCCGCGAATCGATTTGGTTATCTGTCTGCACCTCCAGCACGGCCCTGATTGAGATACAAGTGTCGCCCTCTTCAATTCGGCACCGCACAAGCATCCGCGAATCGATTTGGTTGTCTGTCTGCACCTCCAGTGAGCGTGACCGCGCCTCTTCACCTTCAAGCGGCCCGACGTATCCGTACGGACTACTCCTCCTCCATTTTGGTCTCCACAGATCCGCACCTCCTCCCACCTCCAAGTGGATTCAATAGCTTCAGCTACAAAGATACAAACGACTCCAACCCCGACTGATCCGCACCCCTTTCAGCTCCAAAGATACGGACGCCTCCAACTCCTACTGATCCGCACCTCTTTCATCCAAGCTTGCACTCGATCCTACTCCGTCCAGTGACACTCCAAGCCGATCTGTAATCCTTTCCAGCACCCGCTTCGACCAGCCCCAGCCACAACATGCTGACCTACACCAAGTATTACCAGACCACCACTATCCCCCTTGGATTAGGACCTGCCCGGGACCTGGCCTACCAAACCATCTACAACTACTTTGCTGAGGAAACAGCCACCCCCATACTCCTAGGCCGGCTCTTGGACCTCTTTGAACCAGATGCTGTTGGAGCCCTAGGAATATTCCTGAACGACACCTTTGGAAGAAGGGCTCGACTCCGACTGGTGCACGGCCTCAGGAAGTATTCGAGGCCCCTAACAGCGCCAAGTACCAACAAGGGCAAGGCCTTTGGCTACCTGGATGACATTGAAGGCAATGCCGGAGAGCTAGTGTTAGTGGATGCTGCCCTGCTTGAGCAGGCGCCCGAGACCTTGGTACTTTCCCTCGACCGCCACCTTGATGTCATCAAGCATGCTCACCATTCCCACATGATCCCCATGGTGCTAGGCGATGATCCTCACATGGAGATCATCACCCCTACAAGGCCTGCTTCATCCCCTTCCAATTGGTGCCCCTACTCCTAGGCAAGGGCCTTAGTCCAATCCAAGCCTTGCATATCATCTACCCCTACCTCGACACACTCAACCTGGCACTTACCTGCACCCCCCTACTGAATATCCTCCAAGCTGCAGGTACAAACCCCACCATAGCCAATGGAGGCGTCCACTTCGCCACACTCGGCACCCCCTTTCGAGGGGAGCCCGGCCTGACCTTGTACACGCGAAATCAGGTACTATACCAGGACCTCCCGGGCTTGGAGCACCCCTCCCATCCGGGGCAGCAGCTGGCACCCAGCCAGCCAGCAGGGGTAGATCCAACGCTGGCAGCTACCCTCACCGCCCTCGCCAACCAACAGCTCAAGCTCAGTGAGGGCCTAGACCAGCGTCGCCCCCCAGCCACTGTCAAGAACACCTGGGGCCCCTTGTACACCCAGCGCCTACTGCTGCTATGTGGCAAGCTCGAGGAAGCCGACCTGCCCCCCATCTACCAAGCCTGGGCCCAGAAAGGCAAGCACGAGAAGACCCACATGATCTTCCAGAGCCAAGTGGCCACCTGCGCCGCCGAGTTCCTCATCCAAGCACCCTTGGTCACCACGGCTACACTCAAGAAGTTCCAAGATGGCAACTTTCATGGGACTGACCCCTTTGACGTGGCGGGCGGCATCCTCCCGCTGGCTTTCACTCCCCCCGGTGGATCAGCAGCCTCCTTGAAGAGGGAACAGGAGGCTGCAGCCACGGTGGCTGCCTATGACACCATGATCTCCACCAAAGGCAACTCCCTCACCCTGAAAGATTCCCTGGAGCTCCAGAAGACCAAGGCCTACCTACCCATCAACTGGACTGAAGCTACCACCCAACTGGAAAGCTATCTGGCCGTCCTGGCCACCATTCTAGGCATGCATCACCCAGTGGTGCAGGGTTACCAGAATGGACTCGCCAAGCTCAAGCTCCAGCAAATGCCCCTCCGCCGAGCAATTGCTGATGAACTGGGAGAGCTCATCACCCCCTCCATTGTTGTGTGCTACTTCCAGATCCGGGTGCGAGGTTGGCTTGAGGAACAATGGGGATCAACCTTCACTGTCCCTTCCCAGACTTCCAAGCCTTCAGAATCACCCAGAACCTTTACTGGCTCCCCAATGTCACCAATGTGGCGGCCCTGAGGCACCTGCGTCGCGTAGCCGCCGTGGCTGCCCCTGCTGCAAGCCCTACTGCAGGCCCCACCAAGTCAGGCAAGACTACCCCCAGCCCCAACCAAGGCTCCGCCAGGGGGGCCCGGGTGTCCAACCCCAGCCTGGATCCCTGGCTACAGACGGCTGGGGTAGCCAACAAAGTCCAACGCGCGCGGCTGAGGGAAGTCATCTCTACCATGAAAGACAAAGGTACCCTTCCCTTGTCCCGCCCAGATGGCAGAGACAGGTGCCATTCCTGGCACCTTCGGGGAAACTGCTTCTCCAACTGCAGGAACATCCATGACCATGGTGCCATCACCAGCAGTGAACAGGACCAAGTCTGGACTTGGTGCCAAGCCGCCTTTGGTGTCTGACCGAATGGCAAGCGCCACTTCAGCGCCTTGACCCTACCCTCTCAATCACCGAGGGGGGTCCAGCCTCAACAACGACTATCTACACCACCTAATCAACCCTCTAATCCATCACCATTACAAATCACCCCTGAACTAGGTAAGCCCAAACGCGTGCGTTTCGATTTGCCCCCTATGTCCGCACCGATGCCAAAGCCCCGGTCTGAGCCCCAAGTTTCCTTCTCCCTCTCTACCCCGAACAGGCCTCCATCCAAACGCGTGCGGTTCGATTTGCCCTCTACCTCCACATTGATGCCAAGGCCCTGGTCCGAGCCCCGAATTCCTTCCCCTTCCCTTTCTACCCCCCCCCCCCCCCCCCCCCCCCCACGGCCTCGGTCCAAGCCCCGCGTCCGGCCTCGGGCCAAGCCCTGCGTCCAATCCCCTCCCCCATGGCCTCGGTCCAAGCCCCGCGTCCCAACCCCATCAAGGCCTCGGTCCCCTGCGTTCCTTCTCTTTCAAGTTACCCTCCCGACCGACTGGACGCACACATCTCTCACGCCATCACTGCCTACAATTGCAGCACGAGCTGGGGGGACTTCATCCGGACCATCCGAGGAAGGGTTGACATCCATCCTGATGTAGCCACCACCTCCCATCCAGCAGGGAGCCTCGTTGACCGGTGTGGCAAGGACGGCACCCCCGCCACCATGTCCGGGCCCCCTTGAGACCAACCTCGGATTGCAGCTGCCCTCCAACGGGGTCCTCCTGCGCGAGGAGTATGACGACATGATGGACAAGCAACAATGGACTAATCTCCCCGCCACGTTCATCCAAGACCTTCCTGGACTCCGGCTGAGCCCCCTTGGCTTAGTACCCCAATGAGGCCGGCGCCCCCGAATGATCTCAGATTACACCTACTCGGACGTCAACCATGACACCACCCCTCTTGCCCCTACCGAAGCCATGTAGTTTGGCCGGACACTCCCACGACTCCTCACCAAGCTGCACCGCGCCAACAACCGGTTTGGTCCAGTGTATATGTCCAAGATTGACTTAGCTGATGGCTTCTACCGTGTCCAGTTACACCCGGATGACACCACGAAACTCGGCGTGCTGTTCCCTTCCAGGCGGGGAGAGCCTCCCCTCATTGGCATCCCCCTCACCAACCCTATGGGGTGGAAATCCAGTCCACCCAACTTCTGTGCCTTCACTGAAACCATTGCAGACTTGGCCAATGCCACTCTCGCCACCGGGCTAGCCGAGGCCCGGCTCACCCCCCATCGGCTGGATCTCCCCTCTGAAACCACCCCCGTCGCGCCTCCCATTGAGCCACCCGCTTCGGCCCTCCATACGCCGCCTCCTCCTCCCCTTACTGCCTCCAAGCCGCCCCCGCCCCCTCCTAGTAGCACCACTCCCAGCAAGTCGCCGGTGCGCTACTGGGATGTCTATGTGGATGACTTCTGTGGCCTTTCCCAAGGCAACCAATGGACACGCCGAGCCATCAAGAGAGTTCTCTTCCAATCCCTTGACAAAGTCTTCCAGCCCCTTGAACCTGGTGACACCCCCTTCCGGCAGGAGCCTGCTTCCCTCAAGAAAATGCTCCAAGGGGACGCCACTTGGACCACCAAGAAAGTTATCCTCGGCTGGCTCATCGATTCTGTCACCAAAACCATCAGCCTTCCTCCCCATCAGGTGGCCTGCCTACAGGAGAATCTCCACTCCATTTCACCCACCCAGCGCCATGTCCCCATCAAGCAATGGCACCAGGTCCTTGGGGAACTCCGGTCGATGGCGCTTGCCATTCCTGGCTCCATTGGCCTCTTCTCCATTCTCCAAGAAGCCTTCCACCACCAAGAACCAGGCAGGCAGCGCCTCCGGCTCACCAAGCGCGTCCACAGCTTCATTCGCGACTTCCAATGGCTTGCCAATGATCTCTCCAACCGGCCTACCGCCATTGCCAAACTTGTGCCGGGCACCTTTCCTGCCACCTTGGGCGCCTGCGATGCTTCTGGTATTGGCATGGGCGGCATCCACTTTGTGCCGCTCCCTGAGGGCAAGACCCAGCCCATCATGTGGCGGCAGGCGTTCCCCAAGTGGGTCTCCGCCCAGCTCGTCTCCTTTGACAATCCTGAGGGCACCATCAACAACAGTGACCTCAAGCTGGTCGGTTCCATTGCCCACAATGATATTCTGGCCCAGGCTGCTTGTGTCCACGCCCGCACAACACACAACTGCTATGACAACACAGCAGCTGTCTACTGGCAACGGAAAGGCGCCACTACCACCACAGGCCCTGCTGCCTACCTCCTCCAACTCCAGTCTCTGCACCAGCGCCTCTTTCACTATGTCCCGCTCAGGGATTACATCCCGGGCCCAGCCAATCACCTTGCAGACCTCCTCTCTCAATCTGACCTCTCTGACACTGCCTTGCTCCATCACTTCAACACAACCTATCCACAGGACTTGCCATGGACCTTATGCCACCTTCGGCCGCCCATGCATTCTGCGCTGACCTTGGCACTGTCCAGAAGACCATGCGCGCTTCAGTCACTGAGCTCTATGCCAAGCGCAAGGATGCCCATTGGGACCAATGGGTTCAATTCTGTTTGTCTCAAGGTTTTGACCCGCGCCTCCAGTCCATTCAGGATCCAATCCCCATCCTCCAAGTCTTTGCCAAACGACTCCATGATGGCCACCTCTCCCGTAGCCACAAGCCCATCCGATCTTGCACAGTATCGGACACCATCCGGTCAGTGGGCCAGACGCTCGCCCGCTTGGGGGCCAAAGACCCGCGAACCGACTCCACCGGCAGTCTTGACTTCCGGCTAACTGCCCAGTTCAAGGCCTATGCCAAGCTTGACCCGGCCCCCTACCGGGTCAAGCCGGTTCCCATCACCCTGGTCATGCATGCCCTCCACTTTGAATACCACGAATCTCCTTCCCCCTCTCGCCAGGCCATTGCAAACATGATTAGCATTGCCTTCTTCTTCTGTCTCCGCCCTGGGGAGTACACTGGTACTACCACGGATGACCAAGCCTTCCACCTACAGGACATCTCCTTCTACCGTGACTCCCGAATCGTCCACCACAATGGCCCTGCGCATGAGCTCCAAGCCGCTACCTCTGTCACCCTCACCTTCACCACACAGAAGAATGGGGATAAAGGGGAAGTGGTGGCGCATGCCAGAAGTGGTGACTCACTATGCTGCCCTGTTGCAGCCTGTGTGCGCCAAATCCTTCATCTCCGAAGCTGCTGCTCTCCCAGCTCTCCCTTCAGTCCCTCCCTCAAGCTTGCCAGTTACTTCAACAATGGGGTGCTCACCCTTGTTCGAGCAGCAACTGTGACTTCCTCCATGAGAGTCTATGCCCAGACCCTCTTTCATACTACCGGCATCTCCCCTGCAGCAATCTCTGCTCGCTCCCTCCGCACGGGTGGGGCCATGGCCCTGCTCCAGGGCAAATGCGACTCTAATGTCATCAAGCTCCTTGCCAGATGGCACAGTGACTGCATGATGCGATACTTACATCAGCAATCCCTCCCCATCTTCAAGAATCTTGCCTCTGTCATGTTCAACAATGGAACATACTCCTTCCTGCCCAAGGAATGGGTTCCGGCCGCGGACCCCACTCCTGCTAGCAGCTCTCTTTGAGGCACCCTGGCGCCTCTTCCCTCCCTCACTCTGCTCCAAGCTCATACTCTCGCTCAAGCTCTCCACGCCGTACCCACCCGGTGGCTTATGGCCCAATGGCAGAAAAGGCTTGACAGCCAGAGGCTTAACCGCCCAAGCTGTTAAGCCCGACTGTACGCCGGTGTGTGTGGGCAAAACAAACTAAGGGACCGGCCTCTAGGCAATACCACCAGAGTTCCAAATCCCCCTCTAGCACTGCTTAACCCACCAACCCACCAATGAACTACAAGCATTTCACATCCATTACTACAAGTAGTGTTAGCTACTGAAGCTATCACAAACGTAGCGCGTGATAGTTGATGTAGCAAACCGGATGAGGGGAATGGTAGTGAAGTACAGACCAGGGGAACAACCTTGAGTATACAGCGCAGGTACTTCGAGAAAGATCTCACTGTATCAGCAATCAGCAACATCGGTACAGAACGTTCCCCGTAGGTACAGTAAGAATCTTACACGATAACAAGCATCAAATTCTGCAAGCATCAAATTCTGCAAGCAAATCTTGCAAGCATCGAAAATCTCTGCAAATTACAGGCTAAGCGCTAACAAGCCTGTAGAGGATTCCCCCAGCAGAATACAAGCCCACAGCTCGCTCTTTTGCTCCTAAATGATTAGTAGTAGAATAAATAAATAGCCCGCCACGCCCGCCCGCAGAAAAGGCTTAACAGCCAGAGGCTTAACCGTCCAAGCTGTTAAGCCTGACTGTACGCCGGTGTGTGTGGGCAAAGCAAACTAAGGGACTGGCCTCTAGGCAATACCACCAGAGTTCCGGATCCCACTCTAGCACTGCTTAACCCACCAACCCACCAATGAACTACAAGCATTTCACATTCATTACTACAAGTAGGTTAGCTACTGAAGCTATCACGAATGTAGCACGTGATAGCAACTTTGCCCCACAGAATGCTGGAAATGTTGTTGTTTGTCTTTCCAAATGGCAAACATGAGGGTATTTTTGGTGAAATTCCAGGGCACAAACTGACATATTGGGTAATGACTCCAAAAGTATCCGGTCCAAGCCATGAATACGTTTATCATGACTCATCAAATGCATATTGGAAACAACTTTTACAAACAGAATGCTGTAAATGTTGTGGTTTGTCTCTCCAAATGGCAAACATGAGGGTATTTTTGGTGAAATTCCAGAGCACAAACTAACTTATTGGGTAATGACTCTCAAAGTATCTGGTCTGGGCCGTGAATATATTTTTCATTACTCATCAAATGCATATTGGGAACAACTTTTACAAACAGAATGCTGGAAATGTTGTTGTTTGTCTTTCCAAATGGCAAACATGAGGGTATTTTTGGTGCAGTTACCGGGCACAAACTGACTTATTGGGTAATGACTCAAAAAGTATCCAGTCCTGGCCATGGATATATTTTTCATTACTCATCTGATGCATATTGGGAACAACTTTTACAAACAGAATGCTGCAAATGTTGTGGTTTGTCTCTCCAAATGGCACAGAAGAGGGTATATTTGGTGCAAATCCAGGGCACAAACTTACTTATTGGGTAATGACTCCAAAACTATCTGGTCCTAGCCATGAATAATTGGTGGAGTTGTTAGTTGAACGTTAAACACTAACCCTAAGAGTTGACAACGTAACCTTGTAGACGGAGTTTATGGGGGGGTTGGGGGGGGGGGGGAATACGTAGAAATATTAAAAAATCTGTTTTTAACAAGTAGACTTGGTACAAACGCTACGACTAAAAATCGTTAAAAACAGAATTGAAACAATTATTTACGGAAATGAGATGCTTCATCTAAAAGCAATAGTAATATCTAGTGGCGCGCGTTCATTTTTATGGTAGCGAGCTCTCATTTTTATGGTTGCACGTAACCATAAGATTTAACCTGAATAAAAAAATCATACGATTCTCGTCGTTGTCATCATCAGCCCGTCTGAATCAAATTTTTTCTGTAGTCGTCATCTTTGCCAGATGAGAGAGTTGGTGAGAAATACAATCGGACTTTTTAGATTTGGTACAATTTGTACATGAATGAGTCGGACTACATTCGAATTTTTCCCTGTCTGCCAAAAATACGGTACGAACCAGCACAAACAACGGGACCGAGGTGCGAAATTCGATTGAAAAAGCCGACAAACCGAAATGCGAGAAATTGGTGGAGTTGTTAGTTGAAGGTTTAACACTAACCCTAAGAGTTTACAACGTAATCTTCTAGAAGGAGTTTATGGGGGGATTTGGGGGGGGGGGGGGGATATGTAAAAATATTAAAAAAATCTGTTTTTAACAAGTAGACTTGGTACAAACGCTACGACTAAAAACTTTCAAAAACAGAATTGAAACAATTATTTACGGAAATGAGATGCTTCATCTAAAAGCAATAGTAATATCTAGTGGCGCGCGTTCATTTTTATAGTAGCAAACTCTCATTTTTTTGTTGCAAGTAACCATAAGATTTAACCTGAATACAGATAAAAATCATACCATTCTCCTCGTCGTCATACGAGTAGAATTCAATCATAGAATCCAACCAATTGAATTGTAGAATTCAATCATTGAATTCAATCATAGATTGATAGAATTCAATCGTAGAATTTGATCGAAAAAGACGCGACGTAGAATTCAATCGTAGAATTCAGTCATAGAATCCGACCAATTGAATCCTAGAATTCTGCAACCAACTGAATCAAAATTGGCAAGATTTGCACTCTCTTCAAATCTGGTGAGTTTTTGGGTTGATGACTGAGTTATAGTTTGGTCAGGGATTGGCAAGATTTGCACTGTCTTCAAATCTGGTAGGTATCGGTTGATGACTGAGTTATAGTTTGGTCGGGAATTGGCAAGATTTGCACTGTCTTCAAATCTGGTGGGTTTTTGGGTTGATGACTGAGTTATAGTTTGATCAGGGATTGGCAGGATTTGCACTGTCTTCTAATCTGGTGGGTTTTTGGATAGATGACTGAGTTATATTTTGGCAAGGGATTGGCAGGATTTGCACTGTCATCAAATCTGGTGGGTTTTTGGGTTGATGACTGAGTTATATTTTGGTCGGGGATTTGCAAGATTTGCACTGTCTTCAAAACTGGTGAGTTTTTGGGTTGATGACTAACTTATATTTTGGTCGGGGATTGACAGGATTTACACTGTCTTCAAATCTGGTTAGTTTTTGGGTTGATGATTGAGTGAATTTTATGTTGGGGATGGGCAGGATTTGCACTGTCATCAAATCTGGTGAGTTTTTGGGTTGATGACTGAGTTAGTATATTTTAGGTTGGGGATTGGCAGGATCCACGGTCTTCAAATTTGTTGAGTTTTTGGGTTGATGACTGAGTTATAGTTTGGTCGGGGATTGGCAAGATTTGCACTGTCATCAAATCTGGTGAGTTTTTTGGATTGATGACTGAGTTATAGTTTGGTCGGGGACTGGCAGACTTTGCACTGTCATCAAATCTGGTGGGTTTATGGGTTTATGACTGAGTTATATTTTGGTCAGGGATTGGCAGGATTTTCACTGTCTTCAAATCTGGATGGTTTTGGGTTTGATGATTGAGTTAATTTTATGTTGGGGATTGGCAGGATTTGCACTGTCTTCAAATCTGGTTAGTTTTTGGGTTGATGACTGAGTTATAGTTTGGTCTGGGATTAGCAAGATTTGCACTGTCTTCAAATCTGGTGGGTTTTTGGATTGATGACTGAGCTTTATTTTGGTCAGGGATTGGCAGGATT
Source organism: Pseudo-nitzschia multiseries (assembly GCA_037355745.1). NCBI lineage: Eukaryota > Bacillariophyta > Bacillariophyceae > Bacillariales > Bacillariaceae > Pseudo-nitzschia > Pseudo-nitzschia multiseries. Next base: position 26,731,927 of record CM074781.1, read on the forward strand.
TGCACTGTCTTCAAATCTGGAGGGTTTTGGGGTTGATGAATGAGTTATATTTTGGCCAGGAATTGGCAAGATTTGCACTGTCTTCAAATCTGGTGGGTTTTTGTAGAAAAAGTGCGTCGTAACAAACAAACGCAATTGATCTTACAATCGATTGATTTAGTGAGTAAAAGTAAGATCATTGTTACAGTTCGATCGTCTTTTCCGATCGACAGGTTAGTAATTACTCATCGTCATCAAATTACTCGTCGTATCGTGTAATTTGTAGCATACAAAACACATGTAATCTTAAGACACAAAACACACGCAAAGCCATCTTCTTTCTGTCTTTCGTGTTACCGTATTACCGTGATATTCTATCGGAATATCACATGTGATTATACCTTATCATGTAGAATTAGTACTAGGTTGTACATAGATTTTAGGGCATGATAGTGTTTTATAGTTGTTAATTCTTCAAAGAGTGAGCTGATGGGGAAATCCGGTAAAGAGACAATCCACATGGAAACGCCGACAATTATTCACTCAAGTTAAATAACCTTACGAATAAGGTTATTTGCCCTTATGACTTTTCGTACCGTACGCGTTACACGGTGAATTCTTTTCAGCCCCCTTCAGTCGTAAATCCTCCAACCGTTAAGCGGCTGGATTCTATGACTTAATCTATTCATCGTGAGTCATTGTCGTGTATTGAATACCAAACTGTATCCAGTCTACCATCAGAGGCCCTATCAAAAGAATTGGGGAGGCATTTTGCCATTCATTCTGGCTTGTATCATGGCGTTTTGCCCTGATCCTTGCCGGTTTGATATATTGTATTCATGGATCAAATTATCCATCTTCGAAATGCTCATTGCAGATTGATTTATTCCATGATCGAACAAAATCAACTTGTTACTTCGATCGAACAATCGATCGAACATTCCATCGAACGATTGATTTTCTTTTATCAAATCTCTTACCATATGCAACGAGAACAATGTTCCCGGAAAACAGCGCCACTCATTATGTTGTTACTCTAAAAATCGACCGAAAGGTATAGGATAATTGAAATTTAAAGAGATGTGAGCTCAGAGAGACGCTCTTATTTTTACTACGTATTTTCACTGTATTGGGGCTCTCTGCTGTATTTTACATGGTAGAGATCTTCCCCGGTTATTTGTTACCATTCTCGTACCGATACTGTCGTTGCTGTTGCTGTATTAGCGTCGTGTCGGTCTTACTGTATCGGTCATTTGACGGTATCGGTCATTCATGTTGTTAAGTAATCTGTTCGATGGGGCGTATGCTTGTTCGTGGTATATATGCTAGATATGAGGCCCATCTGAAATCGGTACTGATTTTCTTGATTGCAATAAATAATTTCCTCACGGGATATCAAGTATATTCTTTTGAATGTACTTATGGATTCCAGGTGTTTACTTACTGTTCAGGTCTTTGGATATTTCTTGTTTCTAACCGATTATTCCTTTTTGTTTGTAGCCTTAGGTGATATCGTTTTTACCACTTAAGGATTCCAAGTAGTGGAGACGTCGTTCGGTTCTACCGCTTAATCATAGGAGTACTCGTATCTCGTATTCCGCACCTCGGTCGTCGTTTCGTTTTGTCAGCTTTTCCAATCGAATTTGATGCCGACAAAGTCCGTATTTTTCGCCGACAACACACCCCTTGATCCAATACTCTACCCGTGTTGTATTGGATTACTGTCGGGGTATATTTAGCCTTCGGATCGAATCGGAATCAGATCGAATCAATCGTAGCAATTGTCGAAGTGCGTACTGTTGACTGGTTTAACCTGCGTAGTGTCCCATGATATATCTTGCATGCCGAGCGTGCAAGATCCATCCCAATGGTTTGGTTAGATCATCAGCAGGGTTGATGACTCCAGGAATATGGATCATCTTGATTTCACCATTTACTTTCCATGCTTGAATGGCAAAGAACCTGATTTCAATATGTCTGGTTCTTTCAGTTGGCTTCTGGGCATTTATGATTTCAATTGCCGATGCATTGTCTTCATAGATAGGGGTTGGACCAGCTTGAGCAAATCCTAATTCTTTGAGTACAGATCTGAGGTATCTGGCTGTTTTGGCCGCTGTGACTGCAACAATGAATTCTGCTTCTGTAGAACTCTGTGCGGTAAGGGACTGAGCTTTGGATCTGTAAACAATTGCTCCACCAGCATAAGTGAAGACGTATCCTGTGGTGGACCTTCGGTGTTTTGGATCATTTCCATATGCGGCGTCCACAAAACACATCAGTTTGGCTTGCTTGATGTCTTCCGGGAATTTTGGGAGTGATACATCTTGGACTGCATCGTTGTATGGTTCTCCTGGTGGTAGAGATGGCTCAGCATTTGGCCTGTAGAATCTGATACCCCAAGATCTGGTGGTTCTGAGATAGCGGGCTATATTCTTCAGGCTGGAATAGTGGAAAGCAGTGGGATTGGAACTGTACTTTGACATCAGAGTCACTGCATAGCCTATGTCTGGCCGGCAACTAACATATGCGAACATCATTTCACCTAAAAGCGTCCTGTAGGAGAAACCAGATGTGGATTGCAATTCAGCATGTTCCTTGGTGCCTTCTAATGGGCCATCAGTATGTGATTGCAGTTGGCTCAGTACTTCAGTTGATAACGGCGCTGATGGCTTGGAGTGGGGTTTCATCTTAGAATCAGTCTCCCAACCATGGGATGTCATGATCCGGTCAATGTAATTGGTGCAGGACAGTTCAATGTAATCAGCTGTTTGTTTGACGTCAATTCCATTGAAGTCCTCAAGCAATCCCAATTTTGTAAAGGGGATCACGTCTTCCTTTGGTAGCTTGAGCCTTGCACCTATAATGTCATAGATCTTGTCGGATATGGATTCTGATGTACAAGCTAGTGCAAAATCATCAACTTGTCTCAACATGTAGACCGTTTCACCCTCGAAGACTGTTGTATAGATCGTCCTGTCATGTGTGGTGGTTTTGAAGTTGAGATCAGGGCCTTTCAATATTTTGTTGATGTGTGTTTCCCAAAGTCTTCCAGATTCTGGATGGCCTTGAAGTGCTCGAAGGACTGGGAGCACCAATCTTCTGTCTATGTCCTTGCCATGCTTGTGTCTGTACCATTCTGCATATGCATCATCAATAGTCATGTATGTAGGAATGTTGGGTCCTGGACTATGCGCGTAGGCGTCAGCCGCATCCCCCCCATAGACTTTGAGATTGAGACTTGCTGCAATGGCAAAGAACAGTCTTTGGATGGGGTGTTCAACACATGATGAGTATGACATGGCTATGGCATGCAGAGTTGGAGCTGCGTATTTGCTTCCATTACAACACTGTCTTGCGCGGCGGACACCATTCCTCTTGACACTGTACTGCCAGTGAGGCCTGAGAATAATCGCGTCTGGGTCCTTAGGGTATTGAATTGGTGAGCCAAACATTTCCAAATCTTCAAACTGATCAAGCTGCTTTTCGCTCCCCAGCTTGCCATTCAGGCCATGTAGATAAAGGCTTGAGATTCCTTCGAGTGAAGTGCCCTAGTGCTTGTTCTTCAGGTGTAGTTGCCTTGGAATTGATGGCCTTGATGAAAAGTTCAATTTGTTCAGTGGGTAGTGAATCGGCATCTAGCGGTAATGCATGGTTTCCTGGTTTATGAATCTTGGTGATAGCTCTGAGGGATGCAATATCAATAGTAGGAATGACAACCTCCATGTCGTCTTCAATCGGTGCCAAGTGTTTTTGGATGGAGGCATGGAGTGTTTCAGTGCTATCAACCTGGTTGATTCTTGATTGTATCAGCTGCTTGTATTTGGTACCAATGCGCTGGATAGCTTTGATTGATGAAATCCGGTCCAAGAATGGTGGATCTTCTTCAGCAGTGGGTTCCTTCCAGGAGGTATTGGGAGCAAATAAACCATATTCATTTGAGTGTTTCCTGACCTCCTTCATAGATAATTTTTCTTCAAGTGCAAAGGTAATTGGTGTATCTATTGAAGAATCCCGCACCCCTCGATCGTGGCAGGCCTGTAAGGCTGTAGTAACATCAGCAGTAGTAAAGACACGATTGTGATTGATAGATACAATATAAGCGCCTCGGAGCTTGGAGAGAGTCTTCTTGTGGGAGGAGAAAAGCTTGGAGGCAGGACTTTTGGGAAGGATGTCAGTGATGTAAGCTCTGCCAATCAGTGAGTCATTGGCATAGCGAAGGCCAAACTTGGGATCAGCACAAGATGGAGAGACAGTGAGTCGAAGATTGGTGAGGTCTGCAAAGGGGGAAATTGAGAATTGGACATCACTGGATGAGACCTCACGGGGTTCTGCAGGAAGTGGAGTGTTGTCATCAGTCCGGAGCAGGTGCTTGACATTGGTTGGAAGATCTGCAAGAGGTAAGTCATTCCTTCCTTCATCAAACCGGACATGTGTGGCTATTTTGACACGGTGTGTCTCAGTATCATACCAAAGGATGTTTCTGGTAGTGTATGGGACAAAACCCAGGAAGATGCCTTTGCGAGCATTAGATTTGAGCTTGATTGAGCGCTTGCCTGGGGGTCGCACCCAAACTCTGCATCCAAAAGTGCGAAAGTCAGCAAGATTTTCCTTGTGGCCAGTTGCCAATTCTAAGGGTGAGTGTTGTTGATTGCCTTCTGGAAAAGCATTGGACAACCGAAGGGCATGATAAAATGCAAAGGGCCAGAATTTTATGGGCAAATTCGCACCACTGAGCATGGTCCTCATTGAGTTGGCAAGGATCCGGTGGGCTCTTTCAACTGTACCATTCTGGTGAGAAGCGTCAGCACCGGTTGGAAAGATTGAATATCCAAACGCAGAGAAGAGGTTTCTGATGTCAGGATTGTGATAGAGTTCTCCACCTTGATCAACTGAAACATACTTGTTGGCACAAGTTGGGTTGTGCTGGGCAAAGAAATGTTCCAACCAGTGTAGTGGCGCTGCTTTAGAGATTCGCGTATCTCCATATTTCATACCAGTGTAGTGATCTGTGATGAGAATCCAAGCTGTTTCTCCATGAATGCCTTCATAATCGCGCTTGCGTTTGCTGTTGGAGGATTTTGCACCTGAGAATGCAAAATCAATGGATAAACCTTGAAACGGTTGTGTGGCCTTTCGAGTGGAATGTGAGCCAGCAGGTGTTTTGGTTTGCTTACATTGTATACAAGTTGGGCATTGGTCAAGAATACTGGTTTGACGCTTGAACTTTGGTACTCCAACGATGTGCTTATGAGCCTGATACAGAAAGTCATCGCATGGGTGTCCCAATCGTTGATGCCACAGAAGTTTCGATGTCTTGGTTTTGATGGCGTGGATGGGGATATTTTTGTCCACAATCTTGGTGAAGAACAATTTGGCATCAAACTTTGGCACGTCGCTGGTATCAGACTGAGCATGAGCTGCTTTGGTGCACTTTTGCAGTGTGACAAGGTTGGTGTATACATCGTATCTGTAGGTGTTAAGGGCTTCTTTGGAGGCCAGTTCACAAGCTTCCTTGAACTGCATGTCATTCGCCAAAGCATAGGCGGACAACGTTGCACAATTGGCATATGGAGATGCAATATCAATGTCTGGGAGCAGTACTGGGTGTGTATAGCATTGACCATCAATGATGCTTCCATGGAGGACAATGCTGCTGGCAGTGTTCTGCTTGTGATGACAGATAATTGTGAGGTTGCCGTTTTGTGGAGCAGCTGAGTCATAGTCGTCAATGAATGATTTATGGATTGACTGTCCACTGAACTGACGTCGCATGCGAGATGTCATTCCACAGAGATCGTTCTCACTCAGTAATGTCGTTGACAGGGAGGGAGAATAGTAGAAGAAGACTTTGAGATACCCTATGTGGTTTGGTGCTGGGATGTGTAAATATCCCGAGCCTTCAGGGATGCAGGTAGCTGCTTTTCCTCCTATTGCTGCTGTAAGCCTGACAGGACATTTCCTTATCCTGGTGTAAGGTTTGTAACCGTGCAGGATGTGTTTGAGATTTGTGCAGGAAACTTTTGCACCGGTGTCAATCTGAGCCCTGACACCCTGTTGGAAGTAGGCTGTAGCTGCAATAGGGTCCGGTGGGACTAGGGATTGCACATTGTATGTATCAACTGGCGTAGGGTTGTCCCTATCAAAATTGGGATCCTCATTGGTCTTCAGGTGTGATTCCAATGTAGGGGTCGTAGCCCTGAGTGATTCCATATCACAGTAGACATCAATTGGGATTGATGACTGGAGGCTGTCCTTGGGAAGGAGGTTGACGGCACCAATTATGACAGATTCGTAGGAGCTGACACTGCTGGAGTCCAAGGAGGGGCATAAGCTGTTCACTTGGGGCGCTGTGACGTTGTCAAATCCTTGGGGATCATCTTGAGGTGATGTCATAGAGTGGCTGCAAGGAAGACTTTTTATCCTTGGCCATCGCAAAAATTTTGTTCTTCTACTGCATCGTCAGGTGAAATTTCATCTTGATCTTCATTGCCAATGTTGATCTGAGAGATTTGTTGGGTGGAATCTAAGAGTTGTTGGGTCTGTTTATTGGATTTGTTCAGAAAAACAGCCGCAGCAATCCTATGTTTCTTCAGGGACTCAATATCTTGCAATGCAGGACAATTATCAAAATTGTGACCGGACATGTGACAAACAATACATTTTCTGGATGTGTCAAAAAGACTAGGTTGCTTATCGAATGCCGTGATAGCATTGCAGTATGCTTGGTGGAGGAAGGGATCGTCAGATTCTTCGTCCATATCCGGGTAGCCAAGTGATTCAATCAGGCTGATTGAGTGAGAGGTCAAAGTAGAAGGTGTTCTAACAGTGCTGTTGCTAGCGCGCTTTTGAAACCTATCATTGCGCCGGTGACCTGGTCTGGTACCTGAGACAGGCAATTGCTTGGGCTGGATTGATTTGGAGGTGTTCCTCTTGTACTTTTGTTCAGCCTTGATCTCTTGTTCATAGGTTTGAAGGGTTTGTAGAAGCCTACCTGCCTTGTATTTGTCTCGTTTGAATTGGTCATCAGAGTCGCGTTCATCTTCTGTCTTTTTGAAGAGCTCTTCTGAGAGGGTGGTTCCTGCAATAAGGTTGCTGACTTCTTCTGTTGAACTGATAGTGCTGGGTTGGTTTTGGAGGAACACTCTAAGTCTCAGATAATCCTTGTACCGGAAGTAGTATTCTTCAAGGGATTCATTTGCATCTTGGTTGGGAGGGTTTCTGACCATTCTGCTGGCATTGGATGGCCTTTTTGAGTTGGGATGTGTTTGAGCAATAACTGTGTATAGCGCTTCATATCCCTGTCCGCCTTCAAAGCTCTGAATAGTGGCCTTCATACTTGCACATGAGTCAGGGATGATTTTATCAGTTCTTAGTGCTGTGTAAATGAGATTTCCCCATTCATTGATAGCCAATTCATATCTTGAAGGTAGGTCGTGTGGAAGGTCATCACCAATTGTGAATCCTCTGAGGTGGTCAGCTTCACGTCTGAATAGATAGTATGGGTGTACATAAATATGATGTTGCTGGGAATGAGCTGTGATTTCTCGGTACCATTTTCTAACCTGGGGGTCCGTTGCGTCCTTTAGTTGTGGGAATCCTGAGAGGAACAGTTTGTCTCTAGCAGCTTCCTTGGACTTGTCGGAGGCTCTGGTCAGATCAAAACAGTCACCACTTCTAGTGATCAGACGTTGGTCGTTTCTACCGCTGCCTAGGTTGTGTAGGTAGTAGTTTTGCCTGATGACCGTTTCATTTCCGGATGAGTCGGTGTAGGTGATTGGGAAGTCCTTCATATCATCTCTGGTGAGGAATTCATCTCTCTTGTAGTATCGGTCCTTGACAGGTGGTGGTAAGGTTGCTGGATTCCATGGTAAGTCGAGTGACGCTTGGTGGTTGGCGCCGGCACTGTTATTGTTGTTGCTGTTGCCATTGTTGACCAGTTGTTGTGGTAGGGTCGTAATTTGTCCCATCTCAGTAGGGGAGACAGTTGCAGCCGTTGCGGCAGGTGGTGCCGTTGCGGCAGGTATATCTGGAACGTCTGCCTCGTCATCTGATGGTGGGTCTCCAGTGTAGGCTTCCATGAATAGGTCTGGACGCCAATTTTTCTTGAAACGCCAGTGGGTAATTGTGATTTTGATTAGAACAATTGGTTCATCATCTGTGTTGGTCCGAATGGCATGCTTCGCAGCAGCGTCAAATTCTGTTTTGTATCTCATTCGTTTTGTAGATCCACCATTTCTGATATGTTTGATAACGCATTTGTCGAGGAGATTGGCAATGTGGCCTTTTGTTATTTCATCCGGCGGTGGCTCCACTAGGTTGATGGCAATAGCCTTTGCAATGCAATTGAGGATGTGGAGTTGTGGATCCGGAGCTATTTCTAGTGGTCCTTCTTCTTCTTCGTCGTCGCGGGTCACAAAGAATTCTGAAAGTTCATCTTTGCCAATGATTTCAGAGTAGGCTTTGTTAAGGGAAGTGGCCGCAGTTGGGTTGCTCGCGCTTGAGAATCAAAATTCGATTCCAAAGATTGGAGTCCAGTCAAATGGGGTCGGCGTTGGCATGGTTTAATCCGTCTGTTGTTAATTAATTCGTTGTACAATCGTTGTCGATGGAAACGGCAATGATCGGAAAGAATGTTCGTCGGAGGAACCAAAGAACGGTTGAATTAGCCTTGGATGCTTGTCGATTGTCGTCGATGATAATTAATCTTGGGGAATCGATCGTCGACGTTGTTTTCGCGATTAACCGGGGCTTGGTCGTGTATTGTAATTAATCCGATGTTGGTTTCCAGAACGTTCGTCGGGGAAACAATCTAATGTGGGTGATAAGTATCCTTGCAGGCCGGTCGCAGATTGATTGGTGAAGAGTTTTGTGTTTGGTTGGAGAAAACACTCGGCGTCGATGGTAATTAACCGGACGATCGTCGGAGAAGCGATCGATTGGCGTGGATGATACCGATAATTAACCGTAGCCGCCGGTCACAGATGTCCGGAACGTTCGTCGGAGAATCAATCGTCGGTGTGGTTCTTGTATTGACCGGTATTGGTCGTGGATTACAAAAGGAGATGCCTGTAGAAGGATCGGTATTACACCCCTTGATCCGCGAGCAGGGGAAAAAGAAAAGAGAGAAAGAATGAGACGAGGGGAGGCCGAGAATGTGCCGCACAGGGAGCTAAGCACAGAATTTCCTCTGGATTTAACCGACAGTGGAGGTGCTGAACGGCCGGAGATAGGTATCTTAAGGTAAACACTGGTGCTCTTGCGGGACACAAGTGTAAGTTATAAGGGCTCTATAACCTGTTGTTACTCTAAAAATCGACCGAAAGGTATAGGATAATTGAAATTTAAAGAGATGTGAGCTCAGAGAGACGCTCTTATTTTTACTACGTATTTTCACTGTATCGGGGCTCTCTGCTGTATTTTACATGGTAGAGATCTTCCCCGGTTATTTGTTACCATTCTCGTACCGATACTGTCGTTGCTGTTGCTGTATTAGCGTCGTGTCGGTCTTACTGTATCGGTCATTTGACGGTATCGGTCATTCATGTTGTTAAGTAATCTGTTCGATGGGGCGTATGCTTGTTCGTGGTATATATGCTAGATATGAGGCCCATCTGAAATCGGTACTGATTTTCTTGATTGCAATAAATAATTTCCTCACGGGATATCAAGTATATTCTTTTGAATGTACTTATGGATTCCAGGTGTTTACTTACTGTTCAGGTCTTTGGATATTTCTTGTTTCTAACCGATTATTCCTTTTTGTTTGTAGCCTTAGGTGATATCGTTTTTACCACTTAAGGATTCCAAGTAGTGGAGACGTCGTTCGGTTCTACCGCTTAATCATAGGAGTACTCGTATCTCGTATTCCGCACCTCGGTCGTCGTTTCGTTTTGTCAGCTTTTCCAATCGAATTTGATGCCGACAAAGTTCGTATTTTTCGCCGACAACACATTAACTTTGTAAACAAATCAGCAATATTTGTTGAACCTGGTTCCTTTGCAACTCTGATAATTCCTGCTGCAATAGATTCACGCGCTTTGTGGTATGCAATGCTGTTGTGCTTCTTCTTACATGGGCTTTCAGGTCATGTAACATTTGTGACAACAGAATCATTATCACAATACACATTGGTGCTTCCATCAATTGGAACACCCATCATTCTCAACTTGTACCTTAGACCTTCAACCAATTCGATTGCAATTTTCAAAGCAATGATTTCAGATCCAAAAGTTGATGTTTCGACTGTTGTCTGTCTTTTGGAAAACCATATGATCGGTGCATTATTAATGAAGATAATAACACCAGTATGAGATCTCCTCGTTGCTTTGCAACCAGCATGGTCAGCGTCAACAAAACAACTCATTGTTACATGTTTTCCTAAAGCTTCAGGCATATCCGCTGGTATGACTTCAGCTGCACCAGGATAAAATTCAGACCAGTCACATTTTTGAAATTTACTTTCGTCCACGCTTGGTACTGAATCATCAAAAACCAATTTTGACCTGTTGTATTTTTTCAAATATGCAAATATATGAAATAACTGGTTCAAATGTCCCTTTCTTGCTTGAGCCAAATACCTTGACATCAGCAAGACTGGCATTACAATGTCAAGCCTTCCTAATTCACAAATCCACCTGAGGACTCCAATCAAACCTTGATAGTAATTTTGCAATTCAGGATTCAGTTCCTCTGATATATCAATTTCCGGTCAATAATCATGTTACAGTGGACTGGATGCTGACTTTGGTAGATACTTATAGCCATATTTTTCAGTTCCTATCTCTTGTTCGACTGCTGCAACAGCTTTCGCCGTATATTTGGTGCTTGATAATGACCATCTTGGTTTTGAATCACCTTCAAAGTAAAACTTTCCAATATCAGCTCCCAAATATAGAGTTGGCTCTTCAATCGTATCATCCTTCAATTTGAACTTACGTTCAATGTTTTCAAGCTGAAACTTTGGATCTTCACCAGAACATAAGATATCATCTACATAGGCAATGAGCATTGCCCAGTATCTGGATCCATCTTTCCTGGTTTCAATTCGTAAGTGCACATCCGGATCTGCTTTGCATGGGGAATATCCAAGATCCCTCAAATGCTGTGTGAGATATGATCTGAAAGATGCGCCTGCAACTGGCAATCCATACAATGCGCGAACTATCTTGCAAGGTCTTCCTGCAAGATCTGGGGGGAAGCCATCTTCAGCTCGCGCTTTTAGAAAGTATTTTTCTTTAATCGGGGCTGTCAAATATGCATTTTGAATATCTGCTGAGAGGACTTTCAAATCGTTCAGTGCTGCTAGCAAGAAGAATATTCTTACTGAGTCGCGACTGGGGACAGATGAATATGTATTCTCTTTTGCTACGACAGGAACCTTGTGACCATCTCCTACCAATCTAGCCTTCCTTGTTAGGGATCCAAGCTTGATGTCAAAAATCATATGGGTGGTTATTTCCTTGTGACCGACTGGAATAACATCATCATAAGAAAATTGGAACGCAGCCATATTGTTGGTCATTTCTTTATGAATTGCTCGTTCCCAGTGATCAGTGCCTGTTTTCTTATCAATTGCCAGCGCTTGTGTGATTGAATGTGGCAATGCAACACCATATTTGTGAGTCTTCAACCAATACTTTGCTGTTTTGGCTGCCTTAAGGATTCAATCCTTTCTTCTCAAAATTTTGTGCACCCACCATCTGAATGCTGATGTCTTTTCAAGATTATTGTTGACAGCATATTCAGCTAGTTGCACTGGGAATGATTCTTTAACGTCACTGAGCTTGCACCATGATTCTGATCCATCTTTCCAGCTGACGAGAATTCTCCAACCCCTAGTTGTCGGCTTATGGCTTTGACGACCATTTTATCCTATAGTTGTGGCTTCCTCATCAGTTAGTGCAGTGTTGTCGCATTCATGGTCAATTAGCTCATCTAACATTGTGAACATTCGTCCATCATCATCAACAGAACTGTACAAACTCTCTGCAACAATATTTGCTGTGTATTCCTCAATGGTGCCGTCAGGTAGTTGCAATTTGTACAGCCTCGTGTCCAGTATTGGATTCTCATTCCTTACTCCAATTGGCCTGTTTTGCAAATCTCGCACCCTATCCTTGACAATGCACCTGAGCCTTTCATCATTCCTTTCAATGATTACTTCATTCCCTAGATACTCATCTGGTCCATCAATATCTTCGACTGACGCCTCTGGCTCAGCCATTTCAATTTTCAGATCAGATGATTTCACTGGTTGTTCCTCAAATAGCTCCATTTGAGGCTCCGGGTAGTTTTCCTGGAAGAAAGACGCGCTGTCTTTCACTTCATCACCAATCTTGGATTCAATTGATTTGTTGATTGCTTCCATTCTTCGTAGGACATCTCTATCCCTCCATTCATATTCCTTGACAGGCCTTATTGAATTTGTAGATATTGGTATTGCTGATTCAGTCAGGACCCAAAAACAATCACCTCCACCTATCTTATTGCCACAAGGGCCCAACCATCGACCCAATCTTTCAACTCCACGCGAGGAAGAATCGCCTTTATCAAAGTAAAAAACAAAATCATACCATTCTGATAATGTGTATAGTGCAATATCGGGCCTATAGCCATGAACCAATTCAAATGGAGTTCTCCCCATTGAAGAAGGATTACTTGATGCTGTTCTCTGCCTGATATTAGCACATAGTTCACCACAAAATGACCATAATCTCCTCGGTGACTTTCTTCTTCGCTGACTTGGTTGTGATTGCACTCCCAAGATGACCAATTGCTTGCTCTGCTCGATTTTGAAATGGGCAATGTGGTTGTATGAATGTCTGATGAATATGGTTGCGCTTTACAATTGAATTCCAGTGCGTCTTGTAGGTTCTTGGAGATCCTTGTTCTGGAGCACCATCAGAAATCAGATGCTCAGGGATTCCAACTTCATGAATGAATATTTTCAACCCTTGATGCGCTTGCGATTTGTCCTGTATTGGTATAAATACTTCAAACCCATTTCCATTTGTAAAGATCTGCGCGCATTTTTCTTGCCTCATAATACTGGTGGTCCTAGCATGCCATGTATCAGTGTACCAGGTTCCTTGTGCAATTCTCTTGTTTCTAAAGCGCTGTGTAGGCAGCCTCTTCATCAATGGTAGTTGCAAATTCCTGAGTGCCTTCTGCGTCGTGACTTTCAGTGTCTGTTCAGCCTTTTTAAAACTAATATTCCAAGTCTTGGCTAATCGTTCACAGTCAACTTTGTTTGGACCTTCAATATTTATCACTGATGGCCCCCATTGATTTCTTCTATCAAGAGACCTCCTCTCAAGTGTATTGTCAATTTCTTGCAAGCTAGGGGCTTGTTTTGATTCATCTTCAGGAGCTTCCATGAAATCAAATTCTGTGTCATCAAACAAAAATTGGTCTACCCTTCGCGCGCTTGAAATATTTGTTACTGAAGAAATCCGATGAGAAATATTGCCATCCGTTGCAATTTGGCATTTGGTTAGCATTCTTCTGGTTGATACCTGATGCAATCTCATAAGTTTGCATTGCTGCATGAGATTTGGATGCCTGTTCTCTAAGCTAGTCTTGGAAGGCATGTCTGTAACATTACTTGTAGATTCCGTTACAACCGAGCTTGCATCCTCAGTCGACATGGCTTGAACACTAAACTGGTCCCCTGAAATTGGATCACCATTGTCGATTACTAACTCCGCCATCCTGAACTTCAGTGAATGTGGGTCCCATGGGGTGTCATTTGTTGCAATCAAATGTTGACATTCATCAAGCTCCATTCTTGTTGGCTTCCTTGTGGGAAAATATGAAATCACATTTCTCATACTCAGTTTTATAAAAACTCTCTTCGGATCATCATCCTCCATTGGTGTTTGGATTGTAATTCCATGCTTGGATCTAGGATCAAACTGACGAGGTGTCTCTTCAACAGAATTGAAATTGCAATCCCTCACTTGATTTGGGCATATCAAGCTGTTCTTCAATTTGTTCCCAAAGTACAGCGCTTGGTGGAACACTATGATGTAGACTTGACCTGATGTTGGATTTGTCCAAGCAGTTGCACAACTTCCAATTGGGATTTTCTTGATTGGCTTGTACTCTTCAGAAAAGGGCGCACCATCAACATGTGTTGTGATCTGATCAGGATTGAGCAATACCATATTGCTTCCAGCCGCAGTTGTGTCTGCATGTGAGTCTAACTCGCAGTATCCTTCTTCATTTTCTCCATCATCAAAATCTAGAGGAATATTCATCTTGTATAATGACCGGCTCACCATCTTTATCAATTTGTTTTCTAGTGTCCGGTTATGATGTCATTTCTTAGATTTTGATCCAAAGCTATCACCTGCTCCTTCCTTTTCAGCATCTTTTGCCTTTTTGGTCTCAGCAGCCTTGAGATTTCGTTTCTTCTTTGCCTGTCTCATCTGGTAAGGCTCCTGATGCTGTTCTTTTGACATTGTTTTATAAACACTTGTTGGGTAGGGCTTGCACTCAACTGTTCCTGTGAATGTCCCAGTTGTTTTCTGCTTCTTATTGCTTGTCGTGCCCATAGAATACACACTTCTGGAGCCTCTTTTATGCTTTCCATTTGCAAGCTTCTTCAATCCAAGCCAGTTGGTGAATAGAATCAAACATTCATTGAAGTTGTCACGATAGTCTTTGCTCTCATCAATTGCATCCGCTTTGGCAGCATCCAGTCGCTCATCACTGATTGAATTGATAAAGTCCCAAACAAATCTCCTTTCATTGTGGTTCTTTTCAAATCTCAGGATTGTTCCATGAAAAGCAGTCCAGTTCCTCTTGTGCTTGTTCCAATCATAATTCTTAGCATCGCCAGTGTAATGTGATTCTTTCATTTCCTGATAGGTTTTGTTCAGAACCATAGTGATATTGGTATCAGTGTAAGCATGCTGCATCAACGAAATGAATGCATTTCTAGCATTTCCTGAGTTCAGTTCAGTGTTTTGGAAATGTGCCACGTATTCCCAACCAGGTCCTCTCCTTGTTGCATCACATAAAAACCTCCAGACGACGTTGTTATCTTCATCATACTGGTGGCCTGACAAAACACCACACCTTTCATTGTAGTCACTCCAAGTTGGATAGGTATCTGATGGACTTTGCCCGACTGTTCCAGACCTGGCTTCATCAGTTACATCTTCCTTCTCTTGGGGCCTTATGACATACAGAATTGGGAAACCTTCAGAGTTGAATCTGTATCTCAAGTTTTGGCCAAAGCCTTCCTCCCATTCTCTGAATTTTGTAAGGTCTTTTAGCTCGGGTGGGGTTGCTTTTTCCTGTGATTTCACACTTGATTCCATCATCTTGATTCTGAATTGCTGCAATTCCAGATTTTTTTTGTTCGCGCTCCAGTCAATAGCTCTTGGTTTGACTCCAATCAATGGTTGATACCTAGCCCAGTTTGCCCATGTGAGAAGCCTTGATGATAGCCTAGTGGATACGTTTTGGATTAGGACAGTCTGGACTGATAGATTTCAATCCATGCATGAATGACTTTATGCTTTCCTTGTTGAGGTCTGTAATCTCACGAATATTGGACATTCCTCCCCTCATAATTTCTTCAGCTGATTCGTAGTTGATACCAAAATCCATTAGGCTCCTTCTGAAAGCAAGCTGTTCTGGGTTCAGAAATCTCCCATTGTTGAATCCCCTGATTTTTATTCTGGGTTGGGACGACCTCCTTGCGAGTCGGTCAGCCCTTGCATCCGCGTTTTGGTCTCCCTCTTCATTGTCACTATTCTCATCATCTGGGTTCTCACCCCTACTTTCGGCATCTCTTATCGCTCTGATCCTTTTCTTTACTTCTTGGTCGATGATTCTCTTCATGGTTGAGTTCATTTCTGGGTCAACGAGGGCCCTTTCCATTACTTGCATGATTCTATCTTCAAATTCATCGTCATCTCCCCTACCTCCTCCATTGTTCTCATCAGGACCTTGTGGATCATCCACTTCCATTTTTTCTTCCTCACTGGTGTCATTTGCTCTAGTTCGGACCATGGTGGAGAGGAGATTTCAAATGATCGTTTGGAGTATGGATGGTCTTTTCGATGTATTCGTTTTGTATTCAATGTATTCGATTCAAAATATTCAGAGGATGGTATTCGATGTATTCGATGGGGTTTGTGGTGGAAGAGTGTAATCGAATCGAAGGTTTGGATGTGAGATGATGGATATTAATCGTTGGCGACCGTTGAATGTGATTTGCTTATCTATTTGTATATCCGGATCGAATTTTCGTTCCGGTTTGTTTTGTACTGGTTCGGATCGAGTTTTCGTTCCGGTTTGTGTGAGCTTTTGCTTTTGTTGCAATTTAAGATTGTGAGCTTTCCTATCCTTTCTTGGGATTTGCTCATTCTGTATTTCTGTGGTGAAAGATTGTTTCCTGAGAAATTAGTGTTCTCTTTTTCTTTCTGGACCTTTTCGATCTTCCGATCTTCAAGATTTGGTGTTCTCATATCTTTGGATTTTCGTTTTCGTGCGGGCAGATGCTCTTCGCAATCTGTTCCTTCTTGCGGGCAGATGCTCTTTGCAATCTGTTTCATTCCGGTTTGTTTTCCACCACAGAATACTTGAGGCTCAATCTTCTGGCTCACGTCATTCTTGTTTTCAGTGAAAGATCAGTGTTCTCGAATTGGATATTGATTCCTTTCAACTGATGCCAACCTGGGCGACTCTTTCTCTGAATCGTCCAGTCCTTTTCCCTTGCTTGTTGCTGGATCTCGAATCCCGATGGAGCCTACCATCTTGGTTCGGTTCTTTGGTCTCTTCTTTCAGGGAGACCGCCCTGGCGTTGGTCTATTCCAGGGCTCCACAAGCAACTGCCTCTTTTACATCCTTGAGGGTTGATGCCGGTAGCTGATCAGGCTAATCCGGATTAGTCTTCGAGCTCAACTGTGTTTGTCGGTGGATAACGCCATTCGTCGGTCCTCCACAGCTCGTAGAGTGCTGTGGGTCTTATAAACTAGAAAAAGTGTGTCGTAACAAACAAACGCAATCGATCTTACAATCGATTGATTTAGTGAGTAAAAGTAAGATCATTGTTACAGTTCGATCGTCTTTTCCGATCGACAGGTTAATTACTCATCGTCATCAAATTACTCGTCGTATCGTGTAATTTGTAGCATACAAAACACGTGTAATCTTAAGACACAAAACACACGCAAAACCATCTTCTTTCTGTCTTTCGTGTTACCGTATTACCGTGATATTCTATCGGAATATCACATGTGATTATACCTTATCATGTAGAATTAGTACTAGGTTGTACATAGATTTTAGGGCATGATAGTGTTTTATAGTTGTTAATTCTTCAAAGAGTGAGCTGATGGGGAAATCCGGTAAAGAGACAATCCACATGGAAACGCCGACGATTATTCACTCAAGTTGAATAACCTTACAAATAAGGTTATTTGCCCTTATGACTTTTCGTACCGTACGCATTACACGGTGAATTCTTTTCATTTGGGTTGATGATTGAGTTAATTTTAGGTTGGGGATGGGCAGGATTTGCACTGTCATCAAATCTGTTTGTTTTTTGGTTGATGACTGAGTTATATTTTGGTTGGGAATTGGCAGAATTTGCACTGTCTTCAAATCTTGTTAGTTTTTGGGTTGATGACTGACTTATAGTTTTGTGGGGAATTAGCAGGATTTGCACTGTCTTCAAATCTGGTGGGTTTTTGGGTTGATGACTGAGTTATAGTTTGGTCTGGGATGAGCAAGATTTGCACTGTCTTCAAATCTGGTGGGTTTGTGGATTGATGACTGAGTTTTATTTCGGTCAGGGATTGGCAGGATTTGCACTGTCTTCAAAACTGGTGGGTTTTGGGGTTGATGAATGAGTTATATTTTGGCGGGGAATTGGCAGGATTTGCACTCTCTTCAAATCTGGTGGATTTTTGGGTTGATGATTGAGTTAATTTTAGATTGAGGATAGGCAGGATTTGCACTGTCATCAAATCTGGTGAGTATTTGGGTTAGTGACTGAGTTATATTTTAGGTTGGGGATTGGCAGGATCCACGGTCTTCAAATTTGTTGAGTTTTTGGGTTGATGACTGAGTTATAGTTTGGTCGGGGATTGGCAGAATTTGCACTGACTTCAAATCTGGAGGGTTTATGGGTTGATGACTGAGTTATAGTTTGGTCAGGTATTGGCAGGATTTGCACTGTCTTCAAATCTGGAGGGTTTTGGGTTTGATGGTTATGTTGGGGATGGGCAGGATTTGCACTGTCATCAAATCTGGTTAGTTTTTGGGTTGATGACTGAGTTATAGTTTGGTCAGGGATTAGCAGAATTTGCACTGTCTTCAAATCTGGTGGGTTTTTGGATTGATGACTGAGTTTTATTTTGGTCAGGGATGAGCAAGATTTGCACACGGTGAATTCTTTTCATTTGGGTTGATGATTGAGTTAATTTTCGGTTGGGGATGGGCAGGATTTGCACTGTCATCAAATCTGTTTGTTTTTTGGTTGATGACTGAGTTATATTTTGGTTGGGAATTGGCAGAATTTGCACTGTCTTCAAATCTGGTTAGTTTTTGGGTTGATGACTGAGTTATAGTTTTGTGGGGAATTAGCAGAATTTGCACTGTCTTCAAATCTGGTGGGTTTTTGGGTTGATGACTGAGTTATAGTTTGGTCAGGGATTAGCAAGATTTGCACTGTCTTCAAATCTGGTGGGTTTGTGGATTGATGACTGAGTTTTATTTTGGTCAGGGATTGGCAGGATTTGGACTGTCATCAAATCTGGAGGGTTTTGGGGTTGATGAAAGAGTGATATTTTGGTCGGGGATTGGCAGGATTTGCACTGTCTTCAAATCTGGTTAGTTTTTGGGTTGATGATTGAGATAAGTTTAGGTTGGGGATGGGCAGGATTTGCACTGTCATCAAATCTGTTTGTTTTTGGGTTGATGACAGAGTTATAGTTTGGTGGGGAATTGGCAGAATTTGCACTGTCTTCAAATCTGGTTAGTTTTTGGGTGGATGACTGAGTTATAGTTTTGTGGGGAATTAGCAGAATTCGTACTGTCTTCAAATCTGGTGGGTTTTTGGGTTGATGACTGAGTTATAGTTTGGTCAGGGATGAGCAAAATTTGCACACGGTGAATTCTTTTCATTTGGGTTGATGATTGAGTTAATTTTAGGTTGGGGATGGGCAGGATTTGCACTGTCATCAAATCTGTTTGTTTTTTGGTTGATGACTGAGTTATAGTTGGGTCGGGGATTAGCAAGATTTGCACTGTCTTCTAATCTGGTGGGTTTTTGGATTGATGACTGAGTTATATTTTGGTCAGGGATTGGCAGGATTTGCACTGTCTTCAAATCTGGTGAGTTTTTGGGTTGTTGAATGAGTTATATTGTGGTGGGGAATTGGCAGGATTTGCACTGTCTTCAAATCTGGTGAGTTTTTGGGTTGATGATTGAGATAATTTTAGGTTGGGGATGGGCAGGATTTACACTGTCATCAAATCTGGTTAGTTTTTTGGTTGATGACTGAGTTATAGTTTGGTGGGGAATTGACAGGATTTGCACTGTCTTCGTCTCTGGTGAGTTTTTGGGTTGATGACTGAGTTATAGTTTGGTTGGGGATTGGCAAGATTTGCACTGTCATCAAATCTGATGAGTTGTTGGGTTGATGAATGAGTCATATTTTGGTCGGGGATGGGCAGGATTTGCACTGTCTTCTAATCTTGTGGGTTTTGGGATTGATGACTGAGTTATATTTTGGTCGGGGATTGGCAGGATTTGCACTGTCTTCAAATCTGGAGGGTTTTGGGGTTGATGACTGAGTTATATTTTGGTCGAGGATTGTCAAGATTTGCACTGTCTTCAAATCTGGTGTGTTTTTGGGTTGATGATTGAGTTAATTTTAGATTGGTGACGGGCAGGATTTGCACTGTCTTCAAATCTGGTTAGTTTTTGGGTTGATGACTGAGTTATAGTTTGGTCGGGAATTGGCAGGATTTGCACTGTCTTCAAATCTGTTTGTTTTTGGGTTGATGACTGAAGTTTAGTTTGGTCGGGGATTGGCAGAATTTGGACTGTCTTCAAATCTAGTGGGTTTATGGGTTTATGACTGAGTTTTTTTTTGGTCGGGGATGGGATGGATTTGCACTGTCTTCAAATCTGGTGGTTTTTGGGGTTGACGATAGATTTAATTTTAGGTTGGGGATGGGCAGGATTTGCACTGTCTTCAAATCTGGTTAGTTTTTGGGTTGATGACTGAGTTATATTTTGGTCGGGGATTGGCAGAATTTGCACTGTCTTCAAATCTGGAGGGTTTTTGGGTTGATGACTGAGTTATATTTTGGTCGAGGATTGTCAAGATTTGCACTGTCTTCAAATCTGGTGAGTTTTTTGGTTGATGACTGACTTATATTTTGGTCGCGGATTGGCAAGATTTGCACTGTCTTCAAATCAGGTGAGTTTTTGGATTGATGTCTGACTTATATTTTGGTCGAGGATTGGCAAGATTTGCACTGTCTTCAAATCTGGTGAGTTTTTGGGTTGATGAATGAGTTTCGTTGTTGAACTGTGAATAGGATAGCTCGTAATTACCATTAGCTCGTACCGTACACTTGCTTGTTCTTTTGAATTTGCAATAGAACTCGCGCAAATGACGTCACTTGAATAGTAGTATATATTAATTGGTAGGATAGGTATGAACGTAGATAGCTTGCTTGTAGATCTGGTAGCTCGTAATTACCGTTAGCCTGTACAGCTTGCTTGATACAATTTAAAATAATACTCGCGGGAATGACTCACTTGATTGGTAGTATAGATCAATTGGTATGATCAATATGAAGGTAACTACCTTGCTTGTAGATCTGGTAGCTCGTAATAACCATTAGCTCGTACAGCTTGCTTGCTCCAATTTGAATTAAAACTCGCGGGAATGACTCACTTGATT
The DNA here is from genome assembly GCA_037355745.1 of Pseudo-nitzschia multiseries. NCBI lineage: Eukaryota > Bacillariophyta > Bacillariophyceae > Bacillariales > Bacillariaceae > Pseudo-nitzschia > Pseudo-nitzschia multiseries. The sequence continues at coordinate 26,752,842 of CM074781.1, forward strand.
GGTAGTATAGATCAATTGGTATGATCAATATGAAGGTAACTACCTTGCTTGTAGATCTGGTAGCTCGTAATTACCGTTAGCTCGTACAGCTTGCTTGCTCCAATTTAAAATAGAACTCGCGGGAATGACTCACTTGATTGGTAGTATAGATCAATTGGTATGATCAATATGAAGGTAGGTAGCTTGCTTGTAGATCTGGTAGCTCGTAATTACCTGTAGCTCGTACAGCTTGCTTGTTCCAATTTAAAAAAGAGCTTGCGCGAATGACGTCACTTGAATAGTAATATAAATCGATTGGTATGATTGGTATGAACGTAGATAGCTTGCTTGTAGATCTGGTAGCTTGCAATTACCGTTAACTCGTACAGCTTGCTTGCTCCAATTTAAAAAAGAGCTTGTGTGAATGACGTCACTTGAATAATAATATATCAATTGGTATGATTGGTAAGAACATAGACAGCTTGCTTGTAGATCTGGTAGCTCGTAATTACCGGTAGCTCCTACAGCTTGCTTGTTCGAATCTAACCCCATCCCTATGAATGTAGATACCTTGCTGATAGCTTACACGTAAATTTGGTTGGTTGGCTAATTGTAGAATTGGTACTGGTAAGAATTGGTACAGATCAGAACACCTTTGGTAATTCTGATCTTACTTGATGCACACTACTAGTAGAAATTGTACGCGTTATCGTACGGGTACTTCTTACCATAACTTTACTGACACATACTTACAATACATACAATAACTACGTATTCAACAACTCCACAGGGCCCCTGCAAAGCACTAATTTTTTCATGACTCGTCAAATGCATATTGGGAACAACTTTGCCCCACAGCATGCTGGAAATGTTGTGATCTATCTCTCCAAATGGCTCACAAGAGACAATTTTGGGTGTAAACCCAGGGCACAAACTGCCTTAGTGGGTAATGACTCCCAAAGTATCAGGTCCAGGCCATGAATAATTTTTCATTACTCATCTGATGCATATTGGGAACAACATTTACACTCACAATACAGAAAATGTTGTGGTTTGTCTCTCCAAATGGCAGACAAGAGAGTATTTCTGGTACGTATCCGGCTCACACTGACTGAATGGGTAATGGCTCGTCCCAAAGTATCAGGTCAATTCAATTTATTTTTCCGGTACATTTCATCTTATCCATAATTGGAATAATACTAATAATCCAATCACCAAACATGTAGTTTAATGAGTGTCAAATAAAATCAATTCATAAGTTGTTTAATCAAAATGGAAGTGCTGTTTTTGGATTATTCTCAGACAAAAATATAAGTGTGCAGGCATTACTAGTTGTAGATGATACTACATGCAAAAATAAAAGGTACACCATTGGGTACTTTGCAAAAAGTGTACGTAGGTACCGGTAGGTACTGTGCTGGCCCAGGACAGTGTCGAACCACTGACTGGCTATCAGATTCTATAGATGAGTAGGGAATTTAACCACATAACCTTCGTGTAATCAAATTTTCCATTTTGAAAAAAATTATAGCGCGGGAGGGGTGGCTTGCACTGGTACATGCTTTACTTATATAGAAAATAAAGGACACACACAAGCCAGACGGCACATGGAAGAAGTCAGGGTACACAGCATACACAACACGCCCAAAACCACACACATATGAAAAACTGAAGAGACATGAAAAACTGAGCACATACACGAAACTGCACACACACAAAACCAAAAAAAAAAACATACTTCTTGGTCGGCACGGTATTTTTTTTTAAAAGCATAGAAAATGAATGTTGTGCGATGGAACAACAAAGAAACACTAGTGAGTGTAGCAGGGGAACAAGGGAACAACAAAATGGAACAACAACAACGGAATGCAAGTGAGTGACAACAATGATGGCAATTTGTTGGAGATTCTATTTGTTTCTGATCTTTCTTTCTTTTATTTTTATCGGATCGAACAACAGAGCGAAACAACAAGCGAAATGGAACAACGGAGCAACAATGAAACGCAAGTAAGTGACAACAATGACGGCAATTTGTTGGAGATTCTATTTGTTTCTGATTTTTCTTTTATTTTTATTGAATGGAACAACAGAGCAGAATAGCAAGTAAAATGGAGCAACACAACAACAATGGAACGCAAGTGAGTGACAACAACAACAATTTGTTGGAGATTCTATTTTTTTCTGATTGTTCTTTCTTTTATTTTTATTTTCACAGCAAAAATGGAACAATGGAACAATGGAACAAAACAACAGCACAATGGAATGAAACAACAAACACGGAGCAACGAAAACGGAGCAATGAAAACGGAGCAACAAAAACAGAGCAACAAAAACGGAGCAATGAAAACAGAGCAACAAAAATCAACTAACGCAAACGGAGCAACGCAAGCCGAACAACGCAAACGGTACAACACAAACGAAACAAAAAACAAAACATTAAAAACGGAGCAACGCAAACCAATCAACGCAAACGGAACAACACAAATGAAAAAAAAACGGATCAACAATGGAACATGGTCAAAACGGAATGCCAAAATTGAACAACAAAACGAAGTAGCAACAGCAGCAAGCAACGAGATCAACAGCGTGGACACAGTAGTAGAAACAGCGGCAAAAGCTAGAGTAATAAACACAACTCCAATCCACGAGTGATGAATGTTGATCTGGCAATAACAGCATCAATGAATGCCCATATATCCCTTCAATTAATGTAGGAAATAACAGTACATACATAATACAAAAATAATACCAATTATGAACTTAATATTGAGAATATTAGAAATAATGGAGGATTCGTAATATGTTGCAATAGGAATAAATCAAGCATAATAGAATCTACATTTTAAAAAGGGAATATTGTAGTCGAGAAATAGAATTCACAATTAGGAGAGCAGAATCAAATTGTTATTTGGGAGATTAATATTTTGGAATTAATACTGACTCAAGATTTCTTTTTTATTCGTGAATATAAGTAAGTGTTGTTGGTACGGAATAAAAACGGGTTCTGCTAGAGGCTTAAATAAATTATTTTTATTTGAGAGTAGAGTAATGTGCATCACGCGCACAGAATTATTTTTTGTATGATTTTAAGGCAACGACTATGGTCGCGCGGGGGTGGGAATTTCAGGGTGTCCAGAAATATTGCTGTGTTAAAATCACGCACAAAATTTGTGCGCGAGAAGTAAATTCGAACCCCGCGAAACAGTTCTCGGACGCAGCAAGATAGACCTTAGGTATTGTAGATTACAAGTAGTTGATGGCAACTAGTGTGAATTTTGGAGATATAATCAGTTGAATGTTAAAAGTATGAGATAAAGTGAAATCTTGCCAAAACGCAAGATATCTCTTTTATTGAGGTGAAATACGTTGCAACTGCTGTTGCATCGCAATGAGATTACTCGCTGATTATTTCCATGCATGCATTGATCATTGACCGTATATATATATATATATATATATATATTGTGTGAGAAGCTTCTGACAACGGTTTCCTTCTCCTGTTATCCTAGGAAGATTCCATGATATGTTTATGAATGAAATCAGAGATTGCTCACCGTAGGTTGTGTGATATTTCTCTAAACCAAAGATTGCTCACCGTAGAATCTGGCCAATACTAGAAAACAGGGATTGCTCACCGTCGATACGCAATGGGAATCGACGTGCTGTGGGAATTGATGTACCGTGGGAATTGATTACTTTACTGGTATGGGACTTATTGATTCGTACAAATAGAACAACTGCTGTCACGTAGCTTTGGTACTGCTGGACACGAAAGGGGTTTAATATTGTTGTCCGGTCACCCCTTGATTGTTTTGAGGTTGATCATGCTGACAAGACCCTGGGGGTATACATTTCGATGGATGGCAATGAGGAGGCCCAAATTGCTCACCTGCTGTCCCAGTCTCAGTCTTTTGGCTCGCAACTGAAGTCAGCCAAGTGTGAGAAGAATGTTTGGTGGGCTCCGAAATTTGAGGGGGGAGATTGGTATTCAGCTAACTTGTGTTGGTTATTTGTTTGTTTGTTTGTTACATTAAATTATTTGAAATTGTGAGCAGATAAATCCATTCTTTCCTAAGATCACGAAATTGGTGCATTGGCCCACTAATACTCCAATGCACACACTAAATCACTAATATCCACATCAACCCGCTAATACTTTGATGTGCTGCACATGCTCTGTACCTCTCATTACCACGGGCTGTAGGGGTTTACCTTGTGCCCTGTACATTCTGGTACATAAGAACCTATTTTTAGTAAGAAGGAGAACCGGAGCCGGTAAGTGGTAAATTCTCATTCCCACTTCCATTCCCTGTTCCATTCCTGTTGGTCAAATTCCTGTCGAAGCAAGATGACTCGTATCATCGGCTGCGTCTCATTCATTCACGTCTCATTTGTTCATTCACATCTCGTTCATTTGTTCATTCGTGTCTCATACATTCAGTCACGTCTCATTCGTTCAGTTGCGTGCGGCTCATTCAATCGACCTCAAACACACTTCCCTGGTTCAAAGGATAATAGACTCAATGGAAATCTATGATACTGCTCCAAAACTTGATATAGGCTGCATGCGCTTCCTCTGCCTTGTCATTAACGGCTGAGAAGCTCACATCCTTGTCTTCAGCCTTCATGGAGTATTCATCTTTTCCATAGAACTTGGAACCACGCCTTTCAAATAGGGCGCCAGTCAGATTCTTGGTGAAGATATCGCTTATCATCTCATCGCCTGTTTTCCACATCATCTTGATAATGCCCATTTCCTTGAGCTCCAGTAGAAAATACTGTTTCACTTCAATATGCCTTGTGCGACCTGCTATGGACCAATTATTGCAAAAATTGACTGCATCCTTATTGTCCACATATATCACCATCGGCAGCTTGATTTGCAATCCTAAACACAAGATCACTCTCCAAATATATAGCATGTCCTGCGCACATAACACGGCGGCATATAATTCTGCCTCCATAACTGATAGGGCATTAATGGGCATCATTTTTGATCTTGCTGTCACATGGGCACCATTCAACCAAGTGGACCAGCCGTTGACACTGTGTCGAGATTCATCCTTGGCATACTCTGAGTCATTGAATCCAATCAATTAGTGCTTTGCAGGGGCCCTGTGGAGTTGTTGCGTACGTAGTTATTGTATGTATTGTAAGTATGTGTCAGTAAAGTTATGGTAGGAAGTTCTACGACCAAAATATAACTCAGTCATGAACCCAAAAACCCACTAGGTTTGAGCACTGTGCAAATCCTGCAAGTCCACGACCAAAATAAAACTCAGTCATTAACCCAAAAACCCACCAGATTTTCGCACAGTGCAAATCCTGCCAATTCCCGACCAAAATATAACTCAGTCATCAACCCAAAAACCCACCAGATTTTAGCACAGTGCAAATCCTGCCATTCCCCAACCAAAATATAACTCAGTCATCAACCCAAAAATTCACCAGATTTGAACACAGTGTAAATGTTTCCAGTCCCTAACCAAAATCTAATTCAGTCATCAACCCAAAAACCCACCAGATTTGAACACAGTGCAAATTCTGCCAGTCCTCGACCAAAATATAACTCAGTCATCAACCCAAAAACACACCAGATTTGAAGACAGTGCAAATTCTGCTAATTCCCCACAAAACTATAACTCAGTCATCAACCCAAAAACTAACCAGATTTGAAGACAGTGCAAATTCTGCCAATTCCCAACCAAAATATAACTCTGTCATCAACCAAAAAACAAACAGATTTGATGACAGTGCAAATCCTGCCCATCCCCAACCTAAAATTAACTCAATCATCAACCCAAAAAAAAAGAATTCACCGTGTGCAAACATCAACCCAAGAACCTACCAGATTTGAGCACAGTGCAAATCCTGCCAGTCCCCGACCAAAATATAACTCAGTCATGAACCCAAAAACCCACCAGATTTGAGCACAGTGCAAGTCCTGCCAATCCCCAACCAAAATATAACTTAGTCATCAACCCAAAAACCCACCATATTTGAAGACAGTGAAAATCCTGCCAGTCCCCGACCAAAATATAACTCAGTCATCAACCCAAAAACCGGCCAGATTTGAACACTGTGCAAATCCTGCCAGTCCCCGACCAAAATATAACGCAGTCATCAACCCAAAAACCCACCTGATTTGAAGACAGTGCACATCCTGCCGATCCCCCAACAAAATATGACACAGTCATCAATCCAAAAACTCACCAGATTTGAAGACAATGCAAATCCTGCCCATCCCCGACCAAAATATAACTCAGTCATCAATCCAAAAACTCACCAGATTTGAAGACAGTGCAAATCCTGCCCATCCCCGACCAAAATATAACTCAGTCTTCAATCCAAAAACTCACCAGATTTGAAGACAGCTCAAATCCTGTCAATCTCCGACCAAAATATAACTCAGTCATCAATCCAAAAACTCACCAGATTTGAACACAGTGCAAAACTTTCCAGTCCCTAACCAGAATATAATTCAATCGTCAACCCAAAAACCCACCAGATTCGAGAACAGTTCAAATCCTGCCCATCTTTGTCCAAACTATAACTCTGTCATCAACCAAAAACCAACCAGATTTGAACACAGTGCAAATCTTTTCAGTCGCTAACCAAAATATAATAAAATTGTCAACCCTAAAACTCACCAGATTTGAACACAGTGCAAATCTTTCCAGTCCCTAACCAAAATATAACTCAGTCATCAACCCAAAAACCAACCAGATTTTAGCACAGTGCAAATCCTACCAATTCCCGACTAAAATATAACTCAGTCATCAACCCAAAAACCCACCAGATTTTATCACTGTGCAAATCCTGCCAGTCTCCGACCAAAATATAACGCAGTCATCAATCCAAAAACCAACCAGATTTGAACACAGTGCAAATCCTGCCAATCCCCGACTAAAATATAACTCAGTCATCAACCCAAAAACCAACCAGATTTGAACACAGTGCAAATCTTTTCAGTCCCGAACCAAAATATAATTAAACCGTCAACCCTAAAACTCACCAGATTTGAACACAGTGCAAATCTTTCCAGTCCCTAACCAAAATATAACTCAGTCATCAACCCAAAAACCCACAAGATTGTAGAACAGTGCAAATCCTGCCAATTTCCGACTAAAATATAACTCAGTCATCAACCCAAAAACCCACCAGATTTTAGCACAGTGCAAATCCTGCCAATCCCCGACTAAAAAATAACTCAGTCATCAACCCAAAAACCAACCATATTTGAAGACAGTGCAAATCTTTTCAGTCCCTAACCAAAATATAATTAAATCGTCAACCCTAAAACTCACCAGATTTGAACACAGTGCAAATCTTTCCAGTCCCTAACCAAAATATAACTCAGTCATCAACCCAAAAACCAACCAGATTTGAACACTGTGCAAATCTTTTCAGTCCCTAATCAAAATATAATGCAGTCATCAACCAAAAAACCAACCAGATTTTAGCACAGTGCAAATTCTGCCAATCCCCGACTAAATTATAACTCAGCCATCAATTCAAAAACCAACCAGATTTGAACACAGTGCAAATCCTGCCAATCCCCGACTAAAATATAACTCAGTCATCAACCCAAAAACCAACCATATTTGAAGACAGTGCAAATCTTTTCAGTCCCTAACCAAAATATAATTAAATCCTCAACCCTAAAACTCACCAGATTTGAACACAGTGCAAATCTTTCCAGTCCCTAACCAAAATATAATTCAATCGTCAACCCTAAAACCCAACAGATTTGAACAAAGTGCAAATCTTTCCAGTCCCTAACCAAAATATAATTCAGTCATCAACGCAAACAAAAAAAACACCAAATTTTAGCACAGTGCAAATCATGTGAATCCCCGACTAAAATATAACTCAGTCATCAACCCAAACCCACCTGATTTGAAGACAATGCAAATCCTGCCGACCACCGACCAAAATATAATTCAATCGTCAACGCAAAAACACACCAGATTTGAACACAGTGCAAATCTTTCCAGTCCTTAATCAACTCATTCATCAACCGAAAAACCCACCAGATTTAAAGACAAACCTACAAATCCTGCCCATCCCCAACCTAAAACGAACTGTGATTATCTATTCATATTATGTATCCAGTACAGACAGCCATAGTTCTGACAGCAGTTCCAATTGAGTAGCAAGGGTGAATGTAACGGTTAACTTTAAATTATTGTTTAATAGTACTACAGAGGGTTAGCTCTAAGTACAGTTTTGCGAGATACATATGCGCTCATAATATAACAGCCTTTGTATTTCAGATTCGAACAGCTATGTAATACTAATGGATTGAACAATAGAGTATCACCTGACCTCAATGGCACTTTCACTCCATACGTGGGGAAGACAAAGTAATAAATGACCTCTTCATCACTTACATGTTTTGGAGCAATAACTGTCAGCCTTGTATAGAACATATCGGCATCGGTATGGCATTTTGAGTGATAATCCTTTCCAATAGCAAAGGCCGTCACGTGATGCCCGATTGCATTCAGCGTTGTACGATTAACAACCTCATTCATCACAGTCGTTTCAAGGTTGACAAATTTGGACATTGGAGTTAAACAAAGCTGCATTTCCTTCACAATGTGTAGGGCTTTTTGTTCAAGGTTGGCTTTTGTTGTCAAGTCCACATTGTTTTTGAAAACGTACACACCATTTCCTGATTTCAATCGATTTGGTCTCATCCCAATAGTAGCATATCCACTGTTTACACTGTCACATTTGGTTCCTCGACCTATTTTGGGTTTAGATTGAACAATCTGCCCAGCGAATGTTCTTGTGATTTCTATATTTTTGGGAGTACCCAAGCGTTGTTTTGCGAATTGTCTGGAAGCTTTTGCAAAGAGTCTCAATGATGGTTCTGATTCGGCGAACGCTAGAACAAACTTCTCGTTGGTACTATCCAATGTTTTGAAACTGTCAATAGACACAGCCTGTGCCAAAGAATATTTCTTCTCTCCAACTGTTGTCCGGCCCCAATTTGTAGCCATGAATTTTCCTTTAAACCCATTTTTGTTAACTGTTTTCAATGCTATTTCCTCGACATGTTTGAAAACTGCTTTTGTTTCCTGATTCCTGTCCCCTTTTGCTGTCTTGTTAGGTTTTATCTCCGACAAGTGTTTGTAAGTCTGGTGGATTGTTGATGATGACGGTGCTGCGTTTTTGAGAAAATTTGAAGTCAGTTTCTTTCTAATTGTCTTCCCAAATTTCCTCTTTGATTTTTGCTTCATTGCTTTTGCTGGCAATTGCTTTGTTGTTGATCTGAATCCCATTGTTGTGCCGATCGATTGGTGTTCCGGATGGTGTTGGATCGATTCGATCGATTGGTGTTGGATCGATTGGTGTTGGATCGATTCGTTTTGCAGATCGATTGGTGTTGGATCGATTCGATCGATTCGTTTTGCAGATTGATTGGTGTTGGATCGATTGGATTCGATTGGTGTTGGATCGATTGGATCGGTTGGATCGATTGGATCGATTGGTGTTGGATCGATTGGATCGATTGGATCGATTGGTGTTGGATCGATTCGATCGATTCGTTTTGCAGATCGATTGGTGTTGGATCGATTGGATTGGTTGGTGTTGGATCGATTGGTGTTGTATCGATTGGATCGATTGGTGTTGGATCGATTCGATCGATTTGTTTTGCAGATCGATTGGTGTTGGATCAATTGGATCGATTGGTGTTGGATCGATTGGTGTTGCAGATCGATTGGTGTTGGATAGATTGGATCGGTTCGTGTTGGATCGATTGGATCGATTGGTGTTGGATTGATTGGTGTTGCAGATCGGTTGGTGTTGGATCGATTGGTGTTGCAGATCGGTTGGTGTTGGATCGATTGGATCGATTCGTGTTGGATCGATTCGTGTTGCAAATCGATTGGTGTTGGATCGATTCGATCGATTCGTTTTGCAGATCGATTGGTGTTGCGGATCAATTGGTATCGTTCCCGCTTGCTTCGATCGTTCCCGCTTTTATTCGATGGGTCCCGGTTGCTTCTTTTCTATCGTTCCCACTTACTTCAATCGATTTGCCGTTGGAGGAGGAGGAGGAGGAGGAGGGATTCGATGGTGGATCGGAGGCTGTTGTTATCGCTGCCGCTTGCCGCTGTTTCTCTCGCTGACGCTGGCCGCTGTTGCTCTCGCTGTTGCTCTCGCTGCCGCTGTTGCTATCGCTGTTGCTGCGGTTCAATTGGTGTTGTGGAACAAATTCGTTGCCGACAAGGCGGACGCCGGTGCGGATGCCGATGCGGACGTCGGTGCAGATGGAGTGAGGAGGAGCGATGCCAGTTGCTGTTTCTGTTGCTTGCGGCTGTTGCGGCTGTTGCTTGCGGCTGTTGCTCTCGCTGCCGCTATCCGCTGATGCTCTTTCTGTTGCTCTTGCTGCCGCTTGCCGCTGTTGCTCTCTGCAGTTCGAAGAGTTGTTGCCGTTGTTTACGCTCCTATTCGAATATTTAATATGATAATTGAACAAGAAAATGGGTGAGTATCTATTGATCTACTAAATAGAGTAAATAATAACAACAGAATAATATAGTGTACATGCCGATCGTAATTATCACCAACCGGGAGATTCTCCGCACCTACAGGGAAGACAAACACCTCACCTTGATTCGTTGATTCTGATCCGTTGCTGACGATTCGATGGTTGCTGCTTCCGGTCCGTTGATTCGGTCCCATGGAAATAAGAAGAAAAAAGAGAGAGGAAATACATTATCAGTAATGCCGTTGAAGTGGAAAACCAATCAATCGCCATAGCCGTTGCCATTGCCTATCTCTCTCCATCGATTGATAATTATCACCAACCGGGAAATTTCCTCGCACCTACAGGGAAGAAGACAATGCACCTCAAGGATTTCGATCCGTTGATTTTGATCCGTTGATTTCGATCCGTTGATTCCGATCCGTTGATTTCGATCCGCTTGATTCCGATCCGTTGATTCCGATCCGGTCCTATGAAAGTAAGAAGAAAAACAGAGAGGAAATACATTGAGTATCAGCAATGCCGGAGGCAGTATAATCATTGCCTATCTCTTGTTTTCTTACCTTTGCTTGTTTTCGACGTTCCGACAATCGTCCCAATGAAATTGTTGTTGTTGCTGCTGCCGTAGATTTGCAGAATTCTTACTCCTCTGTCACGAAAAACAGTACCTCGTGCCTGTTGATATAGAAGCAATGGATGCAGATTTATTGCTCTCAAGACGTATATGTTTGGGTGATCAAGTCCAAGAACACTACTATCTATCGAGCAAACCACCTCTTCTCCAATGCGAGCTAATTCTTTTTTCAGTACAAGGTTGTTATTTCAGACTAAAATATAAGAGCACGGATAACCTGCCTAATACTGATAAAGAAGTATTAGGTGGAATCCCACGTTCACCGACGGAGTGCCAAATAGCAACTCTACTCAAATAAGTTGGATGTCAGAAGGCTGATTATGAAGTGATTTTTTTTTGTTGCGAGATAGAAAAAGTGATTTTTTTGTCTGTCGCAAGGTAAGAAAAGATTATTACTGTTTGTGTGGGAGAGAGTTTTTTTTCGCGAGGTAGTAAAAAAATCATTGATCGATCGAAGTAGAGGATATGTACTTCAATCTTCTGTAGAATTCTACATGTTTTTAATTCCTTGTAGTGAAGATTCGTATACGCTTTTCGTACTAGATACATACGTTGGAAAAAAAATCTCGTACGTATCTCGTACGTATGAGAAAAAAAATCAATCTCGTACGTGTTTGAAAAAAAAATCAATCTCGTACGTACGTACGAAAAACAAAAATCAATCATACGTACAAAAAAAATCAATCTCGTACGTACCAAAAAAAAATCAATCTCATACGAAAAAAAAAATCTCGTACGGTACGGTACGAACGGTACGTACGAAAAAAAAAAATACTCAAGTTCGTTTAAGGTTGGGGATTGGCAGGATACTTTGGGGTTTGGGTTAGGGTTCAGGGTTAGGGTTAGGGTGTAGGATTCTACGCAAGATGACTAATACACGCTTGTTGTCTTTAAATCAGGTGGGTTTTTAGGTTGATGAATGAGTTATATTTTGATTAGGGACTGGAAAGATTTGCACTGTGTTCAAATCTGGTGGGTTTTTGGGTTGATGACTGAGTTATGTTCTGGTCGGGGACTGGCAGGATTTTCACTGTCTTCAAATATGGTGGGTTTTTGGGTTGATGACTGAGTTATATTTTGGTCGGGGAATGGCAGGATTTGCACTGTGTTCAAATCTAGTGGGTTTTTGGGTTGATGACTGAGTCATTGTTTGGACTGGGATTGGTAGGATTTGCACTGTGTTCAAATCTGGTGGGTTTTTGGGTTGACAATTCAATTATATTTTGGTTAGGGACTGCAAAGATTTGCACTGTGTTCAAATCTGGTGGGTTTTGGGGTTGATGACTGAGTTATATTTTGGTCGGGGAATGGCAGGATTTGCACTGTGCTAAAATCTGGTGGGTTTTTGGGTTGATGACTGAATTATATTTTGGTTAGGGACTGGAAAGATTTGCACTGTGTTCAAATCTGGTGGGTTTTAGGATTGACGATTGAATTATATTTTGGTTAGGGACTGGAAAGATTTGCACTGTGTTCAAATCTGGTGGGTTTTTGGGTTGATGACTGAGTTATAGTTTGGACAAAGATGGGCAGGATTTGAACTGTTTTCGAATCTGGTGGGTTTTTGGGTTGACTATTGAATTATATTCTGGTTAGGGACTGGAAAGTTTTGCACTGTGTTCAAATCTAGTGGGTTTTTTGATTGATGACTGAGTTATATTTTGGTCGGGGATTGACAGGATTTGAACTGTCTTCCAATCTGGTGGGTTATTGGGTTGACGATTGAATTATATTTTGGTTAGGGACTGGAAAGATTTGCACTGTGTTCAAACCTGGTGGGTTTTTGGGTTGATGACTGAGTTTTAGTTTGGACGGGGATTTGTAGGATTTGAACTGTCTTCAAATCTGGTGGGTTTTAGGGCTGACAATTGAATTATATTTTGGTTAGGAACTGGATAGATTTGCACTGTGTTCAAACCTGGTGGGTTTTTGGGTTGACGACTGAGTTTTAGTTTGGACGGGGATTGGTAGGATTTGAACTGTCTTCAAATCTGGTGGGTTTTTGGGTTGACGATTGAATTATATTTTGGTTAGGGACTGCAAAGATTTGCACTGTGTTCAAATTTGGTGGGTTTTTGGATTGATGACTGAGTTATATTTTAGTCGGGGATTGACAGGATTTGCACTGTGTTCAAATCTGTTGTGTTTTAGGGTTGATGATTGAATTATATTTTGGTTAGGGACTGGAAAGATTTGCACTGTGTTCAAATTTGGTGGGTTTTTGGATTGATGACTGAGTTATATTTTAGTCGGGAATTGACAGGATTTACACTGTGTTCAAATCTGTTATGTTTTAGGGTTGAGGATTGAGTTATATTTTGGTCGGGGATTGGCAAGATTTGCACTGGCTTCAAATCTGTTCAATTTTTGAACTGATGACTGAGTTTCTTTTTAGTCAGGGATTGAAATAATTTGCACTGTGCTCAAATCTCGTGAGTTTTTGGGTTGTTGGGAGACACAAAACATAAGAATACTGATCTACAAAGAAGAAAAGACAAAAACAAGCACATAACTTCACAGTACCCGACAGGAACAAACCATCATGAAAAGCAATATACCTCCCATGGATTTGGATGGTCAGGAAATCAATGACAATGCCAATACAACTGTGGGCACAGAGAAGACACTAGAAGGAAAAACAGAGTCAAAAACAATTTCTGTCATGCTAGAAGCAGCAATCGATACAGCACCCGACAGGAACAATCCTATCATAAACAGCAATTTATCGCCCGCCAACGCAGCAAGCGATACGGCACCCGACAGGAAAAATCCCATCATGAACAGCAATTTATCGCCCACCAACAATCCTGCTTTGACGACACTAACTCCCATGGATTTAGAGGGTAAAGAAAGTAATGACAATGCCAATATAACTGTGGGTAAGGAGAATACACTTGAAGGAAAAATGGAGTCAAAAACAATTTCTGTCATGCTAGAAGCAGCAATCGATGACAATGGTAATGACAATGTGAATGTTGGCATTGTTAAGGAAACACATTTAGAAAATATTGGACAGGACACGGTGAATTTCAAAACAGTTGCAGGGACAGAGACGACAACAATTTCTGGTAATGACGCAACAACAACAACAACAACAGAAATAGATGTGACGACAAATGAGACAACCCCACCGGATGACCACCAGATTGTTGAAAGGATGTCAGATAATCAAGAGACAAAGAATAAAGGGAAGCCAATCGGTTCAAAGAAAAAAAATGATCCTCTATCAAAATACAACAAACCCAATCTAGTGGAAATTAGAAAACTATCTAAAGAAAAAGCAATCGACATGATGTCTGGATCATGCAGTTACATCTTTCATGATAATGACAAGGAAATACCATATGCGATGCCAACTTCGGTGATGAGTTTCATATGTAAATGTGGGCAAGTTATGGGCCATGCAAAAAAAGCAAGTAAACACTTACAAAACTGCCAATCCATGGAAGACACTGTCCCAAAATGCATACCAGATGAAATGAATTATAGAGTTGAATCTCGATATGCATGGTATCAGAACAAGTGGATTGCACGGCGGAAATCAAGAGCAGTATTTTCCCCAGCTTTATCACACCGTATATATTTTAAATTTTGGTCTTTGGACCGCCACTGGTTGAGCAATTCAGATGTGGGCTCAACCATGCCATCCTGTGCTGCTGCTGTGCGGCGTGTCTTGGTTTCATCCATGTGTCCCAAAAGCTGATGGGTTTTATTGACAGTCATCTTGGTGCCTTCACTGGTGGTGGTTGTAGCGGTGGCAGCACTGATATCTTGGCCATTATTGTTGTTCTCAATACGCTGAAAGTAGCCAACTCATACACAGCTGGTATACGTTGGGATCTGAATATCAAAATTCACTTTGGTGTTGCCTTTCTGTAGAGACCACCCTGCTTTGTCACTTCCTGTGGCGATCCAACCATTCTGCAATGCCAGATTGGCTGAAAACAGGTTGAATGCGAAGTTCGGGTTGAAGTTCACCCCTTGCAACAGCGTTTGATACTCTTTGTTGCCATCCTTGTCCATCTTTTTGCAGGGATGTCCCCAACTTGGCATCCTTTCAATTCATCCCCGCTTTGTGTGGTGATTGTTGCACCACTGGCTTGCAAATTGGTTGCACAGCGCATACTGTTGGAGCTGTGACTGGTTGCTCCAGTATCGAACACAAAGACATTGTCGTCATACAACAGGTCAAATCCATCTGGCAACACATCTCCTTTGGTGGCGCCTTTCTGGGTATTGAGTAACTGCAAGGATGTAGAGGATTGCATGGCCGACAGACAAAAATTGTAATCAATGGTGGCTCCCTGTACGTCTGTCAACTTGGATTTCCAACCTGCTGGTCGCTTTGCAGCATACTAAAGAAAGTGTGTCGTAACAAAAGCAAAAGCAATCGGCCTTACGGTCGATTGATTTAGTGAGTAGAATAATTGTCATATTGGTAAGCGTTGATCATCTCTGATCGACAGGTTAATTACTTTCCTCGTATTGGTTGTTTGGCATAATACCGTGTAATTTTTAGCATACAAAACACCCATAATCTTAAGACACAAAACACACGCAAATTGGCCATCTTCGATCGGCCTTTTACCGTATAATTCGCCGTGATATTCTCATTGGAATATCACATGTAATCGTATCTTATCATGTAGAATTAGTACTAGGTTGTACGTAAATTTAGGGCATGATAGTGTTTTAGAGTTGTTAATTCTTCAAATAGTGAGCTGATGCGGAAACTCCCGCTAAGAGGCAATCCACATGGAAGCGCCAACAATTATTCACTCATCAGGTTAATAACCTTACAAATAAGGTTATTGCCTTCTTTATGACTTCTTCGTACGATACGCCCGCTCAGTACGTAAGTACGTACTTACACGGTGAATTCTTTTCAGTCCCCTTCAGTCGTAAATCCTCCAACCGTTAAGCGGCTGGATTCTATGACTTAATCTATGATTCATCGTGAGTCGTTGTCGTGTGTTGAATACCAAACTGTATCCAGTCTACTATCAGAGGCCCTATCAAAATGAGGAGGCATTTTGCCATTCATTCTGGCTTGTATCATGGCATTTTGCCCTGATCCTTGCCCGATTGATATATTATATTCCATGGATCAAATCATCCATTTTCGAAATGCTCATTGCAGATCGATTTCTTACCACATGCATCGTGAACAATGTTCTCGGAAAACAGTGCCACTCATTAGCTTGGTAAACAAATCAGCAATATTTGCCAAACCTGGTTCCTTTGCAACTCTGATAATTCCTGCTGCAATGGATTCTCGGGCCTTGTGGTATGCAATGCTGTTGTGTTTCTTCTTGCATGGGCTTTCAGGTCGTGTAACATTTGTGACAACCAAATCATTATCACAATACACATTGGTGCTTCCATCAATTGGAACACCCATCATTCTCAACTTGTACCTTAGACCTTCAACCAATTCGATTGCAATTTTCAATGCAATGATTTCAGATCCAAAAGTTGATGTTTCAACTGTCGTTTGTCTTTTGGAAAACCAAATAATTGGCGCATTATTAATGAAGATAATAACGCCAGTGTGAGATCTCCTCGTTGCTTTGCATCCAGCATGGTCAGCATCAACAAAACAGCTCATCGTTGCATGTTTTCCCAAAGCTTAAGGCATATCTGCTGGTATGACTTCAGCGGCACCAGGATAAAATTCAGACCAGTCACATTGTTGAAATTTACTCTGATCAATACTTGGTACTGAATCATCAAAAACCAATTTTGACCTGTTATACTTCTTCAAATATGCAAATATATGAAATAACTGGTTCAAATGTCCCATTCTCGCCTGAGCCAAATATCTTGACACGAGACATACTGGCATTACAATGTCAAGCCTTCCTAGTTCACAAATCCATCTGAGAACTCCAATCAAACCTTGATAGTAATTTTGCAATTCAGGATTCAATTCCTCTGATATATCAATTTCCGGTCTGTATTCGTGTGACAGTGGACTGGATGCTGACTTTGGTAAATATTTGTAACCATATTTTTCAGTTCCAAGCTCTTGTTCAACAGCCGCGACGGCTTTTGCAGTATATTTGGTGCTTGATAATGACCACCTTGGTTTTGAATCACCTTCAAAGTAAAACTTTCCAATATCAGCTCCCAAATACAGAGTTTGTTCTTCAATGGTATCATCTTTCAACTTGAACTTTTGTTCAATGTTTTCTAGTTGGAACTTAGGATCTTCACCAGAACATAAGATATCATCAACATAGGCAATCAGCATTGCCCAGTATCTGGATCCATCTTTCCTGGTTTCAATTCGTAAGTGCACATCCGGATCTGCTTTGCAAGGGGAATATCCAAGATCCCTCAAATATTTTGTGAGATCTGACCGGAATGACGCACCTGCAATTGGTAACCCATATAGTGCTCGAACTATCTTGCAAGGCCGTCCTGCAAGGTGTGGAGGAAAGCCATCTTCAGCTCTTGCCCTTAGAAAGTATTTCTCTTTTATTGGGGCTGTCAAATATGCATTTTGAATATCTGCTGAGAGAACCTTCAAATCATTCAGCGCTGCCAGCAAGAAGAATATTCTCACTGAATCTCGACTGGGGACAGATGAATAGGTATTCTCTTTTGCTACCGCAGGAACTTTGTGACCGTCCCCTACCAACCTAGCCTTCCTTGTTAGGGATCCAAGCTTGATATCAAATATCATGTGGGTGGTTATTTCCTTGTGACCGACTGGGATAACATCATCATAAGAAAATTGGAACGCTGCCATATTGTTGGTCATTTCCTTATGAATTGCTCTTTCCCAGTGATCAGTGCCTGTTTTCTTATCAATTGCCACTGCTTGTGTAATTGAATGTGGTAATTCAACACCATATTTGTGAGTCTTCAACCAATACTTGGCTGTTTTGACCGCCTCAAGGATGCGTTCCTTTCTTCTCAAAATTTTATGCACCCACCATCTGAATGCTGGTAATTTTTCAAGTTTGTTGTTGACTGCATACTCTGCTAATTGCACTGGGAATGATTCTTTGACATCACTTAGCTTACACCAAGATTTGGTTCCATCTTTCCAGCTGACGAGAATTCTCCAACCCCTAGTTGTCGGCTTATGGCTTTTTCTACCATTTTTGGCTACAGTTGTGGCCTCCTCATCACTTAAAGCAGTGTTGTCGCATTCATGGTCAATTAGCTCATCCAACAGTGTGAACATTCGTCCATCATCATCAACAGAGCTGTAAAGACTTTCTGCAACAATGTTTGCTGTGTATTCCTCAATGGTGCCGTCAGGTAGTTGCAATTTGTACAGCCTCGTGTCCAGTATTGGATTCTCATTTCTTACCCCAATTGGTTGGTTTTGCAGATCGCGTACCCTGTCCTTCACAATGCACCTGAGCCTTTCATCATTTCTTTCAATGATTACTTCATTTCCCAGATACTCATCTGGTTCATCAATATCTTCAACTGATGCTTCTGGCTCTGCCATTTCAAGTTTTAGATCAGATGATTTCACTGGTTGTTGTTCCTCAAATAGCTCTTGTTGGGGTTCTGGGTAATTTTCCTGGAAGAATGACGCGCTGTCTTTCACTTCATCACCAATCTTGGATTCAATTGATTTATCAATCGCTTCCATTCTTCTTAGGACATCTCTATCCCTCCATTCAAATTCCTTGACAGGCCTTATTGAATTTGTAGAGATTGGTATTGCTGATTCTGTCAGGATCCAAAAACAATCACCTCCACCCACCTTGTTACCGCAAGGTCCAAGCCAGCGACCCAGTCTTTCAACTCCCCGGGAAGAGGAATCGCCTTTGTCAAAGTAAAATATAAAATCATACCATTGTGATAATGTGTATAACGCGATATCAGGCCTATAGTCATGAACCAATTCAAATGGAGTTCTTCCCATTGAAGAAGGGTTGCTTGATGCAGTCCGCTGTCTGATATTTGCACATCGTTTGCCACAAAATGACCATAGTCTTCTTGGTGATTTCTTCTTTGCTGTCTTGGTTGTGATTGCACTACCAAGATGACCTATCACTTGCTCTGCTCGATTTTGGAAAGGGCAATGTGGTTGGATGAACGTTTGGTGGATATGGTTGCATTTCACAATTGAATTCCAGTGCGTCTTGTAGGTCCTTGGAGAGCCTTGTTCTGGAGCACCATCAGAAATCAAATGTTCAGGAATTCAAACTTCATGAATGAATATTTTCAATCCTTGATGAGCTTGCGACTTGTTCTGTATTGGTATGAATACTTCAAACCCGTTTCCATTTGTAAAGATCTGTGCACATTTTTCTTGCCTCATAATACTCGTGGTTTTTGCATGCCAGGTATCAGTATACCAGGTTCCTTGAGCAACTCTCTTGTTTCTAAAGCGCTGTGTTGGCAGCCGCTTCATCAAAGGTAGTTGCAAATTTCTCAGTGCTTTCTGAGTAGTGACCTTCAATGTCTGTTCTGCCTTTTTGAAACTGATATTCCAAGTCTTGGCTAGGCGTTCACAGTCTACCTTGTTTGGACCTTCAATAGTTGTCACTGATGGTCCCCATTGATTTCTTCTATCAAGTGATCTCCTTTCAAGTGCATTGTCAACTTCTTGCAAGCTAGGGATTGGTTTTGATTCTTCTTCAGGGGCTTCTGTGAAGTCAAATTCTGTGTCATCAAACAAAAACTGGTCTACCCTTCGCGCGCTTGAAATATTTGCTTCTTGAAACTTTGTGGTCACTGACGAGATCCTGTGAGAAATATTACCATCTGTCGCTATTTGGCATTCAGTCAGCATTCTTCTGGTTGATATCTGGTGCAATCTCATCAGCTTGCATTGCTGCATGATATTTGGATGCTTGGGCTCTATGCTAGTCTTGGAGAACATGACTGTGACATTACTTGTAGGTTCTGTTACCACTGAACTTGCATCTTCAGTTGACATGGCTTGAACGCTGAATTGGTCCCCTGAAACTGGATCACCATTGTCAATTGCTAACTCAGCCATCCTGAACTTCAGTGAATTAGGGTCCCACGGTGTGTCATTTGTTGCGATCAAATGTTGACATTCATCAAGCTCCAATCTTGTTGGCTTCCTTGTTGGAAAGTATGAAATCACATTTCTCATACTCAGTTTTATGAAAACTTTCTTGGGGTCATCATCTTCCATTGGGGTTTGGATTGTAATTCCATGCTTGGATCTGGGGTCAAACTGACAAGGGGTTTCTTCAACAGAATTGAAATTGCAATCCCTCACTTGATTTGGGCATATCAAGCTGTTCTTCAATTTGTTCCCAAATTACAGCGCTTGGTGGAACACGATAATGTAGACTTGACCTGATGTTGGACTTGTCCAAGCAGTTGCGCAACTTCCAATTGGGATTTTCTTGATTGGCTTGTACTCTTCAGAAAAGGGGGCAACATCAACGTGTGTTGTGATCTGATCAGGATTGAGCAATATCATGTTGCTTCCAGCCGCAGTGGTGTCAGCATGTGAGTCTAACTCACAGTATCCTTCTTCGTTTTCACCATCATCAAAATCTAGTGGAATATTCATCTTATATAATGACCGGCTCACCATTTTTAAACATTTGTTTTCTAGTGTCTGGTTATGATGTCATTTCTTAGATTTTGAGCCAAAGCTGTCACCTGCACCTTCCTTTTCAGCTTCCTTTGCCTTTTTGGTCTCAGCAGTCTTGAGAGCCCTCTTTTTCTTACTTGCCTGTCTCATCTGGTACAGTTCCTGACGCTGTTCTTTCGACATTGTTTTTTACACACTTGTTGGATAGGTCTTGTTCTCAACTGTTCCTGTGAATGTCCCAGTTGTTTTCTGCTTTTTATTGCTTGATGTGCCCACAGAATACACACTTCTGGAGCCTCTTTTATGCTTTCCATTTGCAAGCTTCTTCATTCCAAGACAATTGGTGAATAGGATCAAACATTCATTGAAGTTGTCACGATAGTCTTTGCTCTCATCAATCGCGTCAGCTTTAGCAGCATCAAGTCTCTCATCACTGATTGAATTGATAAAGTCCCAAACAAATCTCCTTTCATTGTGATTCTTTTCAAATCTCAGAATTGTTCCATGGAAAGCAGTCCAATTCCTCTTGTGCTTGTTCCAATCATAATTCTTATGATCACCCGTGTAATGTGATTCTTTCATTTCCTGGTAGGTTTTGTTCAGAACCATAGTGATGTTGATATCAGTGTAAGCATGTTGCATCAATGAAATAAATGCATTTCTCGCATGTCCTGAGTTCAGTTTGGTATTTTGGAAATGTGCCACATATTCCCAACCCGGCCCTTTTCTTGTTGCATCACACAACAACCTCCATACAACATTGTTGTCTTCATCATACTGATGACCTGAGAAAACACCACACCTTTTGTTGTAGTCACTCAAAGTTGGATAGATATCTGATGGACTTTGCCCGACTGTGCCAGACCTGGCTTCGTCAGTAACATCTTCCTTCTCTTGGGGTCTTATGACATACAAGATTGGGAAACCTTCAGAATTGAATCTGTATCTCAAGTTTTGACGAAAGCCTTCCTCCCATTCTCTGAATTTTGTAAGATCCTTTAACTCAGGTGGAGTTGCTTTTTCTTGTGATTTTACACTTGATTCCATCATCTTGATCCTGAATTGTTGCAGTTCCAGATTATTTGGATTTGCGTTCCAGTCAATGGCTCTTGGTTTGACTCCAATCAATGGTTGATACCGAGCCCAATTTGCCCATGTCAGAAGTCTCAATGATAGCCTGTTACCATAATGGATACTCTTTGGATTAGGACAGTCTGGACTGATTGATTTCAATCCATGCATGAACGATTTGATGCTTTCCTTATTGAGGTCTGTAATTTCACAGATATTAGACATTCCTCCCCTCATAATTTGTTCAGCTGATTCATAGTTGATACCAAAGTCCATTAAACTGCTTCTGAAGGCGAGCTGTTCTGGATTCAGAAATCTTCCATTGTTGAATCCCCTGATTCTTATTTTGGGTTGGGATGACCTCCTTTCGTACCGTTCAGTCCTTGGGTCGTCAGTCCTTGGGTCGTCATCTTGTTGGTTTCCACCTTCATCACTGCTATCATCATCTGGATTCCTACCCCTCCTTTTGGCTTCCTGCAGTGCTCTGATCCTTTTCTTTACTTCCTGATCGATGATTCTCTTCATACTAGTTGAGTTCTTTTCTGGGTCAGCGATAGCCCTTTCCATTACACGCATGATTCTTTCATCAAATTCGCCATCTTCTTCCATACCCGCTCCTTCATCGTCTCTATCAGGATCTTGTGGGTCCACTTCCATTTTTGTTTCCTCAATGGAGTCATAGTTTGCTCTTGTTCGAGCCATGGTGGATACTAGATTTCAAATATTCTAATGGGGTAATCGAATGGCCGTTTCGGAATATTCGGAGGATGGTATTCGATGGAAGTTGCGATCGACGGACGATATTCGTTGGACGTTGCATTCGGGTATGTGGGGAGGGAGTGTAATCGAATCGAAGGATTGGATGTGAAATGGATGGTTTAGTGTTGGCGACTGTTGTGTGTGATCTGCTTATCTGTTTGTATTTGTATATCCGGATTGAATTTTCGTTCCGGTTATTTTTGTTCTGACTATTCGGATCGAGCTTTCGTTCCGATTTGTATGAGCTTTTGCTTTTGTTGCAATTTAAGATTGTGAGCTTTTCTACCCGGTCTCGACATTTGCTCATTCTGTATTTCTGTGGTGAAAGATCGTTGAATTATTTCATCGTCTTGTTCCTGAGAATTTAGTGTTCTCTTTTCTCTTGGATCTTTGAGATTTGGTGTTCTCGTTTCCATATCTTTGGATTTTCTTGCAAGCAGTTGCTTGCAATCTGTTCGTTTCTTCTGTTTCACCACAGAATACTTGAGGCTCAATCTTCTGGCTCACGTCATTCTTGTTTTCAGTGAAAGATCAGTGTTCTCAGATCGGATATTGATTCCTTTCAGCTGATGCCAACCCGGGTGATTCTTTTGGCTGAATTGTCCAGTCCCTTTTCCCTTGCTTGTTGCTGGATCTTGAAACCCGATGGAGCCTACCATCTTGGTTCGTGTCTTCAGCCTCTTCTTTCAAGGGAAGCCGCCCTGGTGTTGGTCTGTTCCAGGGCTCCACAAGCAATTGCCCCTTTTACATCCTTGAGGGTTGATGCCGGTTGCTGATCAGGCTAATCCGGATTCTTTGGTCTTCGAGCTCAACTGCGTTTCTCGGTGGGAAACGCCATTTGGTCCTCAGCATTGTAGGATGCTGGGTCTGAGTGTGTCGTAACAAAAGCAAAAGCAATCGGCCTTACGGTCGATTGATTTAGTGAGTAGAATAATTGTCATATCGGTAAGCATTGATCATCTCTGATCGACAGGTTAATTACTTTTGTCGTATCGGTTGTTTGGCATAATACCGTGTAATTTTTAGCACACAAAACACCCATAATCTTAAGACACAAAACACACGCAAATTGGCCATCTTCGATCGGCCTTTTACCGTATAATTCGCCGTGATATTCTCATTGGAATATCACATGTAATCGTATCTTATCATGTAGAATTAGTACTAGGTTGTACGTAAATTTAGGGCATGATAGTGTTTTAGAGTTGTTAATTCTTCAAATAGTGAGCTGATGCGGAAACTCCCGCTAAGAGGCAATCCACATGGAAGCGCCGACAATTATTCACTCATCAGGTTAATAACCTTACAAATAAGGTTATTGCCTTCTTTATGACTTCTTCGTACGATACGCCCGCTCAGTACGTAAGTACGTACTTACACGGTGAATTCTTTTCAATACCTTGCGTCTTCCCAGCAGTTGGCATCTCGGTGCATGCCTCCACACAAGCCACACCTGGCTCGTCCTCGTTGTTTGCCATTGGATCTGTTCAAACCGGTGTTAATGTTGTTGCTGTTGCCGCTGTGTGAACTGGTGTTATTGTGATTGCTGTTGTTTGTGGCCTTCTTGTCGACCCAGGGGTTGGCCCGCTTTACGCTTCTCGCAGTTGTACGCCTTGTGACCCTTCTCTAGACACCAATAACACAATGCATTTTTTGCCCATTTGTCCCGCTTGTCTGTATTGGAACTGCCAAAATCAGTCATCTCGGCTCCAAACAGGCTCATTTCCTTGGCTTTGCCACCCCTGCTCTGTACACTCCGGGCCGACTTGTATAGGCTTGTAGTCTTAAGATTCAGCTCCTCCCATAGTTCCAATTCTGGTGTATCCTCGTCTTGCAGTTCATCAATGATGGGTGTGAGCTGCATCAACAGGTAAGGGGGCAATGCTGCCTTGAATGCCACAAAAAGTTTGTCCAATGTAGGGCTCACAGATTTGTACTGATACTTTTGTTGCAAGTCATATATATTTTCAATCAGTTCCTGTGGAGGGGTTCCAGCGGCTAGCTTTAGGTTCCTCAAATCAATGTTCAGCTGTTCTCTATCGTGTGATTGATTCTTCCTCCGATACTCCCTCATGAGCTCATCAATTATACAATGCACTCTGTTGCGAGGCCATTGTGTCCGCAGCCGTGCATTAGTTTTCGCTGTTCCACCCCAATCAATCTTGGACTTTTCCATGATGGCAAGACCTGCGCTGTTGTCACTGAAAGCCTTGTAGAAATCGTTGAGGGCTGTATTGTGGTGCTTGAATGCTTTCTGCTGGGCCTTACTCATATCCTCTCGAGGTGTCATTTGTCCTTCTGGGGGTAGGGCTTTATGGGCTTTCGTGGACAACATGTCGCCATACTTGTGTTTATCGACATATGCCTCAAACTGTGTATACCAGTCCTCAAACTTGCCTTTGTCACCTTTAGCCAACTTGGGTACTTGGCTGTCGGTGTACATCACCATCTTGTAGCTGTACTTCTTCTTGTTGTCGCCTCCAATGTCGCTTTCACTTGAGCTTGTACTGCCGCTGCCGCTGCCGCTTGAGCTGGAACTGCTGCTACTACTTGATAGCACGCTGCTCTCTTCTCCGTCCGTACTCAATAACACGATGCTCTCTTCTTCTTTGTCTGATGTTGATGCTGCAGAGTACGCAATTTCTATCTCTTGACTGTGTGTTGGGGGATCCTCCATTCGATTGCCCAATGTAAATTATTGTGTCTCGATACAATGTAAATTGTTGTGTTCTGATGAATTGTTGTGTTCCGATGGTCCCGACGGCAATTTCTGAATGTCTGATGTTGTGTTCCACACAATTTTGGTAGAGATTGACTGTATTTTCCGACCGGCGGACGGTTGTCTCCGGTTGTCCGATTGATAATATGTATATTTCCGTTGGTTTCTTTTCTTGATAACCGGTCCTTTCGATGTTAATTTCTCGATATCCGATTCTGCCTCCTACACGATTTTGGTAGTGATTGATTGTGTTTTCTGACCACCCGACGTCTTTGTCCGATTGCCCGGTCGTCAGAATATTCTGTATATCCATGATTTCTTCTTTTCTTGATAATCGGTCCCTTTGATGTTGATTTCTTGATATCCGATTCTGCTTCCTACACAATTCTGGTAGAGATTGGTTGTGTTTTCCGATCGCTCGACGTCTTCGTCCGAATGTCCGATCGTCCAGATAATATATCCGTTGTTTCTGCTTCTTGTTGGTGGGCCGCTAGTGGGTGGATGTCATTGTTTCATACAATTTGCTGTGTCCTCTTCTTCTTGGTGGGTTGCTTGTGGGTGGATGTCGTTGTTCCACACGGTTCGCTTCTTCCTCACACTTCCTCTTGGTGGGTCGTCGCTTGTGGGTGGATGTCGTTGTTCCACACGGTTTGCGTCTTCCTCACACTTCCTCTTGGTGAATCGCGTGTGGGTGGATGTCGTTGTTCCACACGGTTCGCTTCTTCCTCACACTTCCTCTTGGTGGGTTGCTTGTGGGTGGATGTCATTGTTCCACACGGTTTGCGTCTTCCTCACACTTCCTCTTGGTGGGTTGCTTGTGGGTGGATGTCGTTGTTCCACACGGTTTGCATCTTCCTCACACTTCCTCTTGGTGGGTCGCTTGTGGGTGGATGTTGTTGTTCCACACGGTTCTCGTCTTCCTCACAATTGTTTCTTCTTCTGCTGGCTCCCTGTTATTAGCCAGCCTGCTGTACAGTAGCTTGAGACCAACTGTCCAGCCTCGTGGAGCGCTCCGTAATTCTTTGAAGAATGTTTGGAGGGCTCCGAAATTTGAGGGGGGAGATTGGTATTCAGCTAACTTGTGTTGGTTATTTGTTTGTTTGTTGCATTAAATTATTTGAAATTGTGAGCAGATAAATCCATTCTTTCCTAAGATCACGAAATTGGTGCATCGGCCCACTAATACTCCAATGCACACACTAAATCACTAATATCCACATCAACCCGCTAATACTTTGATGTGCTGCACATGCTCTGTACCTCTCATTACCACGGGCTGTAGGGGTTTACCTTGTGCCCTGTACATTCTGGTACATAAGAACCTATTTTTAGTAAGAAGGAGAACCGGAGCCGGTAAGTGGTAAATTCTCATTCCCACTTCCATTCCCTGTTCCATTCCTGTTGGTCAAATTCCTGTCGAAGCAAGATGACTCGTATCATCGGCTGCGTCTCATTCATTCACGTCTCATTTGTTCATTCACGTCTCGTTCATTTGTTCATTCGTGTCTCATACATTCAGTCACGTCTCATTCATTCAGTTGCGTGCGGCTCATTCAATCGACCTCAAACACACTTCCCTGGTTCAAAGGATAATAGACTCAATGGAAATCTATGATACTGCTCCAAAACTTGATATAGGCTGCATGCGCTTCCTCTGCCTTGTCATTAACGGCTGAGAAGCTCACATCCTTGTCTTCAGCCTTCATGGAGTATTCATCTTTTCCATAGAACTTGGAACCATGCCTTTCAAATAGGGCGCCAGTCAGATTCTTGGTGAAGACATCGCTTATCATCTCATCGCCTGTTTTCTGACAAGACCCTGGGGGTATAAATTTCTATGGATGGCAATTAGGAGGCCCAAATTGCTCACCTGCTGTCCCAGTCTCAGTCTTTTGGCTCGCAACTGAAGTCAGCCAAGTGTGAGAAGAACACCTCCATCTACACCTTCAAGTATTCCTTTATGAAGTCTTTTGAATACCCCATGCCCGTCACTCAGCTTGATGCTTCTACCTAGACTCGGATTCTCCATCCCACTCTTGTGACAGTGCTGAACAAGGCAGGGATGTCTCGCTACTTCCCTAGAAAGGTCTTCTATGGTCCATCTTTGTATCAAGGCTTTGGCTTCATTCACCCATTTCTTCTCCAGCAATTCTGTCACATTGCTACCCTGATTCAGGAATCTGTACGTGCCTCACAGACAGGCAGCATTCTCCGGCTCACTGCTGAAGCACTTTGACTGGAACTGGGTCTTCCTTTCCATCTTGGCATTACTCCCTACCAGCCTTATGCTTCTTATATCACTCCTTGCTGGTATAAGCATGTGTGGAAGTTCTTTTCCATGCACCCTGTGAATTTGGTTGAAGACTTCCCTGCACTTCCTCTGCTTCAATTGAATGACTGCTACCTCATGGAGGCGTTTGTCAATGCTGGCTTCCGAGGTGATGATCTGTCTCTCCTGAACCTCATTTGGGTGTCCATCAGGGCTATCTCCCTTGCTGATATTTGCACTGTGGATGGCAAAAGGCTTTCTTCAATGGATTTCCAGTTGCAGTCCTCCAACCATCTACGCGATCATCTATCATACAGACTGAGTAGTTTAGATCCACCTTCGGTCGTTAAAGTTACTTAAATACGTATATTAATTAATTAATTAATTAATTAATCCATTCTATCATTCCATTCTATGATTCAATTCAATAATTCAATTCCACGATTTGAATCTATGAATGAAATCAATGATTCTAGTCTATGATTCAACTCAATGATTCAATTCTATCATTAAATTCTGTGATTCAAATCAATGATTCTAATCTATGATTCAAATCTATGATTCAAGTCTAAGATTTAATTCTATGATCTGCAATCAAATTCTAAAATTCTAGTCTATGAATGAATTCTATGCTTCAATCCTATGATTCCGTTCTATTATTCAAAACTATGATTCAAAACTTTGAATCAAATCAATGATTCTAGTCTGTCATTCAAAATTAAGATACGTCAAGTCTAATATTCATTTCTGTGATTCAACTCTATGTTTCAACTGTAACATTCAATTATATGATTCAATACTATAATTCAAGTATATGATTCAAGTATATGATTCAATTCAATCATTCAATTCAATCATTCAATTCTATAATTTTAGTCTATGATTCAAGTCTATGATTCAATTTTATGATTCAAGTCTATGACTCAATTCTAGAATTCAATTCTAGGATTCAATTATATGATTCAATTCTATAATTCAATTCAATCATTCACTTCAATGATTCACTTCAAGAATTCACTTCAAGCATTCAATTCTATAATTCAATTCCATGATTAAATTGCATTATTCAATTCTTTGATTCAATTCTGTGATTCAAGTTTGTGATTCAATTCCATTCTTCAATTTTATGATTTAAGTCTACGATTCAAGTCAATGATTCTAGTCTATCATTCAAGTATATGGCTCAATTCGATTATTCATTTTAATGATCCAATTCAATGATCCAATTCTATTATTCTAGTCTGTGATTCAATACTATCATTCAACTCTACAATTCAATCATATGATTCCATTTTATGATTCAATTGTATGATTCAAATCAATCTTTCTAGTGTATGTTTCAATTCCATGATTCAAGACTATGACTCGAGTCTAAGAATCAACTCTACGATTTAATGCAATAATTTAAGTCTATGATTCAATTCCATGATTCGATTCTATGATTCAATTCCACGCTGATTCAAGTTTACAATTCACTTCAATGATTCACTCTAATGATCCGCTTCCATGATTAAATTCCATGATTAAATTCCATGATTCAATTGTATGATTCAACTCTATGATTAAATCCCATGATTCAATTCCATGATTCAAATCAATGATTCAACTCCATGATTCAATTCCATGATCCAAGTCTATGATTCAATGCCATGATTCAATTTTGATTCAAGTCTATGGTTCAAGTCTATGAGTCAAGTCAATCAGTCAATTATATTATTCATTTTCATGATTCAAGTCAATTATTCCATTCAATTCCATGATTCAAGTCTATGATTCAAATCTATGATTCAAGTATATGATTCAATTCCATGATTCAAGCCTATTATTCCATTCGTTGTCTCAAATCTATGTTTCACTTCCATGATTCAATTCTATGATTCAATTTTATTATTTCCATTTTTTAGTCAAAACCTACCACTGAATTTCATTATTCCATTCTATCACTAAAGTCTATGATTAAATTCTTTGACTCAAATCTACAATCCAATTTGTTACAATTCCATGATTCACCTCAGTGATTCAATTCTATAATTCAAGTCTTTGTCTCAAATCTATTATTCAAGTCTATGGTTAGATTTAACAATTCAATTCCTTGATTCAATTCCATAATTCAATTCTATGATTCAAGTCTATAATTTAATGCTTGGACTCAAGCCAATGATTTAATTCAATGATTCAATTATACGGCTCATTTCTATGATTCAAGTCTATGATTCAATTCTTTGACTTGCGTCAATGATTCAAGTCAATGGTTCAAGTCTATGGCTCAATTATATGATTCAAGTCTATGACTGGTGTCAATGATTCAATTCTATGCTTCAAGTCTATGATTCAGTTCTGTAGCTCAAGTCTATGATTCAAATCTGTGATTGACTTCAATGATTTAATTCCATGATTCACCTCGGTGATTCAATTCTATGATTCAAGTCTACTATGTCTCAATTCTATGATTCAAGTCTATGATTGAATTCCGTGATTCAATCCCATGATTCCATTCCTTAATTCAATTATATAATTCAAGTCTATAATTCAATTCTATGATTTGAGTCAATGAATCAATTCAATTATTCATGTTTATGATTCCATTCTTTGACTCAAACCTACAATTCATTTCTATGATTCATTTTTATGATTCCATTATATTAGTCATTCTATGATTCAATTCCATGATTCAACTTTATTTAATTTTAAGGATTCAATTCCATGATTCAATTCTATGACTCAAGTCTATGATTCGCTTCATTCATTCAATTCCATGATATACTTCAATCATTCAATTATATGATTCAAATCTGTGATTCCATTTGTCAACTCCAATCTATGATTCAATTCCACGATTCAATTCAATGACTCAAGTCTATGAGTCAATTCTATGATTCAAGTATACGATTCAAGTACTATATGATTCAATTTAATCATTCAAGTCTATCATTCCCTTGTTTGACTCAAATCTACAATTCCATTCCATTATTCAATTATATGACCAATGTCTTTGACTAGATCCTTTGACTCAAATCTACAATTCAATTCTATCTATGATTCAAGTATATGATTGAAGTCTACGATTCAATTCTCTGATTTAATTCCATGATTAAAGTATATGATTCCATTCCATGACTCAAATATATGATTCAATTCCATGATTTAAATCTATGATTCCATTATTGGACTCCAATCCATGATTCAATTCTATGACTCAATTCCATGATTCAAGTATATGATTCAATTCTTTGACTCAAATCTACTATTCAATTCTACGACTAAGGCATATGATTCAATTCTTTGACTCAAATCTAGGATTCAATTTGATGCAATTCAAGGGTTCAAGTCTATGATTCACTTCAATGATTCAATACCATGATTCAATTCCATGATCCAATTTCATGATCCAAGTCTATGATTCAAGTCTATGAGCTAGTTATATGATTCATTTTCATTATTCAAGTCTATGGTTTGAGTCTATGATTCAATTCTTTGACTCAGATCTACAATTCAATTCTATGACTCAATTCCATGATTCAATTCTATGACTCAATTCCATGATTCAAAACCATGACTCAAGTCTATGGTTCAAGTCTATGATTCATTTATATGACTTGAGTCTATGATTCAGTTCAACAATTGAAGTCTATGATGAAAATACATGATTCAAGTCTATGATTACGGTATGTGACTCAAACTTACAATTCAATTCTATGATTCAATTTTATTATTCCATTCTTTGACTCAAACCTACCATTCAATTTCATCATTCAATTCTATGACTAAGGCCCATGATTAAATTCTTTGACTCAAATCTACAATTCAATTTGATACAATTCCATGATTCAATTGTATGATTTGAGACTTCTATGATTCAAGTCTATGAATTAATTCTATAATTCAAGTCTATGATTCAATTCTATGATTCACTTCCATGATTCAAGTCTACGATTCAATTCTATGACTCAAAACTATGATTCGATTCTATGACTCAATTCCATTATTAAAGTTTTTGATTACATTTTTTGACTCAAATCTACAATTCAAAACCATGATTCAATTCTATGACTCAATTCTATCATTCAAGTATATGATTCAATTCTGTGGCTCAAGTCTATGATTCCATTCTATGATTCCATTCTATGATTCAATTCTGTGGCTCAAGTTTATGATTCAAGTACATGATTAAAGTGTAGGATTCAGTTCAATTATTCAGTTCAAGAATTCATGATTCAATTCCATGATTCAAGTCTATGACTCAATTCTATGATTCAAAGTCAACTATGATTCAAGTATATGACTTGAGTCTATGTTTTGTTACTCTAAAAATCGACCAAAAGGTATAGGATAATTGAAATTTAAAGAGATGTGAGCTCAAGGTGAGGCTCTTAGTTTTGCTATGTTATTCTTGTAGTTGACCGGTATCCCTGTAATATTTGTGTTGTACCGGTATGTAGGGATGTCTAAACCGGTCATAGATCATGTGCAAATTGTCATAAGACAGAGAACACATGATCTGACCTAAATGTCTGGATACTTGAAGTCATTTTTATCTCTGGAGGAGTATAAGTAACTTTTCAAGTGTAGAATGGATATAACCGCCGTAGAATGTACGTAAGTACGGTACGTGTATTTTTGACCGACAGCACTATGACTCAATTCTATGATTCACTTCCATGATTCAAGTCTATGATTCCAGTCCATGATTCAAATCTACAATTCAATTCTATGACTCAATTTCATGATTCAACTCTATAATTCCACTCTTTGACTCAAAGCTACAATTTGAACAACGCACAGACACTTCAGTCATGTGTCACTGACACACTACCTCAGTCCAGTCACGAATCATTGACACACTCCTTCACTCATGAGTCACTGACACACTCCTCCAATCCAGTCATGCGTCATTGATACATTCCCTCAGTCATGAGTCAATGACATCGTTCCCGATCATCTGTCATTGTTCAATCCTATTTGAACATCAAATAGAACCTTCTCCTTGAAGTCTCATCTGAATTCCGATTATCAAAGAACCCAGTTCTTTTCCAATCGTATCACTGAATTAGCTGGGAAGCTTCTCGAAGTATCTCGAAGTCATAGTAGACACTAAAACTCAATAGCACACAATTTCATACACAGCGTAGTTCATATTGAATTCAATCGCAATATTGCTTTGAATTTTTTTTAATCGATATAAATATCTAAAAACTAACCATAACGTCTAACTCACCATGTCTGCTGTCGCTCAACTTCAAGCTGCTAAGCAGGCTCCCTTTTTCTTCAAACCCAAGCTTCGCTATGAGGATTACCCCACTGTTTGCCTGGTTCACAGCGTAACCTGGTACCTTTCCAGCACTCCTGCTGCGGCATCTACGGCATCCACTCCTAGCACCCCAGGCACAAACCTCCCTCCTCCTCCCCCTCCTCCTCCAATGGCCTCTACCGTCAAGAAGCAGGATACCACCTTTTGTCCCGACTCCAGCGACTCCGAACGTCTCATTCGCGTTCTTGTCGATTTCATCGACGCCGTTGGACCACACAATCTCAACATCAAGAACGATGCTAAACACTAGAAACTCCGCAAAGTCCTAGGTGGCGATCTCAAGCATACCTGGAACAAAATCGTCAGGTTTGCGCATTCAGGATGTCGACTTTACTAACAACCTCAACGCCTTCATTTCCCTCTCTCTTCCGTCCAACGCGTTTCTCATTTCAACAAGAATACATGTCCAACGCAACCAAGACGTATCATATGAATTGTTTCGCCGCCAATTTGCCAGGCTCTGGAGGAATGCGACTCTTTCCCACTAAGACCACCATGAAAAATGCCTTCTTTTGTCTCATGCTTCCGAGTTGGCAACTCAAATTCAACAAAACCGGTAATCAACTTGATGACCAAAACTTCCCCCTTCATCGTCTTGTTGCCTTCATGGAACAACAGCGATTGCACCATGACGCCGATCAAGTTTCTTGGCAATCCAATCGCCAATCCTCCTATTCCAATGGTGGTCGCAACGTACGCAACGGAAACGGCCATACATAACAGCAATCGCCCTTGTTACTTCTCGTCCTCCCAGCATACGTATGGCAACAACAACACCGCGTATTGTCGCCTGTCTTACACCCCGCGCACACATGACAATTCAACCCAAACAGGTCGTCCTAACCACGGATATAATCCATGCCGGTACAGTCCTTATCAGAATCCTTGCTCCAACCATTCTACCCGCTTGGGCCAACAATCTTCTTTCGGACGCACTACACGTTTGCAATTCGCCAATAAATTGCATACCAGCCCGTACAGAACACGTTCAGCCACATCTAATGATGCTCACCATTTAGAAATGGGTGATGATTTCTACTACGATTGCGACACCCATCAGTTTGACAGAGAGCATCCCGATACCGACGCACGCCACGAAGATAACTAATACCAAACTATCTTCAACGGAACACTAAAACATTACCCTGACAAAAAAATCCATCTCGACATTGATCCAACGGTCAAACCCAATCGTTCTCGCGCGTACCCCGTGCCCCACAAACAATTACCACTCTTCAAGAAAGAACTTGATCGCCTTGTCAACATTGGCGTTCTTTCTTGCCAAGGCCGCTCCAATTGGATCTCTCCAACGTTCATAATTCCCAAGAAAGACGGGAAAATCCGATGGGTCTCCAATTTTTGCGCCCTCAACAAAGCCATCAAGCGCAAAGAAGTCTATCCCATTCCCCGTATTTCAAGACATATTATCCCGCCGCTCCGGATACAAATACCTCACCAAAATGGACATATCGATGCAATACTACAACTTCGTTCTCGACAACGAAAGTAAAGATTTAACCACCATCACAACTCCATTTGGTCTCTACAAGTATAATTGCCTACCAATGGGAGTTTCTCAATCCCCAGACGTAGCACAAGAAATCATGGAACGTGTACTGCACGACATACCAAATCTTGAAATTTACATCGATGACATTGCATGCTTCAGCAACACATTCAAAGACCATCTACAACTCATCGATACCGTACTCACCCGTTTACAGGACAAAGGATTCGCAATCAATCCACTTAAATGCAAATGGATCATACAAGAAACCGATTTCCTTGGTCATTGGCTAACGCCCAATGGAATTAAACCATACATCAAGAAAATAAAGGCAATTCTTGCCATGCTTCCACCCAAAAACCTTAAGCAACTCCGAGCCTTCCTAGGCCTCGTCACATACTATCGCGACATGTGGCCACACCGCTCTCATATACTTGCCCCGCTCACC
This sequence comes from Pseudo-nitzschia multiseries, assembly GCA_037355745.1. Taxonomy (NCBI): domain Eukaryota; phylum Bacillariophyta; class Bacillariophyceae; order Bacillariales; family Bacillariaceae; genus Pseudo-nitzschia; species Pseudo-nitzschia multiseries. The sequence goes on from CM074781.1 coordinate 26,787,584, forward strand.
GACCTCTTGAAGACTCCTCGCACATTCCAATGGAACAACACTTGTCAAAAAGCATTCAAAGAAATGAAATCGATCGTCACAGTTGAAACAATGCTAGTGTACACAAATCACAACATATCATTTCACATCTACACCAATGCATCCGACTTCCAACTAGGCGCAGTCATCAAACAGAACAACATTCCCGTTGCATACTTCACACGCAAGCTCAACCAAGCACAAGCCAACTACACGACCATCAAAAAGGAATTGCTCTCCATTGTCGAAACATTCAAATAATACCGACCTATGCTCCTCGGTGCACTCATTCACCTCTACACCGACCACAAAAATCTAACATACAAGCTCTCCACGTACAACACCCAACGCGTTTTACGATGGAAACTAATATTAGAAGAATACAACCCCATTTACCATTACATCAAAGGCCCAGAAAACACAGTCGCCAACTCCCTCAGCCAAACCCCAACAACCCTCACCTTGTATTTCACAACTACCAATTTTGACGACGATGTCTCGAACAACGACTCATTTTCATTCAAAACTATGGCCACAAGCCTAATGGCGCTGCCATCATGCGCTGCATTGACTGATTGTCATCCTGTCGAAGACAGCTATCTAATACACCCCCGTTTCGATCAAAAAGGCAGATTGCCATTTCATTTTACGACCATTCATCAATACCAATCACATGACCCAAAAGTCCTCACCCTGCCACAAAAAGACCCCAGACGATTTTTCAAACAGAAACTAGACAACGTCAATATTGTATGCCGATACGACAAACTAACACCTAATTCCCAATGGAAAATTGTCATCCCTAACGACATGCTCGCTCCCCTTGTCAAATGGTATCACAAAATAACTGTTCACTCCACAGGCATGGACAGACTCAAAGCACTTCTCTGCCGTCACTTCCATCATCCCGACCTTCGCTCCGTATGTCGCAACGTCATATCCAACTGTCTCATCTGCCCCCTCGTACGCACAGGAACCCGTCAAGCCAGTCAACTTGCACCACGCACAGCTCCCATAACTCCCTGGTCCAAAGTTCACGTCGACTGCATTGGCCCATGGAACGTCAAAATCAACAAAATCAACCTCAAATTTGACGCGCTCACATGCATCGACCCAGTTACCAACCTCCTAGAAATCATCCGCATCCCAGAATCCAAGACAGCCAAAAATATCAGACGTCTCTTTGAAAACTGCTGGCTCTCCCATTACCCTCGGCCCTTACGCATTGTACACAATCACAGTCCCGAATTCAACGGACACGACTTCCAATTTCCTCTTGACTATGCAGGAATAAAACCGATCAACATTTCCCCACACACACCCACAGCCAACGGAATCATCGAATCCACACACAAGACCATTGGTCAAATCATATGCACCATGATCAACCTGAAACCGCCAAAAACTGAAACAGAAGCCAATAACCTTGTCAACAAAGCAATATCAACAGCAATGCACGCACTCCGATGCAATCCAGTTTCCACACTCGGAAATTTCTTGCCCGGTGCCCTCGTATTCAACCGTGACATGCTTCTCAACATTCCACTCCACGCCGATATCATTGCCTTAACCAAACATCGCCAAGCTCAAATTGACAACCAACTCCTTTGTGCCAACCGCAAACGCACAAAACACAAATTCATCGTAGGTGAAGGCGTTTTCGTCACCATACACGATTGCAACAAACTCGATCTCGTCCGCGAAGGCCCCTACCCAATCTTACAAGTACACACAAACAACACAGTCACTATACGCCGCGGACAAACACACGAACACATCAGCATCAGTCACCTTACCCCAGCCAAACCATCATAAATTTTCATAGTAAGGGAGAGTGAACAACGCACAGACACTTCAGTCATGTGTCACTGACACACTACCTCAGTCCAGTCACGAATCATTGACACACTCCTTCACTCATGAGTCACTGACACACTCCTCCAATCCAGTCATGCGTCATTGATACATTCCCTCAGTCATGAGTCAATGACATCGTTCCCGATCATCTGTCATTGTTCAATCCTATTTGAACATCAAATAGAACCTTCTCCTTGAAGTCTCGATCTGAATTCCGATTATCAAAGAACCCAGTTCTTTTCCAATCGTATCACTGAATTAGCTGGGAAGCTTCTCGAAGTATCTCGAAGTCATAGTAGACACTAAAACTCAATAGCACACAATTTCATACACAGCGTAGTTCAATTCAAGTCTATCATTCCAGTCCATGACTCAAATCTACAACTCAATTCTGTGACTCAATTACATGATTCGAGTCCATGATTCAATTCTATAATTCAATTCTATAATTCAAATATATAATTCAAGTTTATCTATATTCAGTTCTTTGACTCCAGTCGATGATTTGACTCAATGATTCAAGTGTATGATTCAATTTTATGATTCCATTCTCTGACTCAAACCTACAATTCATTTCTATGATTAGTTTCTATGATTCAATTCTATTCGTACTTATCATCATTCTACAACTCAATTCTACGATTCAATTCCTTGACTCACTTCCATGATTCAATTCTATGATTAGTTTCTATGATTCAATTACCATGATTCAATTCTATGAATCAAGTCTATGATTCAAGTCTAAGATTCATTTCTATGATCCAAGTCGATGATTCTATTCTATGATTCACTTCCATGATTCCAGTCTATGATTCCAGTCTATGATTCCAGTCCATAACTCAAATCTACAATTCAACTTTGTGACTCAATTCCATGTTTCAAGTCCATGATTCCATTTTTTGATTCAATTCTATAATTCAATTCTATAATTCAAATATATAATTCAAGTTTATCATTCAGTTCTTTGACTCCAGTCGATGATTCGACTCAATGATTTAAGTGTATGATTCAATTTTATGATTCCATTCTCTGACTCAAACCTACAATTCATTTCTATGATTAGTTTCTATGATTCAATTCTATTCGTACTTATCATCATTCTACAACTCAATTCTACGATTCAATTCCTTGACTCACTTCCATGATTCAATTCCATGATTCAATTCTATGAATCAAGTCTATGATTCAAGTCTTAGATTCATTTCTATGATTCACTTCCATGATTCACTTCCATGATTCCAGTCTATGATTCCAGTCTATGATTCCAGTCCATAACTCAAATCTACAATTCAACTTTGTGACTCAATTCCATGTTTCAAGTCCATGATTCCATTTTTTGATTCAATTCTATAATTCAATTCTATAATTCAAATATATAATTCAAGTTTATCATTCAGTTCTTTGACTCCAGTCGATGATTCGACTCAATGATTTAAGTGTATGATTCAATTTTATGATTCCATTCTCTGACTCAAACCTACAATTCATTTCTATGATTAGTTTCTATGATTCAATTCTATTCGTACTTATCATCATTCTACAACTCAATTCTACGATTCAATTCCTTGACTCACTTCCATGATTCAATTCCATGATTCAATTCTATGAATCAAGTCTATGATTCAAGTCTAAGATTCATTTCTATGATTCACTTCCATGATTCACTTCCATGATTCCAGTCTATGATTCCAGTCTATGATTCCAGTCCATAACTCAAATCTACAATTCAACTTTGTGACTCAATTCCATGTTTCAAGTCCATGATTCCATTTTTTGATTCAATTCTGTAATTCAATTCTATAATTCAAATATATAATTCAAGTTTATCATTCAGTTCTTTGACTCCAGTCGATGATTCGACTCAATGATTTAAGTGTATGATTCAATTTTATGATTCCATTCTCTGACTCAAACCTACAATTCATTTCTATGATTAGTTTCTATGATTCAATTCTATTCGTACTTATCATCATTCTACAACTCAATTCTACGATTCAATTCCTTGACTCACTTCCATGATTCAATTCCATGATTCAATTCTATGAATCAAGTCTATGATTCAAGTCTTAGATTCATTTCTATGATTCACTTCCATGATTCACTTCCATGATTCCAGTCTATGATTCCAGTCTATGATTCCAGTCCATAACTCAAATCTACAATTCAACTTTGTGACTCAATTCCATGTTTCAAGTCCATGATTCCATTTTTTGATTCGATTCTATAATTCAATTCTATAATTCATATATATAATTCAAGTTTATCATTCAGTTCTTTGACTCCAGTCGATGATTCGACTCAATGATTTAAGTGTATGATTCAATTTTATGATTCCATTCTCTGACTCAAACCTACAATTCATTTCTATGATTAGTTTCTATGATTCAATTCTATTCGTACTTATCATCATTCTACAACTCAATTCTACGATTCATTTCTTTGACTCACTTCCATGATTCAATTCTAGGATTCAATTCTATGACTCAAGTTTATGATTCAATTCTATGATTCAAGTCTATGATTCACTTCCATGATTCAAGTCTATGGTTCAAGTCCATGACTCAAATCTACAATTCAACTCTGTGACTTAATTCCATGATTTAAGTCCATGATTCAATGTTTTGATTCAATTCTGTAATTCAATTCTATAATTTGATTCTATAATTCAAGTCTATCATTCAATTCTTTGACTCCAGTCTATGATTCAATCCAACAATTCAAGTCTATGATTCAATTTTATGATTCCATTCTCTGACTCAAACCTACAATTCATTTCTATGATTAATTTCTATGATTCCATTCTATTGCTTATCATTCTATGACTCGATTCTATGATTCAATTCTATAATTCAATTCTATAGCTCAAGTCTATCATTCAATTTTTTGACTCCAGTCTACGTCCGATAACTGTTTCGCGGGGTTCAAATTTACTTCTCACGCACAAATTTTGTGTGTGATTTTAACACGGCAATATTTCTGGACACCCTGAAATTCCCACCCCCAGTCATTGCCTTAAAATCATACAAAAAATAATTCTGTGCGCGTGATGCACATTACTCTACTCTTGAATAAAAATAATTTATTTCAGTCTCTAGCAGAACCAAATTATTATTCTGTACGAACAACACTTACTTCTATTCACGAATAAAAAAGAAATCTTGAGTCAGTATTAATTCCAAAATATTAATCTTCCAAACAACAATTCGATTCTGCTCTCCTAATTGTGAATTCTATTTTTCGACTACAATATTCCCTTTTTAAAATGTAGATTCTATTATGCTTTATTTATTCCTATTGCAACGTATTACGAATCCTCCACAATGAAAAGAATTCACCGTGTAACGCGTATTCGCACTGCGTACTAAGCGGGCATATCTCACGAAAAGTCATAAGGGTAAATAACCTTATTCTTAAGGTTATTCCTGAGTGAATGATCATCGACAATTTTCATGTGGATTGCCTCTTAGCGGGAGTTTCGGTTTTCCCATCAGCTCACTCTTCGAAGAATTAACAACTCTAAAACGCTATCATGCCCTAAAATCTATGTACAACCTAGTACTAATTCTACACAATAAGGTACAATACTGTGATATTCCAATGAGAATATCACGGTGAATTATACGGTAATACGATAACACAAAAGATCGATCAAAGATGGTTTTGCGTGTGTTTTGTGTCTTAAGATTACGTGTGTTTTGTATGCTCGAAATTACACGATACGACGAGTAATTTACCGACGAGTAATTAACCTGCGGATCGTCAAAGACAATCGAACTGTAACAATGAAATGATTGTTCTACTCACTAAATCAATCGACCGGAAAGAAGATCGCGTATTGTTTTATTACTGTTACGACACACTTTCTTTAGTTTATCAGACCCACAGCGTCTACGGGCTGTGGCCAGCATTCTACAATGCTGAGGACGGCGTTTCAAAGAGAAACGCAGTTGAGCTTGAAGACGAATCCGGATTCGCCTGATCAGCTACCGGCATCAACCCTCAAGGATGTAAAAGAGGCAGTTGCTTGTGGAGCCCTGGAATAGACCAACACCAGGGCGGTCTCCCTGAAAGAAGAGACCAAAGAACCGAACCAAGGTGGTGGCTCCACCGGGTTTCGAGATCCAGCAAACAAGCAAGGGAAAAGGGCTGGACGATTCAGATGAAAGAGTCGCCCAGGTTGGCATCAGTTGAAAGGAATCAATATCCAATCCGAGAACACTGATCTTTCACTGAAAACAAGAATGACGTGAGCCAGAAGATTGAGCCAGAAGTATTCTGCGGTGAAACAGATTGCGAAGAACATCTGCTTGCAAGAAGGAACAGATTGCAAAGAGCGTCTGCTCGCATGGAAAACGAAAATCCAAAGATATGAGAACACCAAATCTCGGAGATCGAAAAGATTCAAAAGGAAAAGAAAACACTAAATTCTCAGGAAACAATCTTTCAATCTTTCACCACAGAAATACAGAATGAGCAAATCCCAAGAAAGGATAGGAAAGCTCACAATCTTAAATTGCAACAAAAGCAAAAGCTCACAGACCGGAATGAAAACTCGATCCGAACAACAGTACACAAACCGGAACGAAAACTCGATCCGGATATACGAAAACATATAAGCAAATCACACGACTGTCACCAACGATTAATATACATCTCTCACATCCAATCCTTCGATTCGATTATACCCTCTTCAACCACATACCACCTTCGATTGAATGTTCGATCACAACATTCTTCGAAATAACGATTGTCCATCAAATAGTCCACCAAATAATTCAAAACTTCATTTGACATATCCTCTCCACCATGGTTCGAACTAGAGCAACCGACACTGGTGAAGAAGAAAAATGGAAGTGGATCCACAAGATCCTGATGATGACAATAATGGAGGTATGGGAGGAGATAACGACGCGTTTGAAGATAGAATCATGCAAGTAATGGAAAGGGCCTTAGTTGACTTAGAAATGAACTCAACCATGAAGAGAATCATCGACCAAGAAGTAAAGAAAAGGATCAGATCAATAAGAGATGCCGAAAGTAGGGGTGAGAACCCAGATGACGAGGATAGTGACAATGACGAGGGAAACCAACAAGATGATGACGCCGACGCAAGGGCTAACCGACTCGCAAGGAGGTTGTCCCAACCCAGAATAAAAATCAGGGGATTCAACAATGGGAGATTTCTGAACCCAGAACAGCTTGCCTTTAGAAGCAGCTTGATGGATTTTGGTATCAACTATGAATCAGCTGAAGAAATTATGAGGGGAGGAATGTCCAATATTCGTGAAATTACGGACCTCAACAAGGAAAGCATCAAGTCATTTATGCATGGATTGAAATCTATCAGTCCAGACTGTCCTAATCCAAAAAGTATCCACTATGGTAACAGGCTATCATCGAGGCTTCTCACATGGGCGAGTTGGGCCCGGTATCAACCATTGATTGGAGTCAAGCCAAGGGCCAACAACTGGAAAGCAAACCCAAACAACCTGGAACTGCAGCAATTCAGAATCAAGATGATGGAGTCGAGTGTGAAATCACAGGAAAAGTCAACCCCACCTGAATTAAAGGATCTCACGAAATTCAGGGAATGGGAGGAAGGCTTCCGACAAAATTTGAGATACAGGTTCAACTCTGAAGGTTTCCCAATCTTGTATGTCATAAGACCCCAAGAGAAGGAAGATGTTACTGACGAAGCCAGGTCCGGAACAGTCGGGCAAAGTCCAACAGATACCGATCCAACTTGGAGTGACTACAATGAAAGATGCGGTGTTTTGTCAGGTCATCAGTATGATGAAGATAACAACGTCGTCTGGAGGTTGTTATGTGATGCAACAAGGAGAGGACCTGGTTGGGAATATGTGGCACATTTCCAAAACACTAAACTGAACTCAGGAAATGCTAGAAATGCATTCATTGCGTTGATGCAGCATGCTTACACTGATACCAATATCACTATGGTTCTGAACAAAACCTATCAGGAAATGAAAGAATCACATTACACTGGCGATGCTAAGAATTATGATTGGAACAAGCAGAAGAGGAACTGGACTGCTTTTCGTGGAACAATCCTGAGATTTGAAAAGAACCACAACTGAAAGAAGATTTGTCTGGGATTTTATCAATTCAATCAGTGATGAGCGGCTTGATGCTGCAAAAGCAGATGCAATTGATGAGAGCAAAGATTACCGTGACAACTTCAATGAATGCCTAATCCTATTCACCAATCGCCTTGGATTGAAGAAGCTTGCAAACGGGAAGCATAAAAGAGGTTCCAGAAGTGTGTATTCTGTGGGCACAACCAGTAATAAAAAGCAGAAGACAACTGGAACGTTCACAGGAAAAGTTGAATGCAAGCCCTATCCAACAAGTGTCTATAAAATAATGTCAAAAGAACAGCGTCAGGAGCTTTACCAGATGAGACAGGCAAAGAAGAAACGAAATCTCAAGGCTGCTGAGACCAAAAAGGCAAAAGATGCTGAAAAGGAAGGAGCAGGTGATAGCTTTGGATCAAAATCTAAGAAATGACATCATAACCGGACACTAGAAAACAAATTGTTAAAAATGGTGAGCCGGTCATTATACAAGATGAATATCCCGCTAGATTTTGATGATGGAGAAAATGAAGAAGGATACTGTGAGTTAGACTCACATGCAGACACCACTGCGGCAGGAAGCAATATGGTATTGCTCAATCCTGATCAGATCACAACACATGTTGATGGTGCGCCCTTTTCTGAAGAGTACAAGCCAATCAAGAAAATCCCAATTGGAAGTTGTGCAACTGCTTGGACAAATCCAACATCAGGTCAAGTATACATCATAGTGTTCCACCAAGCGCTGTACTTTGGGAACAAATCGAAGAACAGCTTGATATGCCCAAATCAAGTGAGGGACTGCAATTTCAATTCTGTTGAAGAGACACCTTGTCAGTTTGACCCAAGATACAAGCATGGAATCACAATCCAAACACCAATGGAGGAGGATGATCCGAAGAAAGTTTTTATAAAACTGAGTATGAGAAATGTGATTTCATATTTCCCCACAAGGAAGCCAACAAGGATGGAGCTTGATGAATGTCAACATTTGATAGCAACAAATGACACCCCATGGGATCCTCATTCACTGAAGTTCAGGATGGCTGAGTTAGCAATCGACAATGGTGATCCAATTTCAGGGGACCAGTTTAGTGTTCAAGCCATGTCAACTGAGGATGCAAGCTCGGTTGTAACGGAACCTACAAGTAATGTTACAGACATGCTCTCCAAGACTAGCTTAGAGACCAGGCATCCAAGTCTCATGCAGCAATGCAAACTTATGAGATTGCATCAGGTATCAACAAGAAGAATGCTAACCAAATGCCAAATTGCAACAGATGGCAATATTTCTCATCGGATTTCTTCAGTAACAAATATTTCAAGCGCGCGAAGGGTAGACCAATTTTTGTTTGATGACACAGAATTTGATTTCATGGAAGCTCCTGAAGATGAATCAAAACAAGCCCCTAGCTTGCAAGAAATTGACAATACACTTGAGAGGAGGTCTCTTGATAGAAGAAATCAATGGGGGCCATCAGTGATAACTATTGAAGGTCCAAACAAAGTTGACTGTGAACGATTAGCCAAGACTTGGAATATTAGTTTCAAGAAAGCTGAGCAGACATTGAAAGTCACAACGCAGAAGGCACTCAGGAATTTGCAACTACCATTGATGAAGAGGCTGCCTACACAGCGCTTTAGAAACAAGAGAATTGCACAAGGAACCTGGTACACTGATACGTGGCATGCTAGAACCACCAGTATTATGAGGCAAGAAAAATGCGCGCAGATCTTTACAAATGGAAATGGATTTGAAGTATTTATACCAATACAGGACAAATCGCAAGCGCATCAAGGGTTGAAAATATTCATTCATGAAGTTGGAATCCCTGAACATTTAATCTCTGATGGTGCTCCAGAACAAGGATCTCCAAGAACATACAAGTTTCACTGGAATTCAATTATAAAGCGCAATCATATTCATCAGACATTCATTCAACCGCATTGCCCATTTCAAAATCGAGCAGAACAAGCGATTGGACATCTTGGTGGTGCAATCACAATCAAGTCAGCAAAGACGAAATCACCGAGGAGATTATGGTGATTTTGTGGTGAACTATGTGCTAATATCAGGCAGAGAACAGCATCAAGTAACCCTTCTTCAATGGGGAGAACTCCATTTGAATTGGTCCATGGCTATAGGCCCTATATCGCGCTATACACTTCATCAGAATGGTATGATTTTGTGTTTTACTTTGATAAAGGTGATTCTTCCACTCGCGGTGTTGAAAGATTGGGTCGATGGTTGGGCCCATGTGGCAATAAAATAGGTGGAGGTGATTGTTTTTGGGTCCTGACTGAATCAGCAATACCAATATCTACAAATTCAATAAGGCCTGTCAAAGAATTTGAATGGAGGGATAGAGATATCCTCAGAAGAATGGAAGCAATCGACAAATCAATCAAATCCAAGATTGGTGATGAAGTGAAAGACAGCGCGTCTTTCTTCCAGGAAAACTACCCTGAGCCTCAGATGGAGCTATTTGAGGATCAACCAGTGAAATCATCTGATCTGAAACTCGAAATGGCTGAGCCAGAGGCGTCAGTGGAAGATATAGATGAACCAGATGAGTATCTGGGGAATGAAGTAATCATTGAAAGAAATGATGAAAGGCTCAGGTGCATTGTCAAGGATAGGGTGCGAGATTTGCAAAACAGACCAATTGGAGTAAGGAATGAGAATCCCATACTAGACACGAGGCTGTACAAATTGCAACTACCTGATGGCACCATTGAGAATACACGACAAATATTGTTGCAGAGAGTTTGTACAGTTCTGTTGATGACAATGGAAGGATGTTCACTCTACTAGATGAACTGATTGATCATGAATGCGACAACACTGCTCTAACTGATGAGGAAGCCACGACTATAGCCAAAAATGGCAGGAAAACCCATAAGCCGACAACTAGGGGTTGGAGGATTCTCGCCAGTTGGAAAGATGGGTCAGAATCTTGGTGTAAGCTAAGCGATGTCAAAGAATCATTCCCAGTGCAACTAGCTGAATATGCTGTCAACAATAATCTTGAGAAGACACCAGCATTCAGATGGTGGGTGCACAAAATTTTGAGAAGAAAGGAGCGAATCCTTAAGGCAGCCAAAACAGCAAAGTATTGGTTGAAGACTCACAAATATGGCGTTGAATTGCCACATTCAATCACACAAGCGCTGGCAATTGATAAGAAAACAGGCACTGATCACTGGGAAAGAGCAATTCATAAAGAAATGACCAACAATATGGCAGCGTTTGAATTTTCTGATGATGATGTTATTCCAGTCGGTCACAAGGAAATAACCACCCATATGATTTTTGACATCAAGCTTGGATCCCTAACAAGGAAGGCTAGGTTGGTAGGGGACGGTCATAAAGTTCCTGCAGTGGCAAAAGAAAATACCTACTCATTGGTTCCCAGTTGGGATTCAGTGAGGATATTCTTCTTGCTGGCAGCGCTGAATGATTTGAAGGTTCTCTCAGCAGATATCCAAAATGCATATTTGACAGCCCCGATTAAAGAAAAATACTTTCTAAAAGCGAGAGCTGAAGATGGCTTTCCTCCAGATCTTGCACGAAGACCTTGCAAGATAGTTCGCGCATTGTATGGACCGCCGGTAGCAGGTGCATCTTTCAGATCATACCTCACACAGCATTTGAGGGATCTTGGATATTCCCCATGCAAAGCAGATCCGGATGTGCACTTACAAATTGAAACCAGGAAAGATGGATCCAGATACTGGGCAATGTTGATTGCTTATGTTGATGATATCTTATGTTCTGGTGAAGATCCAAAGTTCCAGCTTGAAAACATTGAACGAAAGTTCAAATTGAAGGATGATACGATTGACGAGCCAACTCTGTATTTGGGAGCTGATATTGGAAAATTCTACTTTGAAGGTGATTCAAAACCAAGATGGTCATTATCAAGCACCAAGTATACGGCGAAAGCTGTTGCAGCAGTCGAACAAGAGCTAGGAACTGAAAAATATGGCTACAAGTATCTACCAAAATCAGCATCCAGTCCACTGTCACATGATTATTGACCGGAAATTGATATATCAGAGGAATTGAATCCTGAATTGCAAAATTACTATCAAGGTTTGATTGGAGTCCTCAGGTGGATTTGTGAATTAGGAAGGCTAGACATTGTAATGCCAGTCTCGCTGATGTCAAGGTATTTGGCTCAAGCAAGAAAGGGACATCTAAATCAGTTATTTCATATATTTGCATATTTGAAAAAGTACAACAGGTCAAAACTGGTTTTTGATGATACAGTACCAAGCATTGATGAGAGTAAATTCCAAAAATGTGACTGGTCTGAATTTTATCCTGGTGCTGCTGAAGTCATACCAGCGGATATGCCTGAAGCCTTGGGAAAACATGTGACGATGAGTTGTTTTGTTGATGCTGATCATGCCAGATGCAAGGCAACAAGGAGGTCCCATACCGGTGTAATTATCTTCATTAATAATGCACCAATCATTTGGTTTTCCAAAAGACAAACAACAGTTGAGACATCAACTTTTGGATCTGAAATCATTGCTTTGAAAATTGCAATCGAATTAGTTGAAGGTCTAAGGTACAAGTTGAGAATGATGGGTGTTCCAATTGATGGAAGCACAAATGTGTATTGTGATAATGATTCTGTTGTCACTAATGTTACACAACCTGAAAGCCCATGTAAGAAGAAGCATAACAGCATTGCATACCACAAAGCACGTGAATCTATTGCAGCAGGAATTATCAGAGTTGCAAAGGAACCAGGTTCAACAAATATTGCTGATTTGTTTACAAAGCTAATGAGTGGCGCTGTTTTCCACGAACATTGTTCTCGTTGCATGTGGTAAGAGATTTAATAAAAGGAAAATCAATCGTTCGATGGAATGTTCAATCGATCGTTCGATCAAAGTAACAAGTTGATTTTATGTTCGATCTGCAACGAGCATTTCGAAGATGGATAATTTGATCCATGAATACAATATATCAAACCGGCAAGAATCAGGGCAAAACGTCATGATACAAGCCAGAATGAATGGCAAAATGCCTCCCCATTTTTTGATAGGGCCTCTGATGGTAGACTGGATACAGTTTGGTATTCAACACACGAATGACTCACGATGAATAGATTAAGTCAAAAGATCCAAACGCTTAACGATTTGATTTACGACTGAGGGGGACTGAAAAGAATTCACTGTGTAACGCGTATTTGCACTGCGTACTAAGCGGGCATATCTCACGAAAAGTCATAAGGGTAAATAACCTTATTCTTAAGGTTATTCCTGAGTGAATGATCATCAACAATTTTCATGTGGATTGCCTCTTAGCGGGAGTTTCGGTTTTCCCATCAGCTCACTCTTCGAAGAATTAACAACTCTAAAACGCTATCATGCCCTAAAATCTATGTACAACCTAGTACTAATTCTACACAATAAGGTACAATACTGTGATATTCCAATGAGAATATCACGGTGAATTATACGGTAATACGATAACACGAAAGACCGATCAAAGATGGTTTTGCGTTTGTTTTGTGTCTTAAGATTACGTGTGTTTTGTATGCTCGAAATTACACGATACGACGAGTAATTTACCGACGAGTAATTAACCTGCCGATCGTCAAAGACAATCAAACTGTAACAATGAAATGATTGTTCTACTCACTAAATCGATCGACCGTAAGGAAGATCGCATATTGTTTTATTACTGTTACGACACACTTTCTTTAATAATTTCTAATATTCTCAAAATTAAGTTCAAGATTATTAGTAGGTTTGTATTATGTATGTACTGTTATTTTCTACATTAGTTCACCAATAGATAAACTTTCATTCATCGATGCTGTTATTGCCGGATCAATATAGATGTTTCTTTTCTTTTTCTTTTTTGGTCCACTACAATTAGTGGAGCTGCTACTAGTAATATTTGCATCGCCATGCTTATTGTTGGTGTAATCTGTTGAACTTTTGTTCCTAAATCTGTCCCTCATCATTTCTTCCAATTTCCTTCCTGTTTCTGGGTGTTTTCGCATCTCGCCAATTTTGTCGCACAAGTCACTGAACAACTCGTGTCCTTCCTCCATTCATCCATTTCTGCTTCCACTGTCTGAATCGCAGAATTTTTTTATTGTCGCGGAATCGTGGCATCACCCTTTCGCCGCTGCTGGTTCACCCATACATGATGCTCATTGTAGATCAGTATCAATGCAAATGCTTCATCTGCTATAGTAAATATATCACTCAGCAAGTGCCTCTCCTTCCGTTGTTTGAAATTGGAATTTGTCGGATTGATTGCCGACATGATTCTTGTAACAAAATAATAAAAATCTTCATTTTCCGCGTCTTTGTATGTTCTGTATTGAGGGTTTAAAATACCTGTGTCCTCATATTCTGTGTCTTCAATAACTGCAACAGTACCAGGGAATGTGATAGGGACTCAACCTTTTCTGTAATCGTCTGTACGGAAGTATCATCAGTATCAATGGGCAGCATGTTAGTGTTGTCGGACCAAAAATAGATTCCAAAATTCCTAATTTCAACAACCAATTCTCCCACCTGTATTTACCTATCTAGTTTTTTCTTGCTAATGTTTGTGAGTTGTGCCTAAATGCAGTCAGTACTGTCCCTACTCGTTTCCTGTAAAAGGAACAGAATGACGCAAGTGGAATATTTGGTGGCTTCATAACCGCACTTCATGTTGTGGTACCAATGTTTTTTGACGTAATCCCTTAGCTGCTTGTCCACTGTTTCAGTCATATCACTCAAAGCCTTAAGCATATCGTTGTCTGTTATAAGCTCATATTCGTCTGTAATTGTACTTACTGCTCGTTCTCTTGTGCCTCCGGCATTGAATGTATTCATGGCTTGGACCAGATATTGTTGTAGTCATTACCCAATAAGTTAGTTTGTGCCCTAGAATTGCACCAAAAATACCCTCATGTTTGCCATTTCGAGAGTCAAACCACAACATTTCCAGCATTCTGTGTGACAAAGTTGTTCCCAATATGCATTAGATGAGTCATGAGGAATGTATTCATTGCTTGGATTGGATGCTTTTTGAGTCATTACCCAATAAGTTAGTTTGTGCCCAGAAATTGCACCAAAAATACCCTCATGATTGCCATTTGGAGAGTCAAACCACAACATTTTGGGCATTCTATGTAACAAAGTTGTTTCCAATATGCATTTGATGAGTCATGATGATTGTATTCATGGCTTGGACCAGATACTTTTGGAGTCCTTACCCAGCAATAAGTTAGTTTGTGCCCTGGAATTGCACCAAAAATACCATCATGTTTGCCAGTTGGAGAGTCAAACCACAACGTTTTGGGCATTCTGTGTGACAAAGTTGCTCCCAATATGCATTTGATGAGTCATGATGAATGTATTCATGGCTTGGACCAGATACGTTTTGAGTCCTCACCCAATAAGTTAGTTTGTGCCCTGGAATTGCACCAAAAATACCACCATGTTTGCCATTTGTAAAGTCAAACCTTAAGATTTTGGGCATTCTGTGTGACAAAGTTGTTCCCAATATGCATCGGACGAGTCATGAGGAATGTATTCATGGCTTGGACCGGATACTTTTGGAGTCATTACCCAATAAGTTAGTTTGTGCCCTGGAATTGCACACAAAATACCCCCATGATTGCCATTTGGGGAGTCAAACCACAAAAGTTTGGGCATTCTGTGTGACAAAGTTGTTCCCAATATGCATTGGATGAGTCATGATGAATTTATTCATAGTTTGGACCTGATACTTTTGGAGTCATTACTATCCAATAAGTTAGTTTCTGCCCTGGAATTGCACCAAAAATACCCTCATGTTTGCCATTTGGAGAGTCAAACCACAACATTTTGGGCATTCTGTGTGACAAAGCTGCTCCCAATATGCATTTGATGAGTCATGATGAATGTATTCATGGCTTGGACCAGATACTTTTTGTGTCCTTACCCAATAAGTTAGTTTGTGCCCTGGAATTGCATCAAAACTACCCCCATGTTTGCCATTTGTAGAGTCAAACCTTAAGATTTTGGGCATTCTATGTGACAAAGTTGTTTCCAATATGCATTGGATGAGTCATGATCAATGTATTCATGGCTTGGGCCGGATACTTTTTGAGTCATTACCCAATAAGTTAGTTTGTGCCCTGGAATTCCACCAAAAATACCCCCATGTTTGCCATTTGTCGAGTCAAACCTTAAGATTTTGGGCATTCTGTGTGACAAAGTTGCTCCCAATATGCATTTGATGAGTCATGATGAATGTATTCATCGGTTGGACCAGATACTTTTTGAGTCCTTACCCAATAAGTTAGTTTGTGCCCTGGAATTGCACCAAAAATACCCCCATGTTTGCCATTTGTAGAGTCAAACCACAACATTTTGGGCATTCTTTGTGACAAAGTTGTTCCCAATATGAATTTGATGAGTCATGATGAATGTATTCATGGCTTGGACCCTATACTTTTTGAGTCATTACCCAATAAGTTAGTTTGTGCCCTGGAATTGCACCAAAAATACCCCCATGTTTGCCATTTGTAGAGTCAAACCACAACATTTTGGGCATTTTGTGTGACAAAGTTGTTCCCAATATGCATTTGATGAGTCATGATGAATGTATTCATTGCTTGGACCGGATACTTTTGGAGTCATTACTATCCAATAAGTTAGTTTGTGCCCTGGAATTGCACCAAAAATACCCCCAAGCGTGTAGAAAGCTACTGGAGTAGAAACCTACACAAATTCAATACCAGGAATTTACTTGTACAAAAAACGTGTAGAAATCTACTTAAGTTGAAGTATGGAGTCTTTTTCGAACCTACGTACGAGATTCTTTTTCGAACGTACATACGTACCGTACATACGAGATTCTTTTTGAACGTACGTACGAGATTTTTTCGTACGTACGAGATTCTTTTTCGAACGTACGTACGAGATTCTTTTTCGACGTAGAAACCTACACGGATTCAATACTAATATGTATCCAGTACAAAAAGCGTGTAGGAATCTACACTATTTACAAAATCGTGTAGAATTCTACAGGAGTTGAAGTATCCTTGTACGATCGATCGATCGACGAATTTTTTTCTACCTCGCGACCAAAAAAATGTCTCCCACACACACACAGTAATTTTCTTTTCTACCTCGCGACAAAAAAAATCACTTTTTCTAGCCTACTACCTTTCTATCATAATCTTACCCAACTTATTTGAGTAGAGTTGCTATTTGGCACTCCGTCTGTGAACGTGGGATTCCACTTAATCCAATGATCCCTTGATCGTTGATCAGCATTAGGCAGGTAATCCGTGCTCGAATATTTTAGTCTGAAATAACAGCCTTGTACAGGAAAAAGAATTAGCTTGCATTGGACAAGAGGTGGTTTGCTGGATAGATATTGTTTGAATTGGCCCCCAAACATATATGTCTTGAAAGCAATAAATCTGCATCCATTGCTTCTATATCAACAGGCTCTTGGTATTGTTTTTCGTGACAGAGGGTAAGAAGGCTGCAAATCAACGGCATTGGATTGCAACGGATTGGAAACGTCGGCATCAACGAATCACACTGAAGGTGAGGCGTTGGATCGCAACAGATTGGAAACGTCGGCATCAACGGATCACACTGAAGGTGCAGCATTGGATCGCAACGGATTGGAAACGTCGGCATCAACGAATCACACTGAAGGTGCGGCGTTGATCGAATCAACGTCAGCATCGAATTGATTGGCATGTAGATTGTATTATTCTGTTTTTATTACTTACTCTATGTACTACAACATCAATAGATACTCACCCATTTTGTTCATTCATCATATATTATTTCAATAGGATCGTCGGCAAAGCCACTGGGAATCCACCAACGCGATCCACGCTCTTCCTCATCCATCGGCGCTCCACCAACGCTAACGGCAACGACTCGTCCTCCACCGGCGATTGGCAACGAATCGTCGGCATCAATAGCAAACCATTGAACCTACCGGGAACCATAGAATAAACCGGGAACCATCGAAGCGCAACCGGGAACCATTGAATCAAAGCGCAACCGGGAACGATCGAAGCGCAAGCAAGCCGGAACGATCAAAGAAAGCGGGAACCATCGAACCAACCGGGAACCATCAAAGCAACCGGGAATCAACCGGGAACCATCAAAGTAACCAGCAACCGGGAACGATCAAAGCAAGCGGGAACGATCAAAGCAAGCGGGAACGATCAAACCAACCGGGAACAATCGAACCAACCGGGAATCAACCGGGAATCAACCGGGAACGATCAAAGCAACCAGCAACCGGGAACGATCGAAGCAAGCGGGAACGATCGAACCAACCGGGAATCAACCGGGAAGGATCGAAGCAACCAGCAACCGGGAACGATCGAAGCAACCAGCAACCGGAAACGATCGAAGCAACCAGCAACCGGAAACGATCGAATAGAAGCAAGCGGGAACAATCCAATAGAAGCAAGCGGGAACGATCGAAGCAAGCGGGAACGATCAAAGCAACCAGCAACCCCAATCGATCCAACACCAATCAATCCAACATCAATCGATCCAACAACACCAATCGATCCAACACCAATCAATCCAACACCAATCGATCCAACACCAATCGATTTGCAAAACGAGTCAAACCAACAACACCAAGCGATCCAACACCAATTGATCCAACACAAATCGATTTGCAAAACGAGTCGATCCAACAACACCAATCGATCCAACACAAATCGATCCAACACAAATTGATCTGCAAAACGAATCGATCCAACAACACCAATCGATCCAACACGGCAACGGCAATTCGTCCCGGCAACAACAATGGGATTCAAAACAACAACAAAGCAATTGCCAGCAAAAGCAATGAAGCAAAAATCAAAGAGGAAACGTGGGAAGACTGAGAGAAAGAAAATGACTCCAAATTTTCTCCAAAATGCAGCACCATCATCAATCCACCAGACTTACAAACACTTGTCGGAGATAAAACCTAACAAGACAGCAGAAGGGGACAGGAATCGGCGCCGAGATCCAAATGCAATTTTCAAACATGTCGCGGAAATAGCATTGAAAACAGTTCACAAAAATGGGTTTCAAGGAAAATTCATGGCTACAAATTGGGGCCGGACAACAGTTGGAGAGAAGAAATATTCTTTGGCACAGGCTGTGTCTATCGACAGTTTCAAAACAGTGGATAGTACCGGCAAGAAGTTTGTTCTAGCGTTCGCCGAATCAGAACCATCATTGAGACTCTTTGCTAAAGCTTCCAGACAATTCGCAAAACAATGTTTGGGTACCCCCAAAAATATAGAAATCACAAGAACATTCGCTGGGCAGATTGTTCAATCTAAACCCAAAATAGGCCGAGGAACCAAATGTGACAGTGTAAACAGTGGATATGCTATTATTGGGATGAGACCAAATCGATTGAAATCAGGAAATGGTGTGTACGTTTTCAAAAACAATGTGGACTCGACAACAAAAGCCAACCTTGAACAAAAAGCCCTACACATTGTGAAGGAAATGCAGCTTTGTTTAACTCCAATGTCCAAATTTGTCAACCTTGAAACGACTGTGATGAATGAGGTTGTTAATTGTACAACGCTGAATGCAATTGGCCATCACGCAACGGCCTTTTCTATTGGAAAGGATTATCACTCAAAAAGCCATACCGATGCCGATATGTTCTATACAAGGCTGACGGTTATTGCTCCAAAACATGTAAGTGATGACGAGGTGATTTATTACTTTGTGTTCCCAATGTATAAAGTGAAAGTTCCATTGAGGTCAGGCGATACTCTATTGTTCAATCCATTAGTATTACATAGCTGTTCGAATCCGAAATTCGAAGGGTGTTATATTATGAGTGCATATGTATCTCGCAAAACTGTGCTTAGAGCTAACCCTCTATAGTAATATTAAACAATAATTGAAAGTTAGCTGTTACATTCACCCTTGCTACTCAATTGGAACTGCTGTCCAAGCTTTCGCTGTCTGAACTGGATACATAATCACTGGATTTGTTATCATTCAATGCTATCTCAAATGGTTCCAACTGGATGTCGTCCTGTAGTGTGCATGCCTTGTACAAACATTCGTAAAACGGTGGTGTAGCAGCATTTTTGCTTTCAAGCAAATTTAGCCATGAGATCCGATTTGATATCACTAGCCAATCGCAATTGGTTATGGAGCCATCAAGTCCTTGCTCTGGAACAACTGCCAGCTTGGAATGGATAGTGTTGACATGGAATAGGTACAGTGAATTCATGAGGCTCCCACGTTGGACAAATTCAGAAGCTGTTTTCTTTGGCTCATCTTGAAAACGACGAGCCACAGCATACATTCCGTTTGTATCAATTGGATAGCCACCAATACTACTGTATGGCTGCTTCAAACTCTGTACAGTTAAAAAGCATAGCAGATGGCACGGTATGAGCTTGGGATTGTTATTCAAATCAAAGTCCAATTTCATCAAACACCAATCCATCCAGACGGAGTTGAGCAGAGAACTGTCCGATCTATATGAAGGATGCGAGCAAAATATAAAATTAAAACCACAAGCAACATCGAAACGATTGTGCTCTGTAACTCCACAAATGTGCAAAGGATTCTCCAATAAAGGTAGCACAGAATCACAAACAAAGTCAAGTATGTCAGAAGGAAAAAATGGTTTGCTTTTGTTGGTAGAACGAAGCCACTTCATTGTTGATTCCCCATTTTCGGTTCTCATTATTTGAAAATGAGAACCGCCACCATCAGGGCGTTCAATTGGAGGAGGATCAGGTGGATTCAAGTTGAAGTGATATGTTGCCTGGCTTAGCATCATTTTCTCGGACTTTCGATTGGCTGTTTGATTGATTAGTGATGCAGCATTACCTTGCGTGTTCTTGGAAGGAGCTTTAATCCCTGTTTTATGGTGAGATTCATTGGGAGCACTATCCCACCCTGCAGGGCTTCCCCATAAAGAGATATAATCTGGTACGTGAAAGTACAGGTGATTCTTGATTAGTTTTGTTCCCATCCCTTTCCTGTGACATGTTGAGTTTATACAATTGATAAAGTGAACAATTGTTTTTGGGAGATTCTTTAAGGAACCATATTTCATTTGACCGTGTTTAAGAAATTCTTCCATTGATAGAATTAGCTGAATTACCTCTATCTGTTTCTTTACAAAACAATGGTCACCAATAATGTCAGATCCATGTTTGGAAACCATAGCGATCAGAAGAGAAATAAGCATTCCAGAGAAATCATGCCCTTCTTTCTTCATGGTTGATAAAAGCTGAGTCCCAAATTTGGTGCGAGGAAAATCTCTATCAGACTGGCATGATAACAAACCACCGTACCGTTGTGCTAAATGGCCAATACTGTTAGCAACAGCCACACCGTGCTTCAAATTGGGGGCATAAACACATGGAACACTTCCGCGGAGCAACAATTCAATTGACTCGATGGCCCGTTTGGCAGTACCAAGCTGGTGCATGTGCAAACATTCACCGGGAGTTGAAAAATGAATGTTGTTCTGATTAGTACCAAAGCATAAATCATGAAATACATTCCTTATGTTGTGATGAGAGTTGTTTTTGAAGTTCTTATTGATATCGTTTAGATCAGTGCCGGGAAAACAATGAAAATCGGCAGGTGACCACTTCTTTGTTGCAGGTTGAACAGAAGGAATGTTTATGTTCGGAGAATAACAGTTGCAGTGACGGCACATCCGCATGACACCCTTATTGAAGGAGCCATATTTTCCACACAATTTATTGTGAAGTTCTGTGTCGCCAATAACATAGGCAATGGCAAATTTCATTTTTACCTTCCACTGTTGATTTGCGTACGGAAGATAATTCCATTCGATACCACCGTCTTCGTTACACGCGGCTTTGAAGGAACGAAACGCTACTTCCAAACCATTGTGAAGATTCTGAATTTTTTCCTTCAAAGTGGCAGGACGAGAGTGTCTGGTTGACTCCCATTCAGGGCCGGGATGGAAGTAAATAGTTGTCCATGCTTCAGGTCGAGAACGAGTCTCCACATTAAAGATACCGAGTGTCATGTTCAATGGTGTTAACGTAAGTCGTCAGTGCGCATCCAAAGATATGCCGTCCATGTAAAATATAATAGGAACAAGAATTTCTTGCGAATTGGGATTGCAAATTTTTTTCCAAGAAGATTTCCACCACCAGCCGTGATGCAATTCTGAGATTACAGAATTAGGATTCAACTCAGGATTATTGTCGGGAGATAGAGGGGTGGAATAGTTGGGAAATGAGAGGTTTTCTTCTATCATTAGCTGCTGGTCAGAAAGAAGAGAATAAATGGCATCCTTAAAAGAACGGACATACACCTGAGTGGGCTTATTATCAGGTAACCAATTCAGTATATGAGGATGAAATTTCATATCAGAGAGACCAAGATTGGATTGGAGATTGTCAAAAATTGCTTGCCGAGATCTAATTTTGGCATCGCAAAAATCAAAACCCGGTCTCATTTGACTTTTCTTTGCCCACTGGAAAATTGATTTGAATGTGTTCAGTGGCAATTTATGTCAGGCCATTAAATTCATGAGTTCCAATTCAGCAAGAAGATGAGGGGGCGGCGGTAGTTTTGTGTGGCTTTGAAATGCATCCTCTCTTTTGTTCAAATTAATGCTTTCATGAAAAGATGGTGGTGGAGGGGCTTGCTGAGCAGTAGCGAGGTTAACATCAGAACGATTAGTGTGATCTTCTTCGTTGTCTCCACAATCAATGTTGTTGGTAAAATTGTTGTCGTTATTTTCATTTACGTCATCGTCTTTGTCAACCTCGTCATCGGAATTGTCAATATCATTATTCAGCGGGAATGCATCTTCATCTTGAACAGCGGAAACAGCCATATAAGATTCAATGGCGTTCCAATCCATTGGCGGTAAAAAGACATCATGGACAATCTGTTGGTTTAGAACGGAATGAAGACCTGTGGCTGATTGATTTGTGACGGCGTGGTGCGGGGAGAGATGGGAAGGGGGAACAGATGGACCGTTTTGTGTCATAGTCATCCCAAAATCTGACGGGGAATGTTGAACAGACGGCAAGGTAGGCTGCACTTTGACAGAGGTGGAGAAGTTAGAGATCTTGCGTTTAATTAGACCATCACTTTTGTATAAGTTGTAGCATTGAATATTGTAGGTGAGATGTTTTCTTAGGCCGTACGAGACATATTTCAAGGTATTGCACTCTTTTGACCCAGATTTGTATCCTTTAAAACTCTTGGATTTTTTCCCTTTCTTATCCCAGCAACCACGGCAGTAGAATAGAAGAGGGGTTTTGATAACAGGAGGCATGATGTTGCGGAGTTGTTTGAAGGAAAATATCAGTAGAATGGGTCACAAAGAACGGAGGTCGGAAAGATGAATCGTTGAAAGGATAAAATTAAATGTATTATTTTGTGTGTGATGTGTTTTCGTGTACGGTAGATTTCCTTACTACCATACTTCGATTGCAAAAATGGTCCGTAAAGTAAATGCATTACTACTTAGTGATGATTGCAACATTCCTCGTACAATATGTTTAGTAGTGAACAGTACGTACAATCAACTCATTAAGAGGGTTAATACACAGCGCCGGACGGGTCAATCCCATCAGTTCTTCCAAACATTCGTTGGCAGGCAAAACAGTTCTTCCATAAGGTGCACGGAAATGTGAATCGAAATGGAAATCGTGGACAATTGCGTTGTTGATTATCGAAATGGAAATCGTGGACAATTGTGTTGTTGATTACCATCGAGTTGATTCCGACTTTCATGTACCCGTAAAACCAACTAGTTCTCTATTTTGCATGAGTTATTACTAGTAGATACTAGTAGTACATTATTTTCACTAGTACTTCTTCATTATAATTCATTATTTCATTTTCTTTCCGACAAGCAAAACAAAACCCAATGTGTTAGGTGTTACTACTAACTTTTCTTTGAATCGATAATCTACTCTACTGATACTACTAATACTAATCTTCCAATCAACAGTCGAACCAACCATGGAGGGAATTTACAAAATACAAAAGGTGGTTCAGGAACACCCAGCCGATCTCGAACAAGAACTCCGGAAAATGATTGTTAATCGCAAGAAAGAGACTGCTCGACTCCAAAAAATGATTCGTAAGATTCGTGCAGGTAAAAGCAATCATCCAAATGTTAAAAATGAAATCGTTGATCCTACTAGCAATCATCAAGTCGTTCCGAATGTAACCATCAATCCTCCTTGCGGGTTATTCAAGAACAAATCAGATTTTGGTGGCGATTCCGACAGTGTAGCTTCTGAAAATACAACGGATCTTCCTGCCATTAAACAGGAACCAAACCCTTGAGTGCAATAGCCCGCCTGGGGTGGATTCGACTTGGAGTTGGAGTTGGGATTTGAGTTGGAGTTGGAGGATTTGGGTCGGAGCCCATTATACCGGTATGGTGGCAACATGTTGAGAAAATGAAATAAGTCATTCGTGCACAAGTTGTACACAAAATAGTGCTTGTCACGAAACGAATATGATATCCTTAACCCTAAAATAGTTATTTTATTTGAGGAGTGACGAGATATTGTCTCGAAAGTAAAGGTGTGCGACGCGCGAGGTTTTTTAGTAGACACGCGACCTAAAAAGATAGGAAATTTAAAAAATAGGGTCGAGAATTGTAAAAATACCGCGCAATAGCCCGCGGGGGGTAGAGAAACAGTTCTCGGACGTATGATTCAATTCAATGATTCAAGTCTATGATTCAAGTTTCTGATTCCATTCTCTGACTCAAACCTACAATTCATTTCTATGATTAGTTTCTATGATTACATTCTACGGAGTATTACTTATCATTCTATGACTCCATTCTATGATTCAATTCTTTGACTCACTTCCATGATTCAATTCTACGATTCAATTCTATGATTCAAGTCTATGACTCAAGTTTATGATTCAATTCTATGATTCAAGTCTATGATTCACTTCCATGATTCAAGTCAATGGTTCAAGTCCATGACTCAAATCTACAATTCAACTCTGTGACTCAATTTCATGATTTAAGTCCATGATTCAATTTTTTGATTCAATTCTATAATTCAAGTAAATAATTCGATTCTATAATTCAAGTCTACGATTCAATTCTTTGACTCCAGCCTATGATTCAATTCTATGATTCAAGTCTATGATTCAAGTTTATGATTCCATTCTCTGAATCAAACCTACAATTCATTTCTATGATTAATTTCTATGATTCCATTCTATTGCTTATCATTCTATGATTCAATTCCATGATTCAATTCCATGATTCAATTCTATGATTCAATTCCATGATTCAATTCCATCACTCAAGTTTATGATTCAGGTCTATGATTCATTTCTATAATTCAAGTCTATGATTCATTTGTATGACTCAATTCTACGATTCAATTCTATGATTCAAGCCTATGATTCAATTCTGATTCACTTCCATGTTTCAAGTCTATGATTCCAGTCCATGACTCAAATCTACAATTCAATTCTGTGACTCAATTCCATGATTCAATTCTATGATTCCTCTCTTTGACTCAAATCTACAATTCAAAACCATAATTCAATTCCATGACTCGCGTCAATGATTCAATTCTATGATTTAAGTCTATGACTCACGTTAATGATTCAATTCTATGATTCAAGTTTATGATTCAATTCTGTGGCTTGATTCTATGATTAAAGTATATGATTAAAGTATACGATTCATTTCAATGATTCAGTTTTATTACTATTATTCACTTCAAGGATTCATGATTCAATTCCATGATTCAAGTCTATGACTGAATTCAATTCCATGATTGAATTCTTTTATTCAAATTTATCATTCAATTATGTGGTTCAATTATTTGATTCCGTTCTTTGATTCAAACCTTTGACTCAATTCAATGATTCAATTCGATGGCTGCAAGTACATCAAGTCCGACTCATTCATGTACAAATTGTACCAATTCTAAAAAGTCCGATTGTATTTCTTGTCACCAACTCTCTCATTACTTGTTAAAAACAGATTTTTTAAAATATTTCTACGTTCCCCCCCCCCCCCCCCCCCCCCCCCCCCCCCCAAAACCCCCCAGTACACTCCGTCTAGAAGGTTAGGTTGTCAACTTTCTTAGGGTTAGCGTTAAACGTTCAACTAACAACTCCACCAATTTAATATGTGCTATCACTCACTACGTTCCTACGTTTGTGATAGCCTCAGTAGCCTACCTACTTGTAGTACTGGATGTGCAGTGTTTTTAGTTCATAGGTGTGTTGGTGGGTTAAGCAATGCTAGAGGGGGATCCGGGAAGTGCCAGCCTGTGGCTAGTTTTTGCAGGCTTGTCCTGTCCCGTGTTGCTTTGCCCACACACCGGCGCACAGCTTTGGCTGTTAAGCCTTTTCTGCGGGCGGGCGTGGTGGGCCTTTATTCTACTACTAATCGTTATAGGAGCAAAAGAGTGAGCTGTAGGCTTGGTTCTTGCTGGAGGGAAACTTTACCTGCTTGTTGGTGCTTTGGCTGTAATTTGCTGCTTACAGTTCGGTTGCTGCATGCAGTGAGGAGTGATCATAGTAGAGTTTGTACGTACGTTGGTGATACATAGAGATCTTGCATACTCAAGGGTGTTCTTTGGTTCGTACGTCGTACGTTCCACGTGGCACTACCATTCCTTACATTCGGTTCACTACATCAACTATCACTCACTATGTTCCTACGTTTGTGATAGCCTCAGTAGCCTACCTACTTGTAGTACTGGATGTGCGGTGTTTTTAGTTCATAGGTGTGTTGGTGGGTTAAGCAATGCTAGAGGGGGATCCGAGAAGTGCCAGCCTGTGGCTAGTTTTTGCAGGCTGGTCCGGTCCCGTGTTGCTTTGCCCACACACCGGCGCACAGCTTTGACTGTTAAGCCCTTTTCTGCCAGTAGGCCATAGGCCACGTCCGAGAACTGTTTCGCGGGGTTCAAATTTACTTCTCGCGCACAAATTTTGTGCGTGATTTTAACACGGCAATATTTCTGGACACCCTGAAATTCGCGACGATCGTATAAGGGTATATGTAAACTCAGCACTATTTCTGTGCGTGTGATGCACATTACTCTACTCTTGAATAAAAATAATTTATTTCAGTCTCTAGCAGAACCGAATTATTATTCTGTACGAACAACACTTACTTCTATTCACGAATAAAAAAGAAATCTTGAGTCAGTATTAATTCCAAAATATTAATCTTCCAAACAACAATTCGATTCTGCTCTCCTAATTGTGAATTATTTCTCGACTACAATATTCCCTTTTTTAAATGTAGATTCTATTATGCTTGATTTATTCCTATTGCAACGTATTACGAATCCTCCATAATTTCTAATATTCTCAAAATTAAGTTCAAGATTATTAGTAGGTTTGTATTATGTATGTACTGTTATTTTCTACATTAGTTCACCAATAGATAAACTTTCATTCATCGATGCTGTTATTGCCGGATCAATATAGATGTTTCTTTTCTTTTTCTTTTTTGGTCCACTACAATTAGTGGAGCTGCTACTAGTAATATTTGCATCGCCATGCTTATTGTTGGTGTAATCTGTTGAACTTTTGTTCCTAAATCTGTCCCTCATCATTTCTTCCAATTTCCTTCCTGTTTCTGGGTGTTTTCGCATCTCGCCAATTTTGTCGCACAAGTCACTGAACAACTCGTGTCCTTCCTCCATTCATCCATTTCTGCTTCCACTGTCTGAATCGCAGAATTTTTTTATTGTCGCGGAATCGTGGCATCACCCTTTCGCCGCTGCTGGTTCACCCATACATGATGCTCATTGTAGATCAGTATCAATGCAAATGCTTCATCTGCTATAGTAAATATATCACTCAGCAAGTGCCTCTCCTTCCGTTGTTTGAAATTGGAATTTGCCGGATTGATTGCCGACATGATTCTTGTAACAAAATAATAAAAATCTTCATTTTCCGCGTCTTTGTATGTTCTGTATTGAGGGTTTAAAATACCTGTGTCCTCATATTCTGTGTCTTCAATAACTGCAACAGTACCAGGGAATGTGATAGGGACTCAACCTTTTCTGTAATCGTCTGTACGGAAGTATCATCAGTATCAATGGGCAGCATGTTAGTGTTGTCGGACCAAAAATAGATTCCAAAATTCCTAATTTCAACAACCAATTCTCCCACCTGTATTTACCTATCCAGTTTTTTCTTGCTAATGTTTGTGAGTTGTGCCTCAATGCAGTCAGTACTGTCCCTACTCGTTTCCTGTAAAAGGAACAGAATGACGCAAGTGGAATATTTGGTGGCTTCATAACCGCACTTGATTGAACAGCTCTTTGTATTACATGCGCCATTACCTTGTCATTGATAGGGAACTTCATGTTGTGGTACCAATGTTTTTTGACGTAATCCCTTAGCTGCTTGTCCACTGTTTCAGTCATATCACTCAAAGCCTTAAGCATATCGTTGTCTATTATAAGCCCATATTCGTCTGTAATTGTACTTACTGCTCGTTCTCTTGTGTCGCCGGCATTATCAGTCCCCTCTCCCTGCATGGTTGCCTCCGTTTGTTTAGGTACCATTACTACCTTTCCCACCCCTATATGTGGTTCTCTCTCTTGTTGCTGTAAGTGTTTTGCCACTTCCTGTGCCAATTTGTCATATTGGATTTTTTTCATGACAAGTTCCGCAACATCCTCTAAATCGTAGCATTCTCCATTAGATGTTTTCTCTACCACATTGGTTTTTGTTCCTTCTTTCTGTTGGTTCGTTACTGTAGTGGTGGTTGTGTTGGTAATGCTCAGTGCTGGTTCGTTACTCTGGTTGATGGTGTTTTGTTCTTCCGTGTTTGTAGTAGTAGAAATTGTGTTGTCGGTACCATTTTTTTTACTGTTGCCCTTTGATGCGTTCATAGTTGTGGTATTACTGTTACACACTTTGTTAGTAATTGCGGTGTTTGTTTTCACTCTTTTTTTCTTACCGTTGTTGTCCCCTGTATTTTGATGATCACCGGGCCGGATGGTTTTGTTGTTCCGAAGGGTCTTGCCCTCGGATTTTTTGCTTCGTCATGTCTTTCCGATAGCATTCATATTTTTTATTTCATTTTCTGAATACGGTGCCGATCAAGAATCATGTGTTTCTTTTTGTGTGGTTTTGTGTGTGTACTAATAATTTTGTCGGGTTGTGTACGGTGTTTTGTGTTTTGTGTGTCGTGTGTGTGTGTGTGTGTGTACGGTGTTTCGTGTAGTATGTGTACGATGTTTTGTGTGTAGAGTTTCTCCGTGGGTTCTGTACTATGTTGTTTGCCCTAACTTCTTCTGTGTGTTGTCTGGCTTGGGTGCGCTGTTATATATTTGTAGAAGTAGATCACGTACCTGTGCCAGCCAGCCCTCCCGCGCCATAAATTTTTCAGAAGGGAAACTTTTGATCACACTAAGGTTATGTATTTCAATCCTCTAGTCACATGTAGAATCTTGTAGACTGCACCTAACATACTGTACTGTCTTGTGTGCCATTTGTATCTACAAACCACAACATTGTCTGTACTGTGTGTGGCAAAGTTATTCCCAATATGCATTTAAAAGTTGTTCCCAACATGCATTTCGTAATTCATGTGATATGCATAGATGGCCTGGTACGAAAACTTTGGTAGTCATTACCAAATGACGAGACTGTTTGTGCCCTGGAATTGCACCAAAAATACCCTCATGTTTGCCATATGGATAGTCAAACCACAACATTTTGGGCATTCTGAGTGACAAAGTTGTTCCCAATATGCATTTGATGACTCGTGATGAATGTATTCATAGTTTGGACCGGATACTTTTGGAGTCATTACCCAATAACTCAGTTTGTGCCCTAGAATTGCACGAAAAATACCCTCATCATGTTTGCCATTTTGAGCGTCAAACCACAACATTTCCAGCATTCTGTGTGACAAAGTTGTTCCCAATATGCATTTGATGAGTCATGATGAATTTATTCATGGCTTGGACCGGATACTTTTTGAGTCATTACCCAGCAATAATTTAGTTTGTGCCCTGGAATTGCATCAAAAATACCCTCATGTTTGCCAGTTGGAGAGTCAAACCACAACATTTTATTATTTTCCTTCTGAAGATTGCAGCGAGACAGACCTTAGTATGTAGATTACAAATAGTTGGTAGCAACTAGTGTGAATTTTGGGATATAAATCAGTTGAATGTTAAAAGTATGAGATAAAGTGAAATCTTGCCGAAATGCAAGATATCTCTTTTATTGAGATGAATACGTTGCAACTGCTGTTGCGTAGTGCTGAGATTACTCGCTGATTATTTCCGTACATGTATTAGTCGTTGACCATATATATTTGTATGCATGTATATGTATTGTGTGAGAATCACATGCCAACGGTTTTCTTCTCTTGTTCCGTTAGGAAGACTCCATAAAATGTTTATCATTAAGGTCAGGAATTGCTCCTGTAGCTCGTGTGATATTTTATGAAATCAGAGTTTGCTCACCGAAGAACAATGGCAATATCGTAAGACAGGGATTGCTCACCGTTTATGCGCGATGGGAATCAGTGTGCCGTGGGAATCGATATCCCGTGGGAATCGATTACTTAGATGGATACGGGACTCATTGATTCATGCGCATAGGAAATCTACCCTTTGGTAGCTTTGGTACTTCTGGTCACGAAAGGAATTTAATACATTTTGGGCATTCTATGTGACAAAGTTGTTCCCAATATGCATTGGATGAGTCGTGATGAATGTATTTTTGGCTTGGACCAGATACTTTTTGAGTCATTACCCAATAAGTTAGTTTGTGCCCTGGAATTGCACCAAAAATACCCCCATGTTTGTATTAAATTCCTTTCGTGACCAGAAGTACCAAAGCTACCAGAGGGTAGATTTCCTATTCGTACGAATCAATGAGTCCCGTATCCATCTAACAAGTCGATTCCCACGGCATATTGATTCCCACGGCGCATCGATTCCCATCGCGCATCAACAGTGAGCAATCCCTGTTTTACAATATTGCCATTGTTCTTCGGTGAGCAAACTCTGATTTCATAAAATATCACACGAGCTACGGGAGCAATTCCTGACCTTAATGATAAACATATCATGGAGTCTTCCTAACAGAACAAGAGAAGAAAACCGTTGGCGTGTGATTCTCACACAATACATATACATGCATACAGATATATATGGTCAACGACTAATACATGTACGGAAATAATCAGCGAGTAATCTCAGCACTACGCAACAGCAGTTGCAACGTATTCATCTCAATAAAAGAGATATCTTGCATTTCGGCAAGATTTCACTTTATCTCATACTTTTAACACTCAACTGATTTATATCCCAAAATTCACACTAGTTGCTACCAACTACTTGTAATCTATATACTAAGGTCTGTCTCGCTGCAATCTGAATAAGTCACAGCAAGAAGAGGTCTGGCGTTTCCCTAGTCTCGCCTGTAGTCCGATTATCCGTTGCCGAAAGTATCCAACCACATTTGTCACGCGTAGAGTACAATCGTTCGTCTACTAACACACTAACGCAGCGTTGCTGTTCGTCAGAAGCCTTTGAATCAGACTCTCAACAAATCGGATTCAGAAGGAAAATAATAGATTAACAGTCGCAAGCTCTAAGAAGGCTTGCACACAAAGGAACAGGAACGGAATTGAGTACAATCCCTACGCTGGCATATGCACATTGCACATCGTACACGAAGCAGTTCCCATTCTCAGTCACCGCGCAATTCTTTCCAAGGCTCGGAACCACCACAGATGCCGAACATACCGTTGATGCCTGGCAATGCACTCGGAGGCGAAGAGAAGAATGATGCCGAAGTCGACACTATCAACTGCTTTCCCAGCTTCGATACTGATATGAAAAAGATACTCGTATCCCTACTCAACGTAACAAGTGAGACTACTAGCAAGTTGTGTCTAGCTCTCAAGGAAGGCGGATTATGCGAGTGGAAGTCGTTCCTCGACGCACTTATCGAACCGGATTTTGCACGCGAACTTACCTATACGGAGGGAGGACTGCCAACGCATATCCCTCGATCCATTCAAAGGAGCATAGAAGCACTTGCAGATTTCGCTATCGATCTACAAGAAGACGATGGCGCTCTAGCAGAAGACTTGAGAACCTGGAAGGATGTGAACTCATATACATACAGGGAATTCCAGTCATTCCGCGAAGAACGTGCCCAACGCTTGCGTAACGAATCCGCTCTGAACCCACCACCTCCTCCGGCGGGAAGTAACAAAAAGTCACCTCAGCAGGTAAAGTACGAATCATGGTGCCGAAAAGCACGGGATGAAAAGTCCTTTACACCCCTCATGAATGACTCGAGATT
The DNA here is from genome assembly GCA_037355745.1 of Pseudo-nitzschia multiseries. NCBI lineage: Eukaryota > Bacillariophyta > Bacillariophyceae > Bacillariales > Bacillariaceae > Pseudo-nitzschia > Pseudo-nitzschia multiseries. The sequence continues at coordinate 26,819,878 of CM074781.1, forward strand.
CGAACACTGGCTCGTCGGCTTCAAAGCTAAACTCGAGGCATACGACATCAATACAGAGACATTTCTCGATGAAACTTGGCCTCCAGCTACGCTTCTGGGTTATACCCGTGATCTCTTCGTCAAACAATGTGCCTTCTTCTGGGTACTAATGTTGGAAGTCTTCAAAAGTGACCTTTCTGCATCATGTGTACACAGTCATTCTACCACTCGTGATGGACGCAAGGCCTACTTCAATTTTGTAAACCTTCATAGCAAATCAAAAGCAAAGGTATACGACAACTCGACTCAGCTACAAGCGTTGCTCAAGTTGAATCTCAACAATTGGAAGGAATCCAAAGTGAAATTCATCACACATTGGTTTGATGAATTAAATCACCTCAACAAGCTCCGTCCTCCCAACAAGCCCCTTGAGTACCATACTGTTAAATCAGCATTGTGCCAGGCATGCTATTCCAGCTTCCAGCTAAGCGAACAGTTTGCCAAAGTCAAGGATCCAGGTGGGACGAATAGCACCGTGACGGATGCGGTTGCCGAAGCCGCTGCTATCCACGATCTTAAAATCACGCTCTTACTCGAAGCAACTCGACTTGATTCCCAGTCCGCGATGTCTGCTCCTCGGTCGACCGTACGTGCACACGTTCATGATTTTTCTTCTGAACTGAGCCAAAACCATGATGACTATGCTCTCCCCATCGAATTTGAAGGAGACTATCAGGATTATGCTGTGTTTAAGGCTGGACGTACCCCTGACCCTACCACACGGTTGCCTACAAACATATGGAAGGCCTTGTCACGTCAGGACATGAAGAGTTGGCTCAGTTTTTCTCCGGAAGGCAAGAAAATTGTGGTTGCCTCATTGCGACACGACTTACTTAACACGGACCAACCTGACCCCAACAGTGTCAAACCCATTACCCGGAAGGCATACCAACATGAACACTTGGTATCATTTCGAGAAGACGATACTTCGACCAAAGATGAGCATGCCAATTCCGCAGCAGACCTTCATCCTGCTGTAGAGAATGATCGTAGAGGTGTTTTCCATGCATCCCTAGGTGTATACAAATCAACGACCTCTCCGTCTAAGGACCAGCGACCTCTCAAGTCTTCCGTGTCACCCGCGCATCCCGCTCGATTCCTTTCAGACAACCCTGACATTCAGTACAAAAAGGACGGTGACACCCAAATACCTGTGGGAACACCATCATATTCCGCCAATTTTCACCAATGGTATACTCCCGAGGATGATCTCACCTTTCCTAACGGTAGTCCAGTAACGTCATACACATACCGTATACACAAAACTACGGTTACTAGCCCTGGTTTTGCCATGGTCGATCGCGGCGCAAATGGCTGCATCATCGGCAATGATGCGTGTCTCATCTCCAAGGATATCCCACCGCGATATGTTAACGTCACCGGCATTAACAATCATCAGGTACAGAATATTCCCATTGCTACATGCGGAGCATATTCCATGTCAAACAGAGGCCCCGTCATCCTCATTTTCAATGAATGTGCCTATACAGGACGACATCCTTCTATATTGTCCTCCGGCCAGATGGAAGCATATTTTTCCACTGTCGACGACACATCCATCAAAGCGGGCGGCAGACAGGTCATCACCACCTCCGATGGCTATGCACTGCCTCTTAGCATACGACACGGTTTACCATACCTTGCGATGCGAAAGTATACGACTGTTGAGTTTGACACGCTCCCACATGTTATCATGACATCCGATAAGCATTGGGACCCATCTGTTCTCGATACCACGATCAGTGCGAAGGATGAACAATTCCTCCAGAAATATCCTCCCCAACCACAGCAACTCCCTTATGCCGATTACGACGAATATGGGAACCCACGTTGTCTTGAAGGATTAGATATCTCTGTTTCCCCCGGGTCCTCCACGGTCACATCCCTCAGCTCGTATTCCAGCCATTCCACCCGATCTCCCTTCCCTTCTATTGATGATCATAAGGCCAACGATCGCTCCTTTTGGCTTACTTCCACTGACTACGCTCATCAAGAACGTCTCGCATGCTGCGCGTTACCCGCGGCCTCTGGAACAGTCACTGCGTTTCCGACGGATTGTACTGCCAGTGACACTACACGTATTGCAGCTACGCCCCGCGAAAGATACCCCAACGAACATGACTACTTATCCCTGAAACCTTTCTTTTGTTGGGTTTCCACCGATCGCATCAAAGCTACGTTTGAAAACTCAACCCAATATGGTTCGTTAGCGGTTAGCCCTGATGGAAACATTTTCAAACAGTTTCATTCCCCTCAACTGGCCATGAACGTTCGCCCCTTCAATGACGATGTTATGTCCGATGCTGTCTATTCAGATGTCCCAGCAATTGATGGTGGCTCCAAGATTGCTCAGATCTTCTTTGGCCGCAAATCACATATTATACACGTTGAGGAAATGCGTACCACCGGCGATTTCCTATCCTGCTTCCAGAACTTTGTTCGAAAATGGGACAGGCCCATTTGCCTCCTTTGCGACCACGGTAACTATCAATCCAGTAAGAAAGTCATCGATTACCTCAAAATGTTATGGATTGGACTCTGGCAAAGTGAACCGTATCACCAACACCAGAATCAATTCGAACGACGATACCAAACGTTCAAGCGCATTGTCAATCGCGTCATGGATCGTACAGGCACACCACCACACCTATGGCTACTGTGCATGACATACGTCGCGGGTCTACTCAATGTTGTTTCTGATCCCTCGCTGTCCGATAAACAGCCGATCTTCATTGCCACCGGTACACTTGGCGACATCAGCGCATACACCAGTTTCTTCTGGTTTGAACCTGTGTATTTCAAAACCAATGACTCTCCTTTCGGTACCCAGTCTACCGAATGCCTAGGTCATTTCGTCGGCATCGCCGAACATGTTGGCAATGGACTCTGCTTCCGAATCTGGGATCCAGTTACCAACAAGTTACTTGACCGGTCCGGTGTCCGATCTGCTCTTACGCCTGAGTCACGTAACAAACGCGCGGGCCTATTTACTGATGATGGTTTCATCAAATGGCGTAACGCAAAGGATTCCTTGCCCCGTTTATACGCCACTGGAGAAGCTCCAGCATTCAAACATGGGGAGCATACCAATCAGAGTAAACCCATTGACGAGTCTACGAAACCAAACAACTCAGTTCCCCCTAGCGTTTCACCCGCTGATTCTGACACTGCCGATGACACCGTTCCATCTGTACCCAACAAACAACCAGATACTACGCCCCACGCATCTGGCACTCAACCAATTCTTAAACCACCCGCCCACCCCTCGTTACCGAGCTTTCTTTATAAGAAGGTCGATGACAGCCCCAGCTGGTCACCTTCTCCACTCCCTAACAACTATGGGGAGAGTCTTGATGGTCCTCCTACGACACACATCTTCAGCAAGCCATCCGATGGCGTTCTCCTTACTGAAGATGATTTTGACCCACCGGAATTAGCATACTTTGATGTTAGTGACGTCACAACTCCACACACCAACCCCGCTACTCCTTCAGTAGACCCATCACAGGTAGTTGTTACCGACGAAGAAGGTAACGCACAATTTGACGATGACGGTAAACCCATTACCATTCCTGCGATCCCGATTGCCGATCTACAAGAACGATCCTTCCTTGTAACCAATCCGGATGGCACCCGGAAACGTCTTACCATCGTCGATGTAGAAGACAGTCTTGAACGCAACAACGACTTCATCAAGTTCAAGTGAAAACACTCCGATGACGAACTTGATGATATCATTGCATACAATGATGTCATGAATTACATACATCGTGATTCAACACAAGAAGACGGCAAACTCTGGTCGTTTCGCCGCATCCTAGGACACCAAGGTCCACTGGATAACAAGCATCCTCAATACAAAGGTTCCAAGTATAACCTTTGGATTGAATGGGAAAATTTGGAACGAACATATGAACCTCTGGCCAACATTGCGGCTGATGACCCTGTCACCATTGCAAAATATGGGAAAGACAACAACTTGCTTGACCTCCCGGGTTGGAAACGCCTCAAGCGAATCACCAACCTAGCGCGACGAACCAAGAAACTTGATCGACTCGTGCACCAAGCCAAACTACGTTCTTTCCGTACCACTCCGCAGTATCAATATGGATTCAAAGTACCTCGTAACCACGAAGAAGCCCTCCGATTTGATCAAGCCAACGGAAACACCAAATGGGAAGACGCCACCACTCTTGAAATGGAACAACTCAATGAATACAATACATTCATTGATAAAGGCGTGTACAAGACGAGCTCCATTCCCCCGGGATTCCAACAGATCAAGGTACACATGATATACGCTGTCAAGCACGATGGTAGACACAAGGCTCGCCTCGTTGCTAATGGTAACCTCACTGAGGCCCCTATCCACAGTGTTTACGCAGGCGTCGTATCTCTCCGCGGCCTACGTATGTGCCTATTCCTAGCTGAACTCAACGACCTAGAAGCATGGGGCACCGACATAGGTAACGCCTACTTAGAAGCAGTCACCTGCGAGAAAGTATGCATCAAGGCAGGTCCCGAATTCAGATCGCTGGAGGGTCACCTGCTGATCATTTACAAAGCCTTATACGGTCTCAGGTCTTCAGGCAAGTGCTTTGGAGGCTTATTCGCGGCATATCTCATCGAACTCGGCTTCGAAAGATCCCGCGCAGAACCGGAAATATTCCTCAAGCCTGGAACGAACAAGCATGGTGAACGTGTATATGAGCTTATATGCACATATGTCGATGACCTATGTCTCTGCATGGCAGATCCCAATTCCTTCTTGAAGATATTGCAGTCGTCACCATATAACTTCAAACTGAAGGGATCCGGACCTATGAACTTTCACTTAGGTTGTGGATTTGAGCGCGACGAACATGGTGTTCTATGCATGAATCCCATAAAGTTCATCTAAAAGATGGAAGCGTCTTACGAACAAATGTTCGGATGCAAACCTAACTGTTAATTTCCTTCTGAAACTGGCTGTTGAGCTGATTCATCCAAAGGCAAAGAAGAGCGACAGGAGCTTTAGTTGCAGGCCGGTTGAGGTGCCGGTCTGTTGTTTCTAATATTTCTCTGATATCCACTACGACTGGATGCGAATCCAACCAGATCTATTCTGATTATCGACCATTCGACGCAATCAGTTAGATCTTAGGCTTGTAGTTCTACAAAAGGGACGCAAGGGAGGCGTCCGGTGCAAGGTTTAAGGTTGAATAATCAAATAATCTAAAAAAATAAGCGGTTGATCTTGCTGGAGAGCAAGGTACCGTTTTAAAGGTCGTACTGCCGCTAATACAGCACGATATTACGAATATACGGCAAAATACAGCGTTGTTGCTAATACAACGCGTATTTTGTGCAACAGAGAAACAAGTTCGTGAGCAGCGCTTCGAACCTCTGCTGTCTTTTCTTGAAAACAGAACACTTAATGGAAGATACCAGATGCCAGTATCTGACGCGCGTTCTTTCTCCAATCTCTAAGTATTGAATAATTCGATCGTACGAGTGACGATCGTTGTGGCTCGCAAGGCTGAGCCATTTGGTCAATAATGAGATACTTGGCTCGCAAGGCCGAGCCATATGGTAAATAATGAGATGCCATTGTACCATTGTTACGTAGGGCTAAGCCGCACATGAAAGGAATTTAATACTCCCCATGTGTCCATGGGAAAGCATTGATTAAGATCCGATGCAGTCGTCCTGCAACAGATCACCTGTGTTTCCACAGTAATGAAAGATGGGCTTGAGCAATGGATACACCACTGAATGTCCCCAATGTTTTGTGAGGATATCAGCGCAATTATCTTTGCCCGCAAGATGTTGCATGAGGATGAAGCCTCTAGCTATCATGCTTTCCCATATCCGTGCCAGATGCTCTTCTGGCTCTGACAGCACTAAAACAGTAGTTCTGAAAGGCGTCTTTGGTATACTGGGCTCTATCCTCTGAGTCTAGTCCTTGTGCTGTGAGGTGTTGGCCGAAGTCGATGACTTGCTGTATGGACATCTGTACATGTCGATAAATTGGTGTTCTTGCGCCCCCTTCGAGGAAAGCTAGGTCTCCAATGTTCTCGATGTACAAGAAGGCTAGCCATGTCTTGATCCTTCCGGCAATGAGAGCCTCACACAAAGCGTCATTTCGTTCCCTTGGTATATCAAATATTTCATGCAAGAAGGTGGCTAGCGGCCGGTCAAACGATGGGAAGAGGTCCGCGATAGACGTGTCCTCTTCCTCCTCTTGGCTTGGATTATTCTGTTGATCGGGTGCCACGTCTGCTGCGGGTAGCCGGGGTGTGGTTGCTGCGCTCCCAGGTTGGAGTGTTTGGAATCGTCCTGTCGACGACGACCTGCTTCTTGTTCTCCCAGCAGTCGGATTGGTAGGCATTGTTGCCGCGTAATCGTAAGTCGATGGCGAGTGGTTTCGTTTCAGCTGTCGTGATCTGTGGGCGTGGCCAATGTGATGTTACGCTGTAATCAGATCAGAGAACTATCAATCGTCGTCCGTAGTCGAGTCGATTGATGATCTGCTGTCGGATTGTTTTCGTCGTCTTCTTCTTTTGCAAGCTTCAACAAGCTTGCGACTGTTAATCTGTTAATTTCCTTCTGAAACTGGCTGTTGAGCTGATTCATCCAAAGGCAAAGAAGAGCGACAGGAGCTTTAGTTGCAGGCCGGTTGAGGTGCCGGTCTGTTGTTTCTAATATTTCTCTGATATCCACTACGACTGGATGCGAATCCAACCAGATCTATTCTGATTATCGACCATTCGACGCAATCAGTTAGATCTTAGGCTTGTAGTTCTACAAAAGGGACGCAAGGGAGGCGTCCGGTGCAAGGTTTAAGGTTGAATAATCAAATAATCTAAAAAAATAAGCGGTTGATCTTGCTGGAGAGCAAGGTACCGTTTTAAAGGTCGTACTGCCGCTAATACAGCACGATATTACGAATATACGGCAAAATACAGCGTTGTTGCTAATACAACGCGTATTTTGTGCAACAGAGAAACAAGTTCGTGAGCAGCGCTTCGAACCTCTGCTGTCTTTTCTTGAAAACAGAACACTTAATGGAAGATACCAGATGCCAGTATCTGACGCGCGTTCTTTCTCCAATCTCTAAGTATTGAATAATTCGATCGTACGAGTGACGATCGTTGTGGCTCGCAAGGCTGAGCCATTTGGTCAATAATGAGATACTTGGCTCGCAAGGCCGAGCCATATGGTAAATAATGAGATGCCATTGTACCATTGTTACGTAGGGCTAAGCCGCACATGAAAGGAATTTAATACTAACACTAGGTTCCAATCACCCATTGCAAAAAACGACCATCCCGAATTGGACTCCTCAGCCTTTCTCGAAGAAACCGGTATACAGAAATACCAAAGTATGATCGGTTCACTCCAATGGATCATCGCTATTGGCCGTTTCGATGTACAAACAGCCGTGATGACGCTCTCAAGTTTCAGAGCTCAGCCACGAGATGGGCATCTCGAACGTGCAAAACGTATCTATGGATATATCTCCAAGTTTAGACATTTTAAAATCAGATTCCGCGTGGAACCACCCGATTTTATATTGACTAAACCCGACACCATCGATTGGTCCAACACCGTCTATGGGGAGCATTCTGAAGAGCTACCCGACGACGCTCCTGCACCTCTTGGAAAGACAGTAGTGTTGACACATTTCTATGATGCCAACCTCATGCATGATATTCTCAGTGGAAAGGCTGTAACCGGCATTCTTCATTTCGCGAACAAGACTCCCATGATGTGGTTCTCGAAGAAGCAGTCTACTACGAAGACAGCCACCTTTGGAGCCGACTTTGTTGCAGGAAGGACTTGCATCGAACAGATCGTCGATCTACGCCACTCATTCCGATACCTAGGAACACGAGTCCATGATGTCTCATACTCTTGGGGTGACAACGAAAAGATGATCCAAACGTCAACCTTCCCTTACGCAAGGTTGCACAAGCGTCATAATATTCTGTCGTTTCACTACGTACGAAGCATGATAGCGAGAGGTTTCATTTTAATGATGCACATCCCAGGTAAGGATAACTGTGCAGACATTCCCACCAAGCATTGGAGTCACTCAGTTGTGTATCCACTGCTCAGGCCCATCTTCCACTTCTGTGGTAATACCGGCGACCTTCTTCAGGATGATGGAAGCATCATGTAGAGCGTGATGACCCTTCACAAGGAGACATGGGGAGTATTAAATTCCTTTCGTGACCAGAAGTACCAAAGCTACCAGAGGGTAGATTTCCTATTCGTACGAATCAATGAGTCCCGTATCCATCTAACAAGTCGATTCCCACGGCATATTGATTCCCACGGCGCATCGATTCCCATCGCGCATCAACGGTGAGCAATCCCTGTTTTACAATATTGCCATTGTTCTTCGGTGAGCAAACTCTGATTTCATAAAATATCACACGAGCTACGGGAGCAATTCCTGACCTTAATGATAAACATATCATGGAGTCTTCCTAACGGAACAAGAGAAGAAAACCGTTGGCGTGTGATTCTCACACAATACATATACATGCATACAGATATATATGGTCAACGACTAATACATGTACGGAAATAATCAGCGAGTAATCTCAGCACTACGCAACAGCAGTTGCAACGTATTCATCTCAATAAAAGAGATATCTTGCATTTCGGCAAGATTTCACTTTATCTCATACTTTTAACATTCAACTGATTTATATCCCAAAATTCACACTAGTTGCTACCAACTACTTGTAATCTACATACTAAGGTCTGTCTCGCTGCAATCTGAATAAGTCACAGCAAGAAGAGGTCTGGCGTTTCCCTAGTCTCGCCTGTAGTCCGATTATCTGTTGCCGAAAGTATCCAACCACATTTGTCACGCGTAGAGTACAATCGTTCGTCTACTAACACACTAACGCAGTGTTGCTGTTCGTCAGAAGCCTTTGAATCAGACTCTCAACAAATCGGATTCAGAAGGAAAATAATAGTTTGCCATTTGTAGAGTCAAACCACAAAATTTTGGGAATTCTATGTGACAAAGTTCTTGTTTCCAATATGCATTGGATGAGTCATGATGAATGTATTCATGGCTTGGACCCGATACTATTTGAGTCATTACCCAATAAGTTAGTTTGTGCCCAGAAATTCCACCAAAAATACCCCCATGATTGCCATTTGTAGAGTCAAACCACAACATTTCCAGCATTCTGTGTGACAAAGTTGTTCCCAATATGCATTTGATGAGTCATGATGAATTCATTGATGGTTTGGACCAGATACTTTTTGAGTCCTTACCCAATAAGTTAGTTTGTGCCCTGGAATTGCACCAAAAATACCCCCATGTTTGCCAGTTGGAGAGTCAAACCACAACATTTCCAGCATTCTGTGTGACAAAGTTGTTCCCAATATGAATTTGATGAGTCATGATGAATGTATTCATCGGTTGGAGCAGATACTTTTTGAGTGATTACCCAATAATTTAGTTTGTGCGCTGGAATTGCACCAAAAATACCCCCATGATTGCCATTTGTAGAGTCAAACCACAAAATTTTGGGCATTCTGTGTGACAAAGTTGTTCCCAATATGCATTTGATGAGTCATGATGATTGTATTCATGGCTTGGACCAGATACTTTTTGAGTCATTACCCAATAAGTTAGTTTGTGTCCTGGAATTGCATCAAAAATACCCCCATGTTTGCCATTTGTAGAGTCAAACCACAACATTTTGGGCATTCTATGTGACAAAGTTGCTCCCAATATGTATTTGATGAGTCATGATGAATGTATTCATGGCTTGGACCAGATACTATTTGAGTCATTACCCAATAAGTTAGTTTGTGCCCTGGAATTGCACCAAAAATACCCTCATGTTTGCCATTTGGAGAGTCAAACCACAACATTTTGGGCATTCTGAATGACAAAGTTGTTCCCAATATGCATTGGATGAGTCATGATGATTGTATTCATGGCTTGGACCAGATACTTTTTGAGTCCTTACCCACTAAGTTAGTTTGTGCCCTGGAATTGCATCAAAAATACCCCCATGTTTGCCATTTGTAGAGTCAAACCACAACATTTCCAGCATTCTGTGTGACAAAGTTGTTCCCAATATGCATTTGATGAGTCATGATGAATGTATTCATGGCTTGGACCAGATACTATTTGAGTCATTACCCAATAAGTTAGTTTGTGCCCTGGAATTGCACCAAAAATACCCCCATGTTTGCCATTTGTAGAGTCAAACCACAACATTTCCAGCATTCTGTGTGACAAAGTTGTTCCCAATATGAATTTGATGAGTCATGATGAATGTATTCATCGGTTGGAGCAGATACTTTTTGAGTGATTACCCAATAATTTAGTTTGTGCGCTGGAATTGCACCAAAAATACCCTCATCTTTTCCATTTGGAGAGTCAACCCACAACATTTCCAGCATTCTGTGTGACAAAGCTGTTCCCAATATTTATTTGATGAGTCATGATGAATATATTCATGGCTTGGACCAGATATTGTTGTAGTCATTACCCAATAACTCAGTTTGGGCCCTAGAATTGCACGAAAAATACCCTCATGTTTGCCATTTGGAGAGTCAAACCACAACATTTCCAGCATTCTGTGTGACAAAGTTGTTCCCAATATGCATTTGATGAGTCATGATGAATGTATTCATTGCTTGGACCGGATACTTTTGGAGTCATTACTATCCAATAAGTTAGTTTGTTCCCTGTAATTGCACCAAAAATACCCTCATGTTTGCCATTTAGAGAGTCAAACCACATCATTTTGGGCATTCTGTGTGGCAAAGTTTTTCCCAATATGGTTAGAGTTACATCCGGTTCGCAAATTCAGTAATTATTTGTTCTTATATGTGGACTTGTCGCAAGTTCTTTACCCCCCTGTACCATGTACCAGCATTTACATCCAACCAAGGACCTCAATACCAGTTATGCACCATGTGTTTAGCTTTTTGTCAACCTACATCGATTCAATACCCGCAAATATCTAACTAAAAACACGTAGAAACATACACGTGTAGAAACCTACGTGGATTGAGTAACGAAAATTATGAAGTACTAAAAACATGTAGAAATCTACTCGCATAGAAACCTACACGGATACAGTACCGAAAATTGGTGGAGTTGTTAGTTGAACGTTTAACACTAACCCTAGGAGTTGACAACGTAACCTTGTAGACGGAGTTTATGTGGGGGGGGTTTGGGGGGGGGAAAATACGTAAAAATATTAAAAAAATCTGTTTTTAACAAGTAGACTTGGTACAAACGCTACGACTAAAAATCGCTAAAAAGCTTAGCCAAACATTTATTTACGGAAATGAGATGCTTCTTCTAAAAGCAATAGTAATATCTAGTGGCGCGCGCTCATTTTTATGGTAGCAAACTCTCATTTTTTTGGTTGCAAGTAACCATAAGATTTAACCTGAATAAAGAAAAAATCATACGATTAAAATCTGTCTTGGATGAAGTTAGTCCTTGTCGTCATCGTCATCTTTGCCAGATGAGAGAGTTGGTGAATATACAATCGAACTTTTTAGATTTGGTACAATTTGTACATGAATGAGTCCGACTACGGTACATTCGAATTTTTCCCTGTTGTCGTACGTTAGCCATTATTGAGAGAGTTTGGTAGAGGTGCAAAATATACGGTCGTTGTCGGCAGCAAATTAATTAATATTTGCACTGTGTTCAAATTCGGTTGGTTTTTGGGTTCACGATTGAAATATATTTTGGTTAATGACTGGAAAGATTTGCACTGTGTTCAAATCTGGTGGGTTTTTGGATTGATGACTGAGTTATATTTTAGTCGGGAATTGGTGGGATTTGCACTGTGTTCAAATTCGGTTGGTTTTTGGGTTCACGATTGAAATATATTTTGGTTAATGACTGGAAAGATTTGCACTGTGTTCAAATCTGGTGGGTTTTTGGGTTGATGACTGAGTTATATTTTAGTTAGGGACTGGAAACTAAGTTATATTTTGGTCGGGATATTGTACGGTACGTACGGTGAGTAGGGACTGGAAAGATTTGCACTGTGTTCAAATCTTGTGAGTTTGTGGGTTGACGATTGAATCATATTTTGGTTAGGGACTGGAAAGATTTGCATTGTGTTCAAATCTGGTGGGTTTTTGGGTTCACGATTGAATTATATTTCGGTTGGTGACTGGAAATATTTGCACTAGGGACTGGAAAGATTTGCACTGTGTTCAAATCTTGTGAGTTTGTGGGTTGACGATTGAATCATATTTTGGTTAGGGACTGGAAAGATTTGCATTGTGTTCAAATCTGGTGGGTTTTTGGGTTCACGATTGAATTATATTTCGGTTGGTGACTGGAAATATTTGCACTGTGTTCAAATTCGGTTGGTTTTTGGGTTCACGATTGAAATATATTTTGGTTAATGACTGGAAAGATTTGCACTGTGTTCAAATCTGGTGGGTTTTTGGGTTGATGACTGAGTTATTTTTTAGTCGGGAATTGGTGGGATTTGCACTGTGTTCAAATTCGGTTGGTTTTTGGGTTCACGATTGAAATATATTTTGGTTAATGACTGGAAAGATTTGCACTGTGTTCAAATCTGGTGGGTTTTTGGGTTGATGACTGAGTTATATTTTAGTTAGGGACTGGAAACTAAGTTATATTTTGGTCGGGATATTGTACGGTACGTACGGTGAGTAGGGACTGGAAAGATTTGCACTGTGTTCAAATCTTGTGGGTTTGTGGGTTGACGATTGAATCATATTTTGGTTAGGGACTGGAAAGATTTGCATTGTGTTCAAATCTGGTGGGTTTTTGGGTTCACGATTGAATTATATTTCGGTTGGTGACTGGAAATATTTGCACTAGGGACTGGAAAGATTTGCACTGTGTTCAAATCTTGTGAGTTTGTGGGTTGACGATTGAATCATATTTTGGTTAGGGACTGGAAAGATTTGCATTGTGTTCAAATCTGGTGGGTTTTTGGGTTCACGATTGAATTATATTTCGGTTGGTGACTGGAAATATTTGCACTGTGTTCAAATTCGGTTGGTTTTTGGGTTCACGATTGAAATATATTTTGGTTAATGACTGGAAAGATTTGCACTGTGTTCAAATCTGGTGGGTTTTTGGGTTGATGACTGAATTATTTTTTAGTCGGGAATTGGTGGGATTTGCACTGTGTTCAAATTCGGTTGGTTTTTGGGTTCACGATTGAAATATATTTTGGTTAATGACTGGAAAGATTTGCACTGTGTTCAAATCTGGTGAGTTTTTGGGTTGACGATGACTGACTTATATTTTGGTAGAGGATGGGCAACAATTGCACTGTGTTCATTTCTGGCTAGTTTTGGGGTTGAGTATTGAGTTATATTCTTTAAATCTGGTGTATTTATGGGTTGATGACTGAGTGATATTGTGGTTGTGAACGGGCAGGATTTACTATTGTTAGAAACTATTGGTAACTTTTTCAATCAACACTGATGGTGGTTGTTTTTCTTTCTGGAATTCATCATAGAAATTTTTAATTTCTTTACACATTCCCTTGACTTTGGTATGATCTATCTCATCCCTCAAGTACAATCCTTTCAATGTTTTACACCTTGACAAAACAACATATATCCAATGTTGCATCCTATAGTTCCAACTCGAAACCAAAATATTGTCTATGGAACGCCCTTGTAATTTATGCACAGTTCTAGCATGGGAAATGTTGAGAGGGAATTGTTTGAGTTTGACGCTCAAATTTTGTCTTGATGATTTGTGACTGATGTGCTCACTAAACAGAGAAGGATACTTGCACAAGGCATAAATATCTTTTTCGGGCAATTTGAGGTTGTATATGGGTTGTTCTTCGGGAGTATTGGTATCTGTTAGAATAACTTGTATAGATTCAATTTTATCTGCATCAATGCAATTGACATAATAGCCATTGATCACAACACTCTCAAGGGCTTCAAACCTGTTCATCTCTTGTTTCAAAATCAAACCTTTAAATTCACACATTGAACCATTAGCTATAGCCTCTTCAACAGATATATTGCTTGTTATCATGATGGGACAACCAATATATAACTTTAGAAATGGATCAACATGTGTACTTCCTCTTCTTTCTGTAACATCTGCATCAGAGCAACAACTGTAAAATATATCTCCTTTATCTGGAAAGGCCTTGTAATCTTTTCTGCTTTTGGCATATTTGTATTCAACATTGGATGCTCGTATGCATATGGTGTGCAACGGAATAGGGTCTTCAATGTTCTTGGAATGGGTTTGTTGTAAATGAAGGGCAAAAATTGCATCATTGATTGCACACCTGTCTTTGTTTGTTGGTACAGCATAAGAAATTGCCATTGGTAAAGAATCACTCTCAATCACTTTCCTTGAGTTGATAAGCTTAGCATCTTCTTCACTAAGCCCAATTTTAAAAATTCTTTCTAACAATTTTCCATACGATGCATCTTCCTGAAACCTGTGGTTTGTTTTTAATTCCAGCATCACATTGACAGCATCCCTGAACATTGTTGTATATTGCTCATCATATATTTTGGTTCCATTTATGGGTGGTAGCTGATTGAAATCTCCAGCAAAGAGTACATTGATACCACCGTACAATGTATTTGTTCTTGGAGCATCTTTCAATTCATTCAATGTTTTATGCAGCCTGTTTAACAATGAATAATTTGCAAAGGATATTTCATCAATAATGATCATTTCTGTGTCAACCCAATCTTCTTTGAATTCACTTAATTTTTCAAGGTATGAATCGTTCTCTTTCACTGGAATGTGGCAAGCACTATGGAGAGTGCTACCATGAATTGACACTGCTGCACATCCAGTTAAAGCTGTAACAACAATTGTTTGCCTTGTAAACTTGATGTTCAAATTTTCACAGAATTCCTTGCAATAAGACAGAATTGCTCTGATCACGCGACTTTTCCCTGTACCACCTGCACCCGATAGAAATGCTATGGATTGTTGTCTATGTTCATGCATTTCTTGCAACATCTGAACTGTTCTACTGAAGTTGATCTTGTCACGCCTTGAAATAGATGAGTCAAAATCATCCTTCTCTTCCTCCTCACCAAATTCATTGAATGGTGCAAGTCTTCCCAATTCACCAGATAATCTTCTCCTTGTGTTTCTTGTTTTTTGCATTCCATTTTTCTTTTGTTTTTCATAAACTCTCAGTACAAATCCAGAGACAATGTATACAAATGCTATCATTTGATGTTTGTCACCATTGAATATCTCTTTACCATATGCAATCATGTTTTCACAAGTACCCGTGGCAGATAAGTTTGTGATCTCTTCATTTGTAACAACAGTATGGTGTGTTACCATCACTTTAATCATGTTTGTGATGTCAAGCTCATGCCAATCCCTGCCCATATCTGTATCTTCACCATCTTCCATTAATGATACTCTAGAAGCTGAACAAAATATTGTTTTTGTTTGGTCAATATTTGGTGCCTTAATCAAATTGTGTCCACAATGATTGCTTCCTGCCTTAGTAATGATTGATGTGTTGAAGGAAAATAGATTATGACTCGTTCTAAAACAGTTGTCATCATCCAATCCTAAAACTGTGTTCCCAAAAAGATCCAATTCATCCAAGATGTTGATATTATTTCTGTTGTTGTCTTCTGCATTTGATTCATCATGTGTCCACCTAGTATCTGGTGGTAAGGTCACTCTCTCTAGTGCATCTTTTGCACGTCCACCCATTAAGCTGTTATGTGTCCTTTGAATATTGTTCAAAATATTCTGATGCTCTTGTTTTAGCAAACCATTTGCTAAAAAAGATTGAAAATAGGGAAGATATTTGGAATTCAATTGGAGGTCAGAAAGCTTTCTGAATGGTGAAAATAACACACTTGCTCTTTTAGCATAATCTTCCATTGCTAAAGCAATTTCCTGGTGTTCTTCATTTTCATGCTGTGGGACAAAATCCATAATTTGTTTGTTCCTAAAGTTTGACGTCGATTTCAAATCATAGTGACAGATACCTGGAAGTTTAGGTTTTTTGTATTCATCACAAAATGAATGGTTTTTTGACGGATGGTTATCCGTAAAGTCCAGTGATGTCTTACTTCTTCTCATTTTTGTATAATACTTTGATGCAAAATCATAAAGACACACACCCTCTAGTTCTGTTGGTCTGCAAATATAATTTGCTACTTGTGATATGTAAACTGGCAAGTCTTCCTCATTGTCACTTTCATTGGCTTCTTTCAGTTTTAGAACACCATCAACAACATGATCATTCTCAATATAATTGCTCAACACCAATGTTGAAAACTCTTCTGAGAACCTAAATCTTGTATGGTTTCTTGTCAGGTAGGCAGCCATTGGTGCTGAAGTGATGTTATCTTGTGTCACTTTGAACAATGCATTTAGAATAGCTCTTATTCCAACCTTTTCTCTCATCAGATCATCTTCTTCATTTGTTTCATTTAGTTGTGCTGTAGAGTCATTTCTCTGGTTTACTGTGTTTGGTTCATCATGTTCTTCATCATTCATTGTGACATTTTCATTTTCTTGTCTCTGTTGTTCACCAAGTTGTTTGATTACTTTTTCTGCAACTGCACTGATCTTTTCTTTATCATCCTTTTGTGTACTTTTTGAGGCATAACATGTAAGGTAATAAATCCCTGCACCATCCACCCCCCAAATAACATTGTTGTTGCATTGAAAAATAGAACTTACAATACTATTGTTTGAATTGGCAAAACAATCCTGATGTGTTCTCTCATGTTCCCAGACAAACAATTGTTTCTTGTTGCATTTGCCTGTCCAATCAAATGATGTTAATTCTTCATCTTCAAAATGTATCTTTGTTTCATCACAAGCAGGAAGCGGGAGTTTGAACCTACATTCACCATTTTTGTCCTTTTTGTGACATGAGCTTGCATGCGTTGAGGCATGCAAATTGCGTAACAAATTAACAATGTGAAGGTTTTTTTGGTATTTCATTGATCCAAGGCGCGGGAAACGACCACTTTTAATTTGGGCAGCAGTTTCTTTATGCAATGCCATTTCCATTGTGACCTGACATTTTGATTGCTTAGTCACACCATTCCAAAACTTGTGATACATGAAATATTGTTCTCCAGTTTCATTTGATGTTGGTATACTTTTGAGGAAATCTAAACTTTCACGCGCCAAATCTTCACTTGTGTAAAGTTTAGAGCAGGCTCTGCATTTAAAAATTGCTTTGTCACCCAGTGATGTGTGACCATGTTTAAGTCTCAATCTCCTTAAATCCTGTTCTGTGCATTTTTCAAAAGATTCTGAAACCAAACTCAAACACTCAGGATTCCTGCACTGAATAGAATCAAAGTTCTGAAACAATTTTGTTGTCAGTATGTTTTGTGCATACTGTTTCATGGTCTCTATTGCCCCATCTTGCTTGTCCTCCGTATGCAAATCTTGTAGCAGGTCATTCCATTTATTTATCCACAAAACAAAATGTGCATGCAGAGTGCCACGTCCTTGTTCTTCAACTGCAACACTATATGCTTCTAAATCTCCAAATAAACCCATATCTTTGATGTTACCTTCCTTGTTATCCCATCCCAATATGAACTTGATGGTTATTTCCAAAATATTTTCAAATTCAATAGCACAAATACCTGGATATGTTGTTCTTATCGATGAGCACTCTGTCACAAACTGAAAAAGATCACAATCATCAATGGGTGGTTGTTCTCGCTTAAAAAGATCTGGGAAATCCTCAGAAGTAACTTCTTCATCCTTGGATTTTGACATCACTCTAATCCTAAAATTGATTGAATCATTTGGAGTGATGGTGAATAGAATGCAAGGCAATCCATAATGTGCCATCAGTTGAAACATTTTCTTTCTAGCAATATCAGAAGCTGCATTTGTATTTCCCATTGAACTTGTTACTCCCCTGATTTTAGAAAGAAAAAAGTCTTCATTTGTTTCTGGCAGAACATTTCCATCTAGAAAATTGATTGATGCTTGTTTGAGTTGAACTGGGTCAAGCTGTGAAAAGTTGCACCTCAGGTTTTTTGTTGTTTTTAAATAGGAATGTTTCACCATTTTGACTCTTTGTACAAAATTGTACATAACTGCTACAAATTCACCCTGATGAAAGCATGGTGATGATAACTCTGATAAATATTTCAGATAATCAGGACTCATTCTCTCTACTCCATCCACATCAACAGATCCAATGCCATATGGAAATTGAAGTGGAAAAGAACGCAAGAAATTGTTTCCTTCATAATCTTTCAGTATGTTGTTGGATGTTCTACAGATCATGGTGGCATTCTTGTCAATGAGATCTTCTATACAGTGGTCCTTGAAATGTTTATCTGTGTCAAATCCTCCATTGGTTGTGCTGTGTAGATTCTCATCAGGAAAGATGACATGCATTTCAAATTGTTGTTCAATGTTTGAGTTCGAAGATGGTATTTGATTGGTCTTGTCAACAAAAAGAGGTAAAATGATATGAGTATCATTTATGTTTTCATCCTCAAGGTAACCCATATTTTGTTTCATCCAATGCAAGGCTTTTTTCACTTTTTGTATTCTGAACTCCATTTTCTTTTTTACTGCCATTTTTTGTTGGTTAGTGAATGATCCTGTTAGGATCACTTGGATTTGATTCTTCCCAATTGATTCCAGATAGTTGATAACGCCACTTGTATATTCCAAATTGTTTCTTCTCAAAAAGTGATACCCTTTAATCATTTGATGCTGTCCAGCATGGAAATGAAATATATGTTGGCTGATTCTCACATCTGAGATAATGGCAAGTTCTGTTGCTGTCAAATCTAATAGTTCGTTAGGAGGATATCCATGCAAGAGTCCATTTGCTATAGCATATTTTGGAAGCTTGGCTTGTTTATTATTGTTCTTTTTCATGCTCTCAATACCATTATAGCATTGGCTGCAGCACCCAAATTGGGAGATAACTTCTCTATCACTAGAAGGCTTGATCGCATATGTCTTTGGTGACAAAATGAAATCATTGAAGGCAATTCTTTCATTGTTGATTCTTCTAGTCCCATTGATACATTTTTGTGTGTATTGTTTCAGAACTTGGTTTCTAGCTGTCACAGAAGCAAATTTAAACGGCATATTGTCCCACTTGATTTTCTTCTTGTGAAAATAATCTCTAACATATGGATGTGCTAGAGAACTAAAGTCAAGTTTTTTTTCATCACCTGTTCTTATGAATCTGTCACAGATACAGCAAACTTTTGCTTTGAACTTTCCCTGAGAAAAAGTAATCAATTTATTTTTTGCTTTAAATGCCTCTTCATAGGCTTTTTGAATGGCATGAGTTGTCACAAGCATTATCAACCTGTTTCAGAATATTGTAGTGAAAATGATCAATGATATTAGGTAAGAAACGGGATACTCAGAGCCATGTAGATTTGAAATAGTTGAAAACATTTCCAATGTGCTTGCCTAACGTACCTGAAACATAAATTTGGGCCAAATCTGGTCAATATTTTGATAGTCAACTGAGTTACTGTTAGGTCGAGGATTGGCAAAATTTGCACTTGGGTTGATGATTGTCAGGATTTGCACCGTGTTCAAATCTGTTGAGTTTTTGGGTTGATGACTGAGTTATATTATATTTTGGTCGGGGATGGAAATATTTGCACTGTGTTCAAATCTGGTGAGTTTTTGAATTGACGACTGAGTTATATTTTGGTCGTGGATTGGCAGGATTTGCACTGACTTAAAATCAGGTGAATTTTTGAATTGATGACTGAGTTATATTTTGGTCGGGGATGGGCAGGATTTGCACTGTCTTCAAATCTGGTGTGTTTTTGGGTTGATGATTTAGTTAAATTTTGGTCGGGGATTGACAAGATTTGCACAGTGTTCAAATCTGGTTAGTTTTTTGGTTGATGATTGAATTATATTTTGGTTAGGGACTGAAAAGATTTGCACTGTGTTCAAATCTGGTGAATTTTTGGATTGATGACTGAGTTATAGTTTGGTCGGGGATGGGCAGGATTTGCACTGTCTTCAAATCTGGTGAGTTTTTGGTTGATGATTGAGATTTCTTTTGATCGGGGATGGGCAGGATTTGCACTGTCTTCAAATCTGGTGAATTTTTGGATTGATGACTGAGTTATATTTTGGTCGGGGATGGGCAGAATTTGCACTATCTTCAAATCTAGTGAGTTTTTGGGTTTATGATTGAGTTATATTTTGGTCGTGGATTGGAAAGATTTGCACTGTCTTCAAATCTGGTGAGTTTTTTTATTGATGACTGACTTATATTTTGGTCGGGGTTGGGCAGGATTTGCACTGTCTTCAAATCTGTTGAGTTTTTGGATTGATGACTGAGTTATATTTTGGTCCGGGATTGACAGGATTTGCACTGTCTTCAAATCTCTATAATTTTGGTACGGGAATAGACTTATTATGTTTTGTTTTTGTACACAAATGTTATGCTTTGCTGATTTAGATTTTTCAATTTATGACAGTTGAGAAAAAGATGATGAATAATATGTTTTTTTTGTATTTGTTGTGTAATTGCTTTTGGGATGGTATGCGATTATGTCAATTGTTTTTGATGCGATAATTCTTTTTGGTAAAATCTGATAATCTTCTGATAACGTGGCATTGACCCTTTGTAATTAACATGATTTCTGTTAATCTGGAGATGATACTTCAATCCTGATAGTTCTGTCCTACAGGAAAGCCAACAAAGCGTGTTGCATAGTAGCTGTATTCACCATTGTTTTTGCGTGTAAAGATGTCCCACAAATCATTCTCACGGATGTATGAATATTTCTCTTCCGGAGTCGTCACCTCTTCTGGACAATGATAGGTTTCAAAGATTGCATGTGTACTATCATCCTTGAATATTTTGTCAATGGAACTATTAGGAGGAGCATTGTTTGGGATTTTGATATGAGTTGGAGAAAATGGAAGAAATGTTTTTTCGGCATCTTTCTGTTCTTCACTACAAAAAATCTTGACGATCAAATCTCTGAATTCTTCCATAGTCTCTGTTTCAATGGTAGGGTATCTGTCAGGATTAGGGAAGGCAACAAAAGCAACATGTCCATATTTGCTGGTGGGTGTGTCTTTTAGAGCTTTGTTAGTGTCATGTGATTCCCTCAGAATAAGAGTTTCCGTGCATCTCACATCAAAATGATCAGGACCTAGCTCAGGATACTTGTTCAAATTACCTTCTCTGATTGCTTTCAACACAGGAAACGCAAAACCAGCTTCACCCATAACATTAAGAAGCTGTGCACCCATCATTCTATCATCCGTGCAAAATTTGAAAACTTCTACCACATTCTGCTGATACTTTCGTGGGCTGCTCAACTTTCTAGGTTTAATGATTTTCTCTTTTTTAACTGGAGATGGAGGTTTTCTGGTGACAGTGGTAGTCTTTTTCTTAGAGTCATCAATGGAGTTTACAGCCTTTCTCGTTGGCGCCATATTGAAAAGAATGATTGATTAGATGCTGCTGTATTTGAAGTGTTTATTTTATCGTGATTAGGATGGGTTTTTCATCATGAAAAAAGTGTGCAAAAATTGCAGTGGTAATGCACGGACCAAAATACCTTCAAAATCCACACAGTAGTGTGTGAAGTAATTTCAAATTAATTGTTTGCCTGCTAATTCTACGTTATCGTGTCAAACGATTTTGAGAACCTGGGACTTGACACTGTTGTGATAGATTAAAAACAATGAAACAAGATTGCCTTGGAATTTGCAATAGGTCAATTGGATTAATCATAGATAATAAAATAAAGATTTTTTCACAAACCTGGGACTTCATAGTAATGGAATTGATTAAGATGAACGAATTGAAGATACTATGATGTGAAAAGCACTCTAAAAACTATTCAACATGTGTCTTCCAATTATACCATGCGTGGGGCACGTGTCATGTATGTGCATGTGATGTATGTGCGAGTATGTCTCGCGCAAAAAATGAATTCAAAGCATAGAGGGAATGAGAAATTAACATCTAACAAACAAATTTTAATTTTTTTAATGTAATCTGTCTTTTGCACGTATTAGACCCCCCAAAAAGGGGGTCGTGGGGAAAATAACTTAATTTTCCTTATAGTTTCTTTTCTGTTTTTTTGCTTCACGGTGATATTGAACCTTGAACAAACGTTTAGTATAGGTGGAAAGCAATTCAGTCATTTTTTGATTCTTCTCTGCATCTGATTCACATTCACATATAATGTGAAATTTTGAAACAAGTGTGTGCACTTCAGAAAAATTGCCTTGACTTGCAAACATTCCAGAGGCTGTAGGCTTGTAAGCTTCTGCTGAAACGTAATATGCATAGTAGAGTAGATGAATCATATATTCTTTGTCCAAATCATCAATATGTTTCCAAACAGACTCTGCAATCATAACCATATTCTGCAGAAGTGTAACCTGTAAACCAGCATCATACTGTTTTGTTTTTGTCTTGTTATATGCAGTCCAAAATAGCAAAATACGGATCGTGTTTATGGATGAACCACTACCAGCATGGATTACTCCTCCTGGAATTTCAGAAAAAGACAGCAAAGGACACCGTACGAGTCTGGCTGCTTTGAATTCAAAATTTTCGAGCAGATTGGGTGTAATCGATTCATTTTTGTCGCATTGGACATGACGTTCACCATGAATAATCCTGAATAAATCACCAAATGCTGTTTGAAAATATTCATCCAAGGCTTCTTCCGTTTCTCCCATATTTTTGATTTTCTGAAAAAATGATTCTGGAATATTTATCCAATTCAAAGCCCGAACAGATGATAAACCTTTCTGAATGAGATCAATCGCCGTTCTATAACCAACCTTTTCTTTTTGACTTGGTTCAACCACTTTTGTTGTACTCTGCCCTCCTGTAAGCAGCATTCCAAATTGTTTTTCAAAACGATGTCCCATCAAATCTAAGTGCATGGCCTGATCACCACGTACTTCAGTGATTATTAGGCTTGGTGTAGCAACCTTCCAATATTGAATTTCATCTTTTGGAATTGTTCGGGGTAAACACATATTCATAGTGGTTTCTTCAATAAATTTTAACAAAGAAACCATATGACGCATTTCAAAACCAGTTTTATCACAAAACTTTTTCCATGCCGGTTTAAGTGCTAGGTGCGTTGGACTGAAAGACAGATGCATTTCATATCTGAATGCTTGTATTGGTTGTGCGGAATGATCTGCTTTCCTTGCCTTAGAAACAACTGACTTGAAAAAATCCCAATGTTTCATAATTTTGGCTTGGATGCTATCAACAATTTGCAACTGTGTAGCAAACAATGGATCTTCAAGTTTTGGCACATAAAACGCAGCTCTTTCAAACGTCATAGTAACAAATGGGTGATCTATCATTTCTTCACATTTCATGCGTTTGTAAGATATTGCATGATTGGGTTGAGAAATTTCAAGCAAAACATCATTAGAAAAAGATCCATTTGTCATAGATTTCAATGGTTGAGGAGTAGCATTCCTCAATTCAAATTCCTTGACACACTCTGCAGCAAATTGACAGGCATTAGCATGAGTGGAAAAAGCTGTTATTCCATGCATCTCACCACAGATACAAGCAAATGTTTTTTGTTTAAGACTCAATTTCAACTGAAGCTTGTTCTGATACCATGCATATCGAGATTCAGCTCTATAATTCATTTCATCTGGTATGCATTTTGGGACAGTGTCTTCCATGGATTGGCAGTTTTGTAAGTGTTTACTTGCTTTTTTTGCATGGCCCATAACTTGCCCACATTTACATATGAAACCCATCACCGAAGTTGGCATCGCATATGGTATTTCCTTGTCATTATCATGAAAGATATAACTGCATAATCCAGACATCATGTCGATTGCTTTTTCTTTAGATAGTTTTCTAATTTCCACTAGATTGGGTTTGTTGTATTTTGATAGAGGATCATTTTTTTTCTTTGAACCGATTGGCTTCCCTTTATTCTTTGTCTCTTGATTATCTGACATCCTTTTAACAATCTGGTGATCGTCCGGTGGGGTTGTCTCATTTGTCGTCACATCTATTTCTGTTGTTGTTGCTGTTGCGTCATTACCAGAAATTGTTGTCGTCTCTGTCCCTGCAACCGTTTTGTAAATCACCGTGTCCTGTCCAATATTTTCTAAATTTGTTTCCTTAACAATGCCGACATTCACATTGGCATTACCATTGTCATCGATTGCTGTTTCTACCATGACAGAAATTGTTTTTGACTCCATTTTCCCTTCAAGTGTCTTCTCCGTACCCACAGTTATATTGGCATTGTCATTACTTTCTTTACCCTCTAAATCCACGGGAGTTAGTGTCGTCAAAGCAGGATTGTTGGTGTTCGATAAATTGCTGTTCATGATGGGATTTTTCCTGTCGGGTGCTGTATCGGTTGCTACGTTGGCGGGTGATAAATTGCTGTTCATGATAGGGTTGTTCCTGTCGGGTGCTGTATCGATTGCTGCTTCTAGCATGACAGAAATTGTTTTTGACTCTGTTTTTCCTTCTAGTGTCTTCTCTGTACCCACAGTTGTATTGGCATTGTCATTGATTTCCTGATCATCCAAATCCATGGGAGGTATATTGCTTTTCATGATGGTTTGATCCTGTCGGGTACTGTGAAGTTATGTGCTTGTTTTCGTCTTTTCCTCTTTGTAGATCAGTATTCTTATGTTTTGTGTCTCCCAACAGCTGAAAAACCCACGAGATTTGAGCACAGTGCAAATTATTTCAATCCCTGACTAAAAAGTAACTCAGTCATCAGTTCAAAAATTGAACAGATTTGAAGCCAGTGCAAATCTTTCCAATCCCCGACCGAAATATAACTCAATCCTCAACCCTAAAACATAACAGATTTGAACACAGTGCAAATCCTGTCAATCCCCGACTAAAATATACTCAGTCATCAATCCAAAAACCGACCAGATTTGAACACAGTGCAGATCTTTCCAGTCCCTAACCAAAAAAAAACTCAGTCATCAACCCTAAAACCCACCAGATTTGAACATAGTGCAAATCCTGCCAGTCTCCGACCAAGATATAACTCAGTCATGAACCCAAAAACCCACCAGATTTGAACACAGTGCAAATCTTTCCAGTCCCTAACCAAAATATAATTCAGTCATCAACCCAAAAACCCACATGATTTGAACACAGTGCAAATCCTGGCAGTACCCGACCAAAATAGAACTCAGTTATCAAACCAAAAACCCACCTGATTTGAACACAGTGCAAATCTTTCCAGTCCCTAACCAAAATATAATTCAATCATCAACCCAAAAACCCACATGATTTGAACACAGTGCAAATCTTGCCAGTCCCTAACCAAAATATAATTCAGTCATCAACCCAAAAACCCACCAGATTTGAACACAGTGCAAATCTTTCCAGTCCCTAACCAAAATATAATTCAGTCATGAACCCAAAAATCCCACCAGATTTGAACACAGTGCAAATCTTTCCAGTCCCTAACCAAAATATAATTCGGTCATCAACCGAAAAAGAATCTCGTACGTACGACGTTTGAAAAAGATTCGTACGAAGATTTTTTTTTTTCCGTACGTACCGTAGTACTACAAAATCATGTACAATTCTACATAATGTACTAGATACTTCAACGAAATTGGACACGAAAAAAAAAAAAAATTCTCTCTCACACAAACACACAGTAATTTTATTTTCTACCCCCGGACAAAAAAATCACTTTTTCTATCTCGCAACAAAAAAAAATCCCTTTATAATCAGCCTTCTGACATCCAACTTATTTGAGTAGAGTTGCTATTTGGCACTCCGTCGGTGAACGTGGGATTCCACCTTATACTTAATTATCAGTATTCGGCAGGTTATCCGTGCTCTTATATTTTAGTCTGAAATAACAGCCTTGTACTGGAAAAAGAATTAGCTTGCATTGGACAAGAGGTGGTTTGCTGATAGATATTGTTTGACTTGGCCCCCAAACATATATGTCTTGAAAGCAATAAATCTCTATCCATTGCTTCTATATCAACAGGCACGAGGTACTGTTTTTCGTGACAGAGGAAAAATAAGGCTGCAAATCAACGGCAGCAGCAACAACAATTTCATCGAGACGATTGTCGGAACAACAACGATTGTCGGAACAACGGTAACAAGCAACAGTACGAATGAGATAGATAGAGAATAATTATACTGCCTTCGGCATTGCTCAAACTGATTGTTTTTCCTCTCTTCTGTTTTTCTCTCATTTTCATAGGACCAAATCGGAAGCATCGAATCGTAAGCAACGGATCGTAAGCAACCAACCATCAAATCGGAAGCAACCCTCGAATCGACAATACTCACCCATTTTCTTGTTCAATTATCATCATATCATATATTCGAATAGGAGCGCCGAATCGAGTCAACGGGGAACCATCGAGTCAACCGGGAACCATCGAAGCAACCGGGAACGATCAAAGCGCAACCAGGAGCCATTGAATCAACCGGGAACCATCGAAGCGCAAGCAAGCCGGAACGATCGAAGCACAAGCAAGCCGGAACGATCGAAGCAACCGGGAATCATCGGGGCAAATCTTCCCTTGAAATTGTAAGCATCCAATCAAATGGGCAAATTGAAGCAAACAACAAAAGTAGGCGTCGGCCTCGGTGGCGCCGCGTGCAGTCTTGGTTTGTGGCATCAAATCGATCGGCATGTAGATTATATTATTCTGTTGTTATTATTTACTCTATGTAGTACATCAATAGATACTCACCCATTTTGTTCAATTATCATATCATATATTTGCGACAACGAATCAGCGAAAACGCTCCTCCTCCACCGGCAAGCGGCAACGAGTCAGCGAAAACGCTCCTCCCGAATCAGCGAAAACGCTCCTCCTCCACCGGCAAGCGGCAACGAATCAGCGAAAACGCTACTCCTCCTCCACCGGCAAGCGGCAACGAATCTCAGCAGAAACGCTCCTCCACCGGCAACGAATCAGCGAAAACGCTCCTCCTCCTCCACCGGGAAGCGGCAACGAATCAGCGGAAACGCTCCTCCTCCTCCACCGGCAAGCGGCAACGAATCAGCGGAAACGCTCCTCCACCGGCAAGCGGCAACGAATCAGCGAAAACGCTCCTCCTCCACCGGCAAGCGGCAACGAGTCAGCGAAAACGCTCCTCCTCCACCGGCAAGCGGCAACGAATCAGCGAAAACGCTCCTCCTCCACCGGCAAGCGGCAACGAATCACCAAAACGCTCCTCCTCCTCCTCCACCGGCAAGCGGCAACGAATCAGCGAAAACGCCCCTCCTCCACCGGCAAGCGGCAACGAATCAGCGAAAACGCTCCTCCTCCACCGGCAAGCGGCAACGAATCAGCGAAAACGCTCCTCGAATCGTCGAAACGCTCCTCTTCCACCGAAGCGGCAACGAATCACCAATACGCTCCTCCTCCACCGGCAAGCGGCAACGAATCAGCGAAAACGCTCCTCCTCCTCCTCCACCGGCAAGCGGCAACGAATCAGCGAAGCGGCAACGAATCACCAAAACGCTCCTCCTCCACCGGCAAGCGCCAACGAATCAGCGGAAACGCTCCTCCACTGGCAAGCGGCAACGAATCAGCGAAAACGCTCCTCCTCCACCGAAGCGGCAACGAATCAGCGAAAACGCTACTCCTCCACCGGCAAGCGGCAACGAATCAGCGAAAATCATATTGTCATCGTCGTCCAACGACCATTCGTCCCAGCAACAACAATGGGATTCAAAACAACAACAAAGCAATTGCCAGCAAAAGCAATGAAGCAAAAATCAAAGAGGAAACGCGGGAAGACTGAGAGAAAGAAAACGACTTCAAATTTTCTCCAAAACGCAGCACCATCCTCATCAACAAAACACCAGACTTACAAACACTTGTTGGAGATCAAACCTAACAAGACTGCAGAAGGCGACAGGAATCGAGATGCAAAAGCAATTTTCAAACATGTCGAGGAAATAGCATTGAAAACAGTTAACAAAAATGGGTTTAAAGGAAAATTCCTGGATACGAATTGGGGCCGGACGACAGTTGGAGAGAAGAAATATTCTTTGGCACAAGCAGTCTCTATAGACAGTTTCACGACATTGGATAGTACCAACGAGAAGTTTGTTCTAGCGTTTGCAGAATCAGAACCATCATTGAGAATCTTTGCAAAAGCTTCCACACAAATCGCAAAACGACGCTTGGGTACTCCCAAAAATATAGAAATCACAAGAACATTTGCTGGGCAGATTGTTGAATCTAAACCCAAAATAGGTCGAGGAACCAAATGTGACAGTGTAAACAGTGGATATGCTATTGTTGGGATGAGACCAAATCGATTGAAATCAGGAAATGGTGTGTACGTTTTCAAAAACAATGTGGACTCGACAACAAAATACAACCTTGAACAGAAAGCCCTACACATTGTGAAGGAAATGCAGCTCAGTTTAACTCCAATGTCCAAATTTGTCAACCTTGAAACGACTGTTATGAATGAGGTTGTTAATCGAACAACGTTGAATGCAATCGGCCATCACGCAACGGCCTTTGCTATTGGAAAGGATTATCACTCAAAATGCCATACCGATGCCGATATGTTCTACACAAGGCTGACAGTTATTGCTCCAAAACATGTAAGTGATGAAGAGGTGATTTATTACTTTGTCTTCCCCACGTATGGAGTAAAAGTGCCATTGAGGTCAGGCGATACTCTATTGTTCAATCCATTAGTATTACATAGCTGTTCGAATCCAAAATACGAAGGCTGTTATATTATGAGCGCATATGTATCTCGCAAAACTGTACTTAGAGCTAACCCTCTTAAGTAATATTAAACAATAATTTTAAGTAAGTCGTTACATTCACCATTGCTACTCAATTGGAACTGCTGTCAGAACTATCTTTGTCTGAACTGGATACATAATATGAATAGAGAATCAAGTTGATTTAAGGTTGGGGATGGGCAGGATTTGTAAGTTCGGTCTTTGACGAACGAGTTATATTTTGATTAGGGACTGGAAAGATTTCCACTGTGCAAAAATTGGTGGATTTTTGCGTTGACGATTGAATTATATTTTGGTCGAGGGTCGGAAGAATTTGCACTGTCTTCAAATCAAGTGGGTTTTTTGGTTGATTACTGAGTTATATTTTGGTCGGGGATCGGCTGGATTTGCACTGTGTTCAAATATGGTTGGTTTTTTGGTTCACGATTGAATTATATTTTGGTCGGGAGAATTGATGACTGAATTATATTTTGGTTAGGGACTGAAAGATTTGCACTGTGTTCAAATCAGGTTGGTTTTTGGGTTAATGACTGAGTTATATTTTAGTCGGGAATTGGCAGGATTTGCACTGTGCTAAAATCTGGTTGGTTTTTGAATTGATGACTGAATTATATTTTGGTTAGGGACTGAAAAGATTTGCACTGTGTTCAAATCAGGTTGGTTTTTGGGTTGATGACTGCGTTATATTTTAGTCGGGAATTGGCAGGGTTTACACAATGCTAAAATCTGGTGGGTTTTTGAGTTATTGAATGAGTTATATTTTAGTCGGGAATTGGCAGGATTTGCACTGTGCTAAAATCTGGTTGGTTTTTGAATTGATGACTTTAGTCGGGAATTGGCAGGATTTGCACTGTGCTAAAATCTGGTGGGTTTTTGGGTTTATGACTGAGTTATATTTTAGTCGGGAATTGGCAGGATTTGCACTGTGTTCAAATCTGGTTGGTTTTTGGGTTGATGACTGTGTTATATTTTAGTCGGGAATTGGCAGGATTTGCACTGTGCTAAAATCGGGTTGGTTTTTGAATTGATGACTGAATTATATTTTGGTTAGGGACTGAAAAGAATTGCATTGTGTTCAAATCTGGTTGGTTTTTAGGTTGATGACTGAGTTATCTTTTAGTCGAGGATTAGCAGGATTTGCACTGTGCTAAAATCTGGTTGGTTTTTGAATTGATGACTGAATTATATTTTGGTTAGGGACTGAAAATTTGCACTGTGTTCAAATCAGGTTGGTTTTTGGGTTGATGACTGTGTTATATTTTAGTCGGGAATTGTCAGGATTTGCACTGTGCTAAAATCTGGTTGGTTTTTGAATTGATGACTGAATTATATTTTGGTTAGGGACTGAAAAGATTTGCACTGTGTTCAAATCAGGTTGGTTTTTGGGTTGATGTCTGTGTTATATTTTAGTCGGGAATTGGCAGGATTTGCACTGTGCTAAAATCTGGTTGGTTTTTGAATTGATGACTGAATTATATTTTGGTTAGGGACTGAAAGATTTGCACTGTGTTCAAATCAGGTTGGTTTTTGGGTTGATGACTGTGTTATATTTTAGTCAGGAATTGGCAGGATTTGCACTGTGCTAAAATCTGTTTGGTTTTTGAATTGATGACTGAATTATATTTTGGTTAGGGACTGAAAAGATTTGCACTGTGTTCAAATCAGGTTGGTTTTAAGGTTCATGACTATGTTATATTTTAGTCGGGAATTGGAAAGATTTGCACAAAGCTAACATCTGGTTGGTTTTTGGGTTGATGACTGAGTTATATTTTAGTCGGAAATTGGCAGGATTTGCACTGTGCTAAAATCTGGTTGGTTTTTGAATTGATGACTTTTAGTCAAGATTTGACAGGATTTGCACTGTGCTAAAATCTGGTTGTTTTTTGGGTTGATGTCTGAGTTATATTTTAGTCGGGAATTGGCAGGATTTGCACTGTGCTAAAATCTTGTGTGTTTTTTAATTATATTTTGGTTAGGGACTGAAAAGATTTGCACTGTGTTCAAATCTGGTTGGTATTCGGGTTGATTACTGAGTTATATTTTAGTCGGGGATTGGCAGGATTTGGAATGTGCTAAAATCTGGTTGGTTTTTGGGTTAATGACTGCCTTATATTTTAGTCGGGAATTGGCAGGATTTACACAATGCTAAAATCTGGTGGGTTTTTGAGTTATTGAATGAGTTATATTTTAGTCGGGAATTGGCAGGATTTGCACTGTGCTAAAATCTGGTTGGTTTTTGAATTGATGACTGAATTATATTTTGGTTAGGGACTGAAAAGATTTGCATTGTGTTCAAATCTGGTTGGTTTTTGATTGATGACTGAGTTATATTTTAGTCGGGGATTGGCAGGATTTGCACTGTGCTAAAATCTGGTGGGTTTTTGAATTGATGACTGAATTATATTTTGGTTAGGGACTGAAAGATTTGCACTGTGATCAAATCAGGTTGGTTTTTGGGTTGATGACTGAGTTATATTTTAGTCGGGAATTGGCAGGATTTGCACTGTGCTAAAATCTGGTTGGTTTTTGAATTGATGACTTATAGTCGAGAATTAACAGGATTTGCACTGTGCTAAAATCTGGTTGGTTTTTGGGTTGATGTCTGAGTTATATTTTAGTCGGGGATTGGCAGGATTTGCACTGTGCTAAAATCTGGTTGGTTTTTGAATTGATGACTGAATTATATTTTGGTTAGGGACTGAAAAGATTTGCACTGTGTTCAAATCAGGTTGGTTTTTGGGTTGATGTCTGTGTTATATTTTAGTCGGGAATTGGCAGGATTTGCACTGTGCTAAAATCTGGTTGGTTTTTGAATTGATGACTGAATTATATTTTGGTTAGGGACTGAAAGATTTGCACTGTGTTCAAATCAGGTTGGTTTTTGGGTTGATGACTGTGTTATATTTTAGTCAGGAATTGGCAGGATTTGCACTGTGCTAAAATCTGTTTGGTTTTTGAATTGATGACTGAATTATATTTTGGTTAGGGACTGAAAAGATTTGCACTGTGTTCAAATCAGGTTGGTTTTAAGGTTCATGACTATGTTATATTTTAGTCGGGAATTGGAAAGATTTGCACAAAGCTAACATCTGGTTGGTTTTTGGGTTGATGACTGAGTTATATTTTAGTCGGAAATTGGCAGGATTTGCACTGTGCTAAAATCTGGTTGGTTTTTGAATTGATGACTTTTAGTCAAGATTTGACAGGATTTGCACTGTGCTAAAATCTGGTTGTTTTTTGGGTTGATGTCTGAGTTATATTTTAGTCGGGGATTGGCAGGATTTGCACTCTGCTAAAATCTGGTGGGTTTTTGGGTTGATGACTGAGTTATATTTTAGTCGGGAATTGGCAGGATTTGCACTGTGTTCAAATCTGGTTGGTTTTTAGGTTAATGACTGTGTTATATTTTAGTCGGGGATTGAAAGATTTGCACAATGCTAACATCTGGTTGGTTTTTGGGTTGATGACTGAGTTATATTTTAGTCGGGAATTGGCAGGATTTGCACTGTGTTAAAATGTGGTTGGTTTTTGGGTTGATGACTGTGTTATATTTTAGTCGGGAATTGGAAAGATTTGCACAATGCTAAAATCTGGTTGGTTTTTGAATTGATGACTGAATTATATTTTAGTCGGGAATTGGCAGGATTTGCACTGTGCTAAAATCTGGTGAGTTTTGAATTGATGACTTTTAGTCGGGAATTGGCAGGATTTGCACTGTGCTAAAATCTGGTTGTTTTTTGGGTTGATGTCTGAGTTATATTTTAGTCGGGAATTGGCAGGATTTGCACTGTGCTAAAATCTGGTTGGTTTTTGAATTGATGACTGAATTATATTTTGGTTAGGGACTGAAAAGATTTGCACTGTGTTCAAATCAGGTTGGTTTTTGGGTTGATGACTGAGTTATATTTTAGTCGGGAATTGGCAGGATTTGCACTGTGCTAAAATCTGGTTGGTTTTTGAATTGATGACTGAATTATATTTTGGTTAGGGACTGAAAAGATTTGCACTGTTTTCAAATCAGGTTGGTTTTTGGGTTGATGACTGAGTTATATTTTAGTCGGGAATTGGCAGGATTTGCACTGTGCTAAAGTCTGGTTGGTTTTTGAATTGATGACTGAATTATATTTTGGTTAGGGACTGAAAAGATTTGCACTGTGTTCAAAACAGGTTGGTTTTTGGATTGATGACTGCGTTATATTTTAATCGGAAATTGGCAGGATTTGCACTGTGCTAAAATCTGGTTGGTTTTTGAATTGATGACTGAATTATATTTTGGTTAGGGACTGAAAAGATTTGCACTGTTTTCAAATCGGGTTGGTTTTTGGGTTGATGACTGAGTTATATTTTAGTCGGGAATTGGCAGGATTTGCACTGTGCTAAAATCTGGTGGGTTTTTGGATTGATGACTGAGTTATATTTTAGTCGGGAATTGGCAGGATTTGCACTGTGTTCAAATCTGGTTGGTTTTTGGGTTGATGACCGTGTTATATTTTAGTCGGGAATTGGAAAGATTTGCACAATGCTAAAATCTGGTGGGTTTTTGGGTTGATGACTGAGTTATATTTTAGTCGGGAATTGGCAGGATTTGCACTGTGCTAAAATCTGGTGAGTTTTGAATTGATGACTTTTAGTCGGGAATTGGCAGGATTTGCACTGTGCTAAAATCTGGTTGTTTTTTGGGTTGATGTCTGAGTTATATTTTAGTCGGGAATTGGCAGGATTTGCACTGTGCTAAAATCTGGTTGGTTTTTGAATTGATGACTGAATTATATTTTGGTTAGGGACTGAAAAGATTTGCACTGTGTTCAAATCAGGTTGGTTTTTGGGTTGATGACTGAGTTATATTTTAGTCGGGAATTGGCAGGATTTGCACTGTGCTAAAATCTGGTTGGTTTTTGAATTGATGACTGAATTATATTTTGGTTAGGGACTGAAAAGATTTGCACTGTTTTCAAATCGGGTTGGTTTTTGGGTTGATGACTGAGTTATATTTTAGTCGGGAATTGGCAGGATTTGCACTGTGCTAAAATCTGGTTGGTTTTTGAATTGATGACTGAGTTATATTTTAGTTAGGGACTGAAAAGATTTGCACTGTGTTCAAATCAGGTTGGTTTTTGGGTTGATGACTGAGTTATATTTTAGTCGGGGATTGGCAGGATTTGCACTGTGCTAAAGTCTGGTTGGTTTTTGAATTGATGACTGAATTATATTTTGGTTAGGGACTGAAAAGATTTGCACTGTGTTCAAAACAGGTTGGTTTTTGGATTGATGACTGCGTTATATTTTAATCGGGGATTGGCAGGATTTGCACTGTGCTAAAATCTGGTTGGTTTTTGAATTGATGACTGAATTATATTTTGGTTAGGGACTGAAAAGATTTGCACTGTTTTCAAATCGGGTTGGTTTTTGGGTTGATGACTGAGTTATATTTTAGTCGGGAATTGGCAGGATTTGCACTGTGCTAAAATCTGGTTGGTTTTTGAATTGATGACTGCGTTATATTTTAGTCGGGAATTGGCAGGATTTGCACTGTGCTAAAATCTGGTTGGTTTTTGAATTGATGACTGAATTATATTTTGGTTAGGGACTGAAAAGATTTGCATTGTGTTCAAATCTGGTTGGTTTTTGATTGATGACTGAGTTATATTTTAGTCGGGGATTGGCAGGATTTGCACTGTGCTAAAATCTGGTTGGTTTTTGAATTGATGACTGAATTATATTTTGGTTAGGGACTGAAAAGATTTGCACTGTTTTCAAATCGGGTTGTTTTTTGGGTTGATGACTGAGTTATATTTTAGTCGGGAATTGGCAGGATTTGCACTGTGCTAAAATCTGGTGGGTTTTTGGATTGATGACTGAGTTATATTTTAGTCGGGAATTGGCAGGATTTGCACTGTGTTCAAATCTGGTTGGTTTTTGGGTTGATGACTGTGTTATATTTTAGTCGGGAATTGGAAAGATTTGCACAATGCTAAAATCTGGTGGGTTTTAGGGTTGATGACTGAGTTATATTTTAGTCGGGAATTGGCAGGATTTGCACTGTGCTAAAATCTGGTGAGTTTTGAATTGATGACTTTTAGTCGGGAATTGGCAGGATTTGCACTGTGCTAAAATCTGGTTGTTTTTTGGGTTGATGTCTGAGTTATATTTTAGTCGGGAATTGGCAGGATTTGCACTGTGCTAAAATCTGGTTGGTTTTTGAATTGATGACTGAATTATATTTTGGTTAGGGACTGAAAAGATTTGCACTGTGTTCAAATCAGGTTGGTTTTTGGGTTGATGACTGAGTTATATTTTAGTCGGGGATTGGCAGGATTTGCACTGTGCTAAAATCTGGTTGGTTTTTGAATTGATGACTGAATTATATTTTGGTTAGGGACTGAAAAGATTTGCACTGTTTTCAAATCGGGTTGGTTTTTGGGTTGATGACTGAGTTATATTTTAGTCGGGAATTGGCAGGATTTGCACTGTGCTAAAATCTGGTTGGTTTTTGAATTGATGACTGAGTTATATTTTAGTTAGGGACTGGAAAGATTTGCACTGTGTTCAAATCAGGTTGGTTTTTGGGTTGATGACTGAGTTATATTTTAGTCGGGGATTGGCAGGATTTGCACGGTGCTAAAGTCTGGTTGGTTTTTGAATTGATGACTGAATTATATTTTGGTTAGGGACTGAAAAGATTTGCACTGTGTTCAAAACAGGTTGGTTTTTGGATTGATGACTGCGTTATATTTTAATCGGGGATTGGCAGGATTTGCACTGTGCTAAAATCTGGTTGGTTTTTGAATTGATGACTGAATTATATTTTGGTTAGGGACTGAAAAGATTTGCACTGTTTTCAAATCGGGTTGGTTTTTGGGTTGATGACTGAGTTATATTTTAGTCGGGAATTGGCAGGATTTGCACTGTGCTAAAATCTGGTGGGTTTTTGGATTGATGACTGAGTTATATTTTAGTCGGGAATTGGCAGGATTTGCACTGTGTTCAAATCTGGTTGGTTTTTGGGTTGATGACTGTGTTATATTTTAGTCGGGAATTGGAAAGATTTGCACAATGCTAAAATCTGGTTGGTTTTTGAATTGATGACTGAATTATATTTTGGTTAGCGACTGAAAAGATTTGCACTGTTTTCAAATCAGGTTGGTTTTTGGGTTGATGACTGAGTTATATTTTAGTCGGGAATTGGCAGGATTTGCACTGTGCTAAAATCTGGTTGTTTTTTGGGTTGATGTCTGAGTTATATTTTAGTCGGGAATTGGCAGGATTTGCACTGTGCTAAAATCTGGTTGGTTTTTGAATTGATGACTGAATTATATTTTGGTTAGGGACTGAAAAGATTTGCACTGTGTTCAAATCAGGTTGGTTTTTGGGTTGATGACTGAGTTATATTTTAGTCGGGAATTGGCAGGATTTGCACTGTGCTAAAATCTGGTTGGTTTTTGAATTGATGACTGAATTATATTTTGGTTAGGGACTGAAAAGATTTGCACTGTGTTCAAAACAGGTTGGTTTTTGGATTGATGACTGCGTTATATTTTAATCGGAAATTGGCAGGATTTGCACTGTGCTAAAATCTGGTTGGTTTTTGAATTGATGACTGAATTATATTTTGGTTAGGGACTGAAAAGATTTGCACTGTTTTCAAATCGGGTTGGTTTTTGGGTTGATGACTGAGTTATATTTTAGTCGGGAATTGGCAGGATTTGCACTGTGCTAAAATCTGGTGGGTTTTTGGATTGATGACTGCGTTATATTTTAGTCGGGAATTGGCAGGATTTGCACTGTGTTCAAATCTGGTTGGTTTTTGGGTTGATGACCGTGTTATATTTTAGTCGGGAATTGGAAAGATTTGCACAATGCTAAAATCTGGTGGGTTTTTGGGTTGATGACTGAGTTATATTTTAGTCGGGAATTGGCAGGATTTGCACTGTGCTAAAATCTGGTGAGTTTTGAATTGATGACTTTTAGTCGGGAATTGGCAGGATTTGCACTGTGCTAAAATCTGGTTGTTTTTTGGGTTGATGTCTGAGTTATATTTTAGTCGGGAATTGGCAGGATTTGCACTGTGCTAAAATCTGGTTGGTTTTTGAATTGATGACTGAATTATATTTTGGTTAGGGACTGAAAAGATTTGCACTGTGTTCAAATCAGGTTGGTTTTTGGGTTGATGACTGAGTTATATTTTAGTCGGGAATTGGCAGGATTTGCACTGTGCTAAAGTCTGGTTGGTTTTTGAATTGATGACTGAATTATATTTTGGTTAGGGACTGAAAAGATTTGCACTGTTTTCAAATAGGGTTGGTTTTTGGGTTGATGACTGAGTTATATTTTAGTCGGGAATTGGCAGGATTTGCACTGTGCTAAAATCTGGTTGGTTTTTGAATTGATGACTGAGTTATATTTTAGTTAGGGACTGGAAAGATTTGCACTGTGTTCAAATCAGGTTGGTTTTTGGGTTGATGACTGAGTTATATTTTAGTCGGGGATTGGCAGGATTTGCACTGTGCTAAAGTCTGGTTGGTTTTTGAATTGATGACTGAATTATATTTTGGTTAGGGACTGAAAAGATTTGCACTGTGTTCAAAACAGGTTGGTTTTTGGATTGATGACTGCGTTATATTTTAATCGGGGATTGGCAGGATTTGCACTGTGCTAAAATCTGGTTGGTTTTTGAATTGATGACTGAATTATATTTTGGTTAGGGACTGAAAAGATTTGCACTGTTTTCAAATCGGGTTGGTTTTTGGGTTGATGACTGAGTTATATTTTAGTCGGGAATTGGCAGGATTTGCACTGTGCTAAAATCTGGTGGGTTTTTGGATTGATGACTGAGTTATATTTTAGTCGGGAATTGGCAGGATTTGCACTGTGTTCAAATCTGGTTGGTTTTTGGGTTGATGACTGTGTTATATTTTAGTCGGGAATTGGAAAGATTTGCACAATGCTAAAATCTGGTTGGTTTTTGAATTGATGACTGAATTATATTTTGGTTAGCGACTGAAAAGATTTGCACTGTTTTCAAATCGGGTTGGTTTTTGGGTTGATGACTGAGTTATATTTTAGTCGGGAATTGGAAGGATTTGCACTGTGCTAAAATCTGGTTGTTTTTTGGGTTGATGTCTGAGTTATATTTTAGTCGGGAATTGGCAGGATTTGCACTGTGCTAAAATCTGGTTGGTTTTTGAATTGATGACTGAATTATATTTTGGTTAGGGACTGAAAAGATTTGCACTGTGTTCAAATCAGGTTGGTTTTTGGGTTGATGACTGAGTTATATTTTAGTCGGGAATTGGCAGGATTTGCACTGTGCTAAAATCTGGTTGGTTTTTGTTGAATTGATGACTGAGTTAAATTTTGGTTAGGGACTGAATATATTTGCACTGTGTCTAAATCTGGTTGGTTTAAGGGTTGACGATTTAATTATATTTTGGTTAAGGACTGGAAAGATTTGCACAGTGCTAAAATCTGGTAGGTTTTTGGGTTGATGACTGAGTTATATTTTAGTCGGGAATTGGCAGGATTTGCACTGTGCTAAAATCTGGTTGGTTTTTGAATTGATGACTGAGTTATATTTTAGTTAGGGACTGGAAAGATTTGCACTGTGTTCAAATCAGGTTGGTTTTTGGGTTGATGACTGAGTTATATTTTAGTCAGGGATTGGCAGGATTTGCACTGTGCTAAAGTCTGGTTGGTTTTTGAATTGATGACTGAATTATATTTTGGTTAGGGACTGAAAAGATTTGCACTGTGTTCAAAACAGGTTGGTTTTTGGATTGATGACTGCGTTATATTTTAATCGGGGATTGGCAGGATTTGCACTGTGCTAAAATCTGGTTGGTTTTTGAATTGATGACTGAATTATATTTTGGTTAGGGACTGGAAAGATTTGCACTGTTTTCAAATCGGGTTGGTTTTTGGGTTGATGACTGAGTTATATTTTAGCCGGGAATTGGCAGGATTTGCACTGTGCTAAAATCTGGTTGGTTTTTGAATTGATGACTGAGTTATATTTTAGTTAGGGACTGGAAAGATTTGCACTGTGTTCAAATCAGGTTGGTTTTTGGGTTGATGACTGAGTTATATTTTAGTCGGGAATTGGCAGGATTTGCACTGTGCTAAAGTCTGGTTGGTTTTTGAATTGATGACTGAGTTAAATTTTGGTTAGGGACTGAAAAGATTTGCACTGTGTTCAAAACAGGTTGGTTTTTGGATTGATGACTGCGTTATATTTTAATCGGGGATTGGCAGGATTTGCACTGTGCTAAAATCTGGTTGGTTTTTGAATTGATGACTGAATTATATTTTGGTTAGGGACTGAAAAGATTTGCACTGTTTTCAAATCGGGTTGGTTTTTGGGTTGATGACTGAGTTATATTTTAGTCGGGAATTGGCAGGATTTGCACTGTGCTAAAATCTGGTGGGTTTTTGGATTGATGACTGAGTTATATTTTAGTCGGGAATTGGCAGGATTTGCACTGTGTTCAAATCTGGTTGGTTTTTGGGTTGATGACTGTGTTATATTTTAGTCGAAAATTGGAAAGATTTGCACAATGCTAAAATCTGGTGGGTTTTAGGGTTGATGACTGAGTTATATTTTAGTCGGGAATTGGCAGGATTTGCACTGTGCTAAAATCTGGTGAGTTTTGAATTGATGACTTTTAGTCGGGAATTGGCAGGATTTGCACTGTGCTAAAATCTGGTTGTTTTTTGGGTTGAT
Organism: Pseudo-nitzschia multiseries; assembly: GCA_037355745.1. Lineage (NCBI taxonomy): Eukaryota > Bacillariophyta > Bacillariophyceae > Bacillariales > Bacillariaceae > Pseudo-nitzschia > Pseudo-nitzschia multiseries. The sequence goes on from CM074781.1 coordinate 26,859,359, forward strand.
GTCTGAGTTATATTTTAGTCGGGAATTGGCAGGATTTGCACTGTGCTAAAATCTGGTTGGTTTTTGAATTGATGACTGAATTATATTTTGGTTAGGGACTGAAAAGATTTGCACTGTGTTCAAATCAGGTTGGTTTTTGGGTTGATGACTGAGTTATATTTTAGTCGGGAATTGGCAGGATTTGCACTGTGCTAAAATCTGGTGGGTTTTTGGATTGATGACTGAGTTATATTTTAGTCGGGAATTGGCAGGATTTGCACTGTGTTCAAATCTGGTTGGTTTTTGGGTTGATGACTGTGTTATATTTTAGTCGAAAATTGGAAAGATTTGCACAATGCTAAAATCTGGTGGGTTTTAGGGTTGATGACTGAGTTATATTTTAGTCGGGAATTGGCAGGATTTGCACTGTGCTAAAATCTGGTGAGTTTTGAATTGATGACTTTTAGTCGGGAATTGGCAGGATTTGCACTGTGCTAAAATCTGGTTGTTTTTTGGGTTGATGTCTGAGTTATATTTTAGTCGGGAATTGGCAGGATTTGCACTGTGCTAAAATCTGGTTGGTTTTTGAATTGATGACTGAATTATATTTTGGTTAGGGACTGAAAAGATTTGCACTGTGTTCAAATCAGGTTGGTTTTTGGGTTGATGACTGAGTTATATTTTAGTCGGGAATTGGCAGGATTTGCACTGTGCTAAAATCTGGTTGGTTTTTGAATTGATGACTGCGTTATATTTTAGTTAGGGACTGGAAAGATTTGCACTGTGTTCAAATCAGGTTGGTTTTTGGGTTGATGACTGAGTTATATTTTAGTCGGGGATTGGCAGGATTTGCACTGTGCTAAAGTCTGGTGGGTTTTTGGGTTGATGACTGAGTTGTATTTTAGTGGAGAATTTGCAGGATTTGCACTGTGCTAAAATCTGGTTGGTTTTTGGGTTAATGACTGAGTTATATTTTAGTCGGGAATTGGCAGGATTTGCACTGTGCTAAAATCAGGTTGGTTTTTGTTGAATTGATGACTGAGTTAAATTTTGGTTAGGGACTGGAAAGATTTGCACTGTGTCTAAATCTGGTGGGTTTTAGGGTTTACGATTTAATTATATTTTGGTTCGGGACTGAAAAGATTTGCACTGTGTTCAAATCTGGTTGGTTTTCGGGTTGGTGACTGAGTTATATTTTAGTCGGGGATTGGCAGGATTTGGAATGTGCTAAAATATGGTGGGTTTTTGGGTTGATGACTGTGTTATATTTTAGTCGGGGACTGGCAGAATTTGCACAGTGCTAAAATCTGGTAGGTTTTTGGGTTGATGACTGCGTTATATTTTAGTCGGGAATTGGCAGGATTTGCGCTGTGCTAAAATCTGGTTGGTTTTTGAATTGATGACTGAGTTATATTTTAGTTAGGGACTGGAACGATTTGCACTGTGTCTAAATCTTGTGGGTTTTTAATCTTGACGATTTAATCATGTTGGTTTTTGGGTTTATTACTTAGTTATATTTTGGTCGGGGATTGGCAGGATTTGGACTGTGCTTAATTATGGTGATTTTTGGTTGATGACTGAGTTATATTTTGGTTAGGGACTGGACAGATTTGCACTGTGCGAAAATAGGGTGGGTTTTTGTATTGATGACTAAGTTTTATTTTGGTCGTGGACTTGCAGGATTTGCACAGTGCTCAAACCTAGTGGATTTTTGGGTTCGTGACTGAGTTATATTTTAATCGTAGAATTTCTTACCATAGCTTTACTGACACATACTTAAAATACATACAAACACTATGTACTCAACAACTCCACAGGGCCCCTGCAAAGCACTAATAAGTAAAAGTGAGACGCGACCAATGTGCTGAGTACCATAAGTAAATTATACATAAGCGCTCATGAGTATCAAGAGATACTTAAAGCACTGAGTAGAGGTACACAATATGAGGATCGAACACTCGATACGAGTATCTCCACACAAAGGAAAGACAAATTAGTAAATGAGAGAACAATCTGGTCCAGAAACAATCCGATCATAATCTTATTGATAACTCTTTCCAACACCGTAAAAAGAGCAAAATAAAGTAAAATACTAAAAGTAACCAAATTAACCAAACGTCGCCTTACAGCTTTGGTCTTATTATTAAGAAGTGTTTATTTGCTCCGTTGCCACGTTCTTCCACACAGTGTACAAAATACCACAATAAATACACAGTACAAAAACCATGTACAAGTCTACGGGTAATGAACACGTGTGTGTTCCGTACACTGAAATCTCTTCAAAAAAAGAACAAGTGAAAACCATGCAAACACAGCAGAAAAACCCTCAAAGACATAATTTATTTTTGATAGGAATTCCAATCATCAAAATCACTGATGTCATTAACTTCCATTTTGACAACCCTGCAATGACCCTTCTATTCCTCTTTCACTAGAACAGACCATGAAGGTTCACCACCATTCAAATAGTACAAAATGAGACCAACTCAAATACCTACACATTACTCTACTTCGTTTTTGATCAGGAAGGGTATTCAAATGGCTAAGACAACAACAACAACAGGCCCTACTCCAACCCATCTCTTTCCCCTTGGATAGAGGAGAGAATGAAGGCAGACATGTACAAACCCTACCAGGTTTGAATGCCAGCATGTTCCTTTACTGATTTGCTGACCAGGAATGGCAATCAAAGGGTAATCATTCTGTTTCTCCTCCCGTAGAACAGACCATGAGGGCTCATCACCGTACAAATAGTACAAAATGACACCAAATCAAATACCTACACGTTACTCTACTTTGTTTTTGATTGGGAAGGGTATTCAAACGGCAATTCTACAGCAAATAATACAAGTTATGAAGATATGAGCAGAGGAGGAGGAGGACAACGACGAGGATGACAACACCAACCACAAGTTTACCCTCCAATATAAGGGAGGGTGAGGGTGCACCTGTACAACTACTACCAAATTCGAACACCATCATGTTACTCTACTGCTTAGCTGGCCGGGAATGGCAATTGAATGGCTATCGGGTGGCTATTTGGATGGCGTTTCACGAAGATACGAACACCATTTGATGACCATTCTGTTTCTCCTTTGATAGAACAGACCATGAAGGTTTGCCACTGTACAAATAGTACAAAATGACATCAACTCAAATACCTACACGTTACTCTCCTTCAATTTGGAGCAAGAAGGGTACAAGTACGGCAATCGTAGCCAATAACATGAATGACAAAGATACGAAAAAAACAAGTCAACGATGAGGACCCTCCTCCAACCCATCTGTTTCCCCTCCAATAGAAGGGAGAATGAGGGTTTACATGTACAAATACTACCAGTTTCAAATGCCAGTTTGTCACTCTACTGATTTGCCAACCGGGAATGGCAATCTAACAACAACCATTCTGTCTCTCCTTCAATAGAACAGACCATGAAGGCTTGCCACCGTACAAATAGTACAAAATTACACCAGCTCAAATACCTTCACATTACTCTACTTTAATTTGGAGCGGGAAGGGTATTCAAACAACAATTCTACAGCGACGAGTTACAAAAAAAACAGCCAACGCCGGCACTGATGCCAACCCATCTCTTTCCCCTTCAATAGAAGGGTCGATGAGGGCTCACATGTACAACAAATACTACCACATTTGAAGGCCAGCATAGTACTCTACTCATTTTTTGACCGGGAATGGCAATCAAAGGGCCAACGCCATTTCCATTTTGACAACAATTCTGTTTCTCCTTAGATAGAACAGGCCATGAAGGTCCGCCTCTGTACAAATGGTACAAAATGACACCAGCTCAAATACCTACACATTACTCTACTATGTTTTTGATTGTTGGGAAGGGTATTCAAACAGCAATTCTACAGTGAATAACAACACGAGCCGCCGAAGCTGAAGCAGATGCCAACCCTACTCCGACTCATCTATCTCCCCTCCACTAGAAGGGAGGATGAGGGTCACATAGCAGCATTTCAAGTGGCGTTTTGGACCGACGTTGTGAGCGGCGTTTCGAGCAGCAGGAAACCAGCAGCAAACAGCGGCGTTTTGGAGCGGCGTTTCGGAGCAGCGTTTGGAGCAGCAGGAAGCCAGCAGCAAGCAGCGGCGTTTCAAGCGGCGTTTTGAGCAGCGTTTTGGAGCAGCAGGAAGCCAACAGCCAGCAGCGGCGTTTTGAGCGGCATTTTGGAGTGGCGTTTTGGAGGAGCAGCAGGAAGAAGCCAGCAGCCAGCAGCGGCGTTTTGAGTGGCGTTTTGGAGCGGCGTTTTGAGTGGCGTTTCAAGCAGTAGGAGGCCAGCAGTGAGCAGCGGCATTTGGAACGGCGTTTTGGAGAAGCAGGAAGCCAGCAGCGGCGTTTCGAGCGGCGTTTTGGAGTGTTGCTGCTAGCTGTTGCCGCTTTCGATTTGTTTTTGCAGAAGATTGTTGCAATATCCTATATGTTGCCAACGTGTTTGTTGCCGACGATTTGATGCCGAGGATTCATTGCCATTGTTGCTGACAATTCGTTGCCGTTGTTGCCTACGATTCGTAGTTGCCGACGATTTGCTGTTGTTGACGGTTTGTTGTAGTATCCTATAACAATATATAATCATTTTTTAAAAATGGGGTGAGTATCTATTGATGTACTAGAGTATATAATAACAAAAGAATAATACAATTAAAATGCAAACCTACAGGAACGATATCCGTTGTTCCAATCCGTTGTTCCAATCCGTTGTTCCGGCAATCGTTGTTCTGTTCCGATGTTCTGATCCTCCAGGGAAAACGCCGCACCTCAAGGAAATATTCGCCGCACCTCTATTTGTTGTTGTTGTTGCCGTTGATTTGATTTGTTTGTTGTTCCTATCTGTTGTTCCGATCCGTTGTTCCGATCCGTTGTTCCGATGATCGTTGTTCCGGCCCTATGAAAATAAGAAGAAAACAGAAGCGAGGAAATGCAGGACGCAGTATCATTGTCTATCTCTCTCATTCATACTTTACTGATGATTTGTTGTTGTTCCGACAATCGTCTTGATGGAAACTTTGCCGCACCTCCACGGAAGAAGACTCCGCACCTCCAGGGAAAAGTCGCCGAAGCTCAAGGGAAGCTGCTGTTGATTTGACGACTTCTAACTCCTATGTCACAAAAAACAGTACCTTGTGCCTGTTGATATAGAAGCAATGGATGCAGATTTTGTGCTTTCGAGACGTCTGTGTTTGGGTGATCAAGTCCAAGAACACTATCTTGCCAGCAACCAATCTCTTGTCCAATGTTTTCTACTTCTTTTGCAGTACAAGGCTGTTATTCTGATTCCTACTTCATATCATCCGCCTTGCAGTACTCGTGATAGATAGTGGTAGATAGATTGCTTGTATTTTTGATTAGATTCTTAAATTGTGAGCAGTAAGTTCAAGTGATATCCAGATCGCACCTCTATTGGTCGGCACCTCTGCCGGTCCCTCTTTACGAGTTGTATGTGCGTTGAAATGAATCGTATAAACAGTTATTTACTTTGGCAACTACCATGAGTAAATCGTTTTGGCCTGTCGAATGTACCTGACGGTACGTCCCATTGTCTGTTCGTATGTCCTTAACCGCGTGATTTCTAGAGTCCCTGTATCTTCGTGGTAGTACTATACTAGTACTAGTAGTAGAAGATACTTATCTCGCGGATCTCATTTTTCTTTTTCTTTCTCATCAACGTCACGCCACATACATCTCATGGCTAGAGTGATCAGCCTAGTTCCACTCATTAGTTTGGTGAGTAAGTCGGCAATATTCGACTCGCCTGGCTCCTTCGCGATACAGATACTTCCTGCTGCTATGCATTCCTTTGCCTTATGGTAAGCAGCACTATTATGCTTCTTCTTACAAGGACTTTCTGGTCATGTGGTGTTCTTCACGACTGATTCATTGTCACAATAGATATTGGTAGCGCCTTCTATAGGTATGCCCATCATCCGGAGATTATATCTCAGCCCCTCTACCATTTCAATTGCTATCCTAAGCGCGACTATTTCTGAGCCAAATGTAGATGTCTCAACGGTCGTTTGCCTATTAGAGAACCACAAAATAGGTGCCCTGTTAACAAAGATGATGATTCCTGTATGCAATCTCCTAGTAGCCTTGCAACCTGCATGATCAGCGTCCACAGAACACGTAGTAACAACAGCCTTTCCACGTGGCTCGGGCAGATCCGGAGACAACAGCTCTTTTGCTTCTGGATAGAATTCACTCCAGTCGCAGGCCTGAAAGGTAGATTCCTCTACCCCGGGCATCGGAGCATCGAATACCAATTTGGACTTGCTGTAATTCTTTAAGTATGCAAACAGATGAAACAACTGGTTGAGATGACCCTCCATTGCCTGAGGAAGATATCGAGACATAAGGGACATAGACATAATAATATCCAAACAACCAAGTTCACATATCCACCTGAGTATCCCAATCAAACCTTGATAATAGTTCTGTTTTCCTGGATCTAGTTCTGGGGATGCATCTATCTCTGGCCTATACTCAGCGCCTAATGAAGATCTTGCTGTCTTTGGCAGTACCTTAAATGTGTACTTTCCGGTTAATAGTTCTTCTTCGACCAACTTGATAGCCTTTGCAGTGTGCTTAGATGAAGCCATGGACCAGTATGGGTTACCATCGATGTAGGTCTTTCCAATATTGGTCCCTAAGTCGAGAGACGGTTCTTCAACTGTTCCATTCTTCAACTTGAATTGCCTTTCTATTGCATCCATCTGAAACTTAGGGTCCATCCCACATACAAGAATATCATCACATCTGGTTTGAACGCAGATTGGAGATGCACATCGTGGTCAGCCTTGCAAGATACATAACCGAGCTCCCTTAAGTGACTAGCCAAGTGAGACCGGAAAGATGCCCCTGTGACCGGAAGCCCATATAAGGCCCTTACAATCTTGCAGGGCCTTCCACATAATTCTGGCGCAAATCCTTGGGCCTTGGTGGCTATTGTGAAATACTTCTCCTTGATAGGTGCCGTTAAGTAAGCGTTCTGTATGTCTGCACTGAGCACGTCAAGGTTGTTAAGTGCTGCCACTAGGAAGAACAATCGGATTGAATCTCTACTGGGTACACTTGAGTAGGTGTATTCCTTGGAGATTTCTGGGACTTTGTGACCATCACCAACCAAGAAAGAATGTCCGGGTGCTGCCATTCTTCTTCCGATATAGCCCGCGTGCTGTTTGTTATGTGGACTTTTCCAGTTTTAAACAGTACATAATGGCAGTCACCACCACCAAATGTCTCCCTGCACGGGCCCAGCCATCGACCAAGCCTATTTGTCTTTCCATTTAAGCTGTACCACCAAATGAAATCGTACCAGTCATGGATCATATATAGGATGATATCCGGAGTATACCCATGTACCAATTCAAAGCTAGTCCTCCCCATTGAAGAAGGGTCACTTGATGCCATACGATTCATTTGGCCCGCTGCTAACATTCTGCAGAAGGCCCAACACCTTCTGGGACTGCCCTTTTTAGAAGTCATCCAACGGATTGCCCTTCTTAGATCCCCTGCACTGTGCCCTACTGTATTTTGCCACGAGCAGTGGGGCTGTATATACGTTTGGCAAATGCGATACTCCAACCTGAGCTTGTCCCAACCAGTGTTGTGTGTCTCATGGTTTCCCTGGGCCTTTGCACCATCTGTGACCAGATGTTCTGGGATTCCCACTTCATTGATAAAGCAAGATAATCCATCATGGCATCAAACTTCTCCCCTTACAGGATAGAAGGCCACATACCCTTTCCCATTTGCAAAGACCTGAGCTGCTGTATCGTTGCGGACGATGCTGGGAACCTTGAACTTCATAGTATCAGCGTACCAGCAACCCTTTAGTGTCCGCTAGTTCCTCCACTTCTGTGTCTTTAGCCGTCTAGTGATAGGCTGGGACAGTTGTCGAATGCCTTCTTGGGTAGTCACTTCAATTGTAGCCTTGGCCCGCTTCTCACTGATGTTCAACATCTTAGCAATGGCCTTGGCATCATACCTGTCGACCTTGTTGGGGATCCTTATCGGAGGTCCCCATTGTCCCCGACAAATGAAGGACTTCTTGTCAAGGGACATCTCTTGGTCTAGGACATCTTGTTGCCGCCTTAATAGCTTCCTCTCCTTGGTTCTAGCCTTGGCTTCCTGTTGAATAGCAAGCTCAGCTTCAGATAATGAGGACAGATCGGCTGATGAAGGCTTGGTGGAAACATCAGAAATCATAGAATTTGCTGAATTTCGAAGATTTTCTTGGTTCTCCATGGTGGTTCCAGCAAGGGCTGAAATCAATCATGTGGAAATGTCCGTTGAAGTATATCCTGGGCGTTGGAAACGAACTCTGGCAGTACAGATTGAAGCAAGATGAAGCAAGCAGTACTGCTTGTCATACCCAACACCTAGGGGTTTGGGGTGAATCGTGGATGGCAAGCACCCTGAAAGAGCAGCAACAACTCACAGGAAAGAAGCATTGGTGGCATCTTCTTCTTTAGCAAAGTTTGAAGCGTAGGGGTCCCACGTGTGAGTATCAGTAGCCAGCACGTGCTCACAGTTGGCCAGTTCCTTCTTTGTAGGCTTGCGGGAGTCAAAATAGGATATGACCCCATCGACTTGAAGAGGAAGAAAGGTCTCAGTATCATCTGATTGGAGAGTAATCCCGTGTGTGGAGGTGGAATCGTAGCATCTGGGAGTATCCTCAACCTTGTTGAAGTTACAATCGCGAACCTGATTTGGGCAGATAAGGCTATGGTGGAGCCTGTCCCCAAAATAAAGGGCTTGACTAAACACCAAGATATAGGTGACCGCGTCTGTTGGATTGGTCCAAGCTGTGGCGCAACAGGCAATTGGGACATTCTTAAGGGGTAAGTAAGTGTCGGAGAATGGTGCAACATCCACATATGTCAAAACGGAGTCCAACGGATCAAGTAATACCATGTTGGATCATGTGGCAGTGGTGTCAGCATGGCTGTCCAACTCGCACCGGACAGTACCAGAGGATGGTGATCCCAAGCTCTTGATATGAACAACCAGCCGGCCTACCCGGGATACAATCGACAGGCCCGGCCGGCAAATCAATCTTGGTTCTTCTTCTTCTGGGTATGGCTACCAAATTGGTCACCGGCCGGTCCCTTTGTAGTAGTGTCTTCACCCTTAGCCCCAACAAGAGAAACCTTTGCAGAGTTCCCAGGGGAGTTCAGTGCAGGTCTGAGGGACCGGACTTGATTCTTCTGAGCCGTGAACATAGTGACCCAGACTTCTTTTGAATAGATCTTGCCCTCGAGAGGTCCATTGTAGGTAGAGCCACTACCAGAAGTTTTCTGCTTTTTATAACCAGATTTCTTGTTGGGGAAGGAGTTGCCTTCATTGTTGCGTTTGCTGCCCTTTTTCCCTCGGAAAGCGGAAATGTTCCTTCGACTGCCCTTCCGACTGGTCTTGATCTTCTTAATCCCAAGCGCTTGAGTAAAGTGAGCAATTGCTTTGTCGAAGTTATTATACATGTTCCCCCCTTCATTTAGGACCAATTGGACTGCTATTCTGAGTCTCGGGTCGGATAAGGAATGGCAGAAATCAGTAACAAACTGATCTTCAGGTGGAAATGCCTTGTGGCGCAACAGGAACTCCTTGGTGTCATACCATCTCCTTTTGTGCTTATCAAAACTGTAGTTCTTGGTGTCCCTGGAGTAGGTGGAGCTCTGGAGGAAAGCCCTCTTCTCTTCTACCAGAAGCCTACTATTCGTTGATTCGTATGCCTGGGCATATAATGTGAAGTATGCCTTCCTTCCATTCCCTCGGACACCCCCTTTGGAGCCAAGTCCTTGGATATAGGACCAACTGGGGCCTACCCCTACCAACTTGAACAGGGTTCCCCAGAGTGTATTGTTGTCTTTGGTCCAGTGAGACCTGGCGTGAATCGTGCAACGGATAGAATATTCAGTCCAGCCGGCATATGTGTCTGTCGAGTCGGGCCCAACTGTCCCAGCCCTCTCAGCATCGGTTACTGTAGAGTCCTTCCGGATAGTGTAGAGTAAGGATGTCTTGGTAACATCCCTTTTATGTCAGAGATACTCTCGGAATCTCTCATCAAATTCCTTGAATTTTGACATTGCCGTGAGTGGTTCGGGGAGAGTCAAGTCCCCAGCAGCGGTATTGCTGTCATCTTCCTTCAGGGACTTGAGCCGCGCCCAAGTCTTGGCCTCCGCCTCCGGATTGGACATCCAATTGACTGGAGTACTAGTAGTAGTGGCCCTGATGAGAGGTTGGAATTCCATCCAAGCCACGAATAACTTGAGCCGGCCGCCAAAGACCCTTCCGATGTATACCTGCTTTGGATCCGGGCAAAAATTGTGTTTGGTCTTATTGACCCCACTCACAAGAGATTTGATAGATGCAGGTCGCGGAGGGAGCCGGTGCTGCTGTAACCGGTTCAAAATAGGTTGTCGGCTGTGATGCCGTTCAATCTGAAGGATTCCAGAATCTTCCTAAATACAACCTCAGTTGGGGTTAGGGACCTCTCCTTTGCATATCCAGGGATCCCTTCTAGTTGCTTGGCCCTCTTGATTGCGTCTTGGACCTCCTGTGTGAGTGCCGGGGTTCGATTGGTGTCCATCATGGTTCTAATGAATTCCATCTGTGCTGCAGTGAACCCAAGGTTGGCAAGGACTTCAGGTCCGTTGTTGGCTGGAGCTCTAGGCCCATTGTAAGCTGGAGCGGCCGCGTTGTTGTTTTGTCAGCGTGTTCTTCCTCTTGCCATGGTTAGTAGTTTGCTCTTGGAGTATCTGTTTGTTTGCTTTGAAAGTGGTTTATGAATGATTTTCTGAAGAGTTATTATTATTTTTCAATAATCCCTTCCCACATGATATCACTAGTAGTGGGGATTTTCTAGCAACTTCTCCACGCGAATTTTGCAAGCGTTTCGATTCCGAACGCAGATCTCTCAGTTACTCGATACTTAAGCAAACTGTTTGGGTTCCGATCTGAGTTGGGGCCGTTGATTTGGCTTATGACTTCTTTTTCTAACCGTTGGATTGATTCCTGTAGGGATTATAATTCTTCCCTGCCGTTGAATTTACTCGTGTGGAAATCAGGTGGCCGTTCCAGCCGGCTTGCTCCCTATTCCCGCAGGAATCGGGGGCCGTCTGATTGTTTTCCCGTTATTTTACGGTTACAAGTTCAATGGATTCATATAATGAGTGGGAGTTGAAACTGTTCCGGAATAGTTCAACTGCTCTCTCTGTGTACTGGCTAGGGCCAGCCTACTGCACACGCCTGTGCGCCGCCCTGCCAAATAGTACTTTCCGCTACCGTATGGAGGACATACACCCCCGCTTCTTGGCGCGTGCTTAGTCCTTGACTGTATTTTCAGCTACTACTACGTCCGATAACTGTCCCGCGACCCTTTTTTTTTCTTCGTCCTAAGGTACTTTCGCCCCCCTTGCTTTTGTGTAATTTTGACATGAGCCCCCCCTGTGATTCTAACTCTCAATCCCTGGTTCGCGATTATTTTTTTCCTTGGGTCATGAATAATTCTTATTAATTTTTAATATAACCTACCCGTACGTTCGCGAATCACACCTATTAAAATTAAATACGCAAGGTCATGACTCACAACTGAGCCCCCCCTGTGATTCGGTAGCTTTGTATCATACTCATTTTTCTAACTCTCAATCCCTGATTCGCGATTATTTTTTTCCTTGGGTCATGAATAATTCTTATTAATTTTTAATATAACCTACCCGTACGTTCGCGAATCACACCTATTAAAATTAAATACGCAAGGTCATGACTCACAACTGAGCCCCCCCTGTGATTCGGTAGCTTTGTATCATACTCATTTTTCTAACTCTCAATCCCTGATTTGCGATTATTTTTTTCCTTGGGTCATGAATAATTCTTATTAATTTTTAATGTAACCTACCCGTACGTTCGCAAATCACACCTACTAAAATTAAATACGCAAGGTCATGACTCACAACCCTTAAAATGTATCTCCATTGCTTGCGACACACTACCCTTACAATTTAACACTTGGGCTCCCGACACACAACCCTTAAATTTTAACACCATCGCTTGCAACTACCTACCACTACAGTTGAATTATTCGGGTCAAGAATTTGTCTCGTAGTATTATATGCAATATATGTATGATAGGTACAAGTACTTCTTTCCGTACATTTTAGTCATTTGTGTCACACAATCTACTATTTGCAACCATGGTATGCAATGTATGTAGAATATGTACCTTTTACCATAATCACTCTCCCCAAAGATTTACCTGTGTCATAGGTGTGAACCAACCCGCGTCAAATTAGTGAATGGACTGACACAATGAACACTAACGATTCTGACAACAATGCCTACTAAACTTCCTCCAATTGGCCAAGCAATTGCATCAATACAGGATCAATATAGTTGTCATCCTCAGCATTTTCCTCTTTGGCAAGACTACTGGCAACAGTACCACCATCTTTTGATACAGTAGGTTTTTTTTTCTGACTTGAATCTTTCCAGCATCATTTTCTCCAAATTTTTACCCGTTTTGGGATCTTTTCTTAATGTTTGTACCTTCTTGCACAATCTAGCAAACACTTGCCTTGCTCCGCTGTTCTGTTCCATTTGATTGTTCCGTTTTGTCATTCTGTTTCATCCCTTCGTCCTTCTTATGTCCTTTTGTTGGTTTGTTGTTCCCGAAGAATAAAGATAAGAGAAAGAAAGATCAGAAGCAAATATAGTCTCCAACAAATTGCTGTCATTGTCACTCACTAGTGTTTCTCATTGTTTTCTTTCATTGCCGATCCGTTGTTTCCATGCTTTTCATTTTTTTAAAATACCGTGCCAACCAAGAAGGATGTGTTGCTTTTTGTGTGGTTTTGATTTGGGGTATGTACAGTTTTCCGTGTGTGTACATTTTGTGTGTGTGAACTTTTCTGTTGTTCCATTCTGTTGTTCTGTCCCATTGTTCCGTTCCATTGTTCCGTTCTGTTTCATTGGTTGTTCTGTTTTAAGTGCCCTCCTTTCCTTCGTTGGTTCGTTTGATTGTTGTTCTGTTTCAATAAAAATAAAAATAAAAATGAAAGAAAGAAAGATCAGAAACAAATAGTATCTCCAACAAATTGCCGTCATTGTCACTCACTGCTGTTGTTCTGTTGTTCCATTCTGTCATTCCTTTTTTTTAATTTGTTGTTCCATTTTGAGTGTTGTTCTTTCCCTCGTTGGTTTGTTTGATTGTTGTTCCATTTCAAAAAAAAATAAAAAAAAGGAAGAAAGATCAGAAACAAATAGAATCTCCAACGAATTGCTGTTATTGTCACTGACTAGCGTTTCTTCTTTGTTGTTTCGTTGTTCCATTGTTCGTGACTGTCAGACAACATTCATTTTCCCTGCTTCAAAAAAACTGTGCCAACCAAGAAGTATGTGTTGCGTTTTGTGTGGTTGTTCTGTGTGTATACAGTTTTTCATGTGTGTAGTTTTGTGTGTGTTGTGTGTGCTATGCACCCTGACTTCTTCCATGTGCCTGGCTTGTGCACGGCCTTTATTTTCTATATAAGTAGAGCATGTACAAGTGCACGCCACCTCTCCCGCGCCATAATTTTTTCAAAGAGGAAATTGTGATTACACAAAGGTTATGCTGTATCTAAATCCCCAGCCCATCTGTAGAATCTGGTAGCCAGTCAGTGGTTCGAAACTCCCTTGGGTCAGTATGGTACCTACCTCGTACACTTTTTGCACAGTACCCAACTATGTACCTTTTTGCATGCAATACTAGCTACAACTAGTAGTACTGGTAATATCTGCATCCCTTTTTTTGTCTGAGAATAATAAAAAACAGCACCTCCATTTCAATTAAACAACTTACAAATTATTTTCATTTGACACTCATTAAATTACGTTTTTGGTGATTGGATTATACAAAGTAAATGTTCTTCCTATTATGGACTTGACCTCATACTTTAACAACCGGAATTAGAGTTGTTAAGTGAAGAACAGAATAAATGAGAGAATACGACGAGATTAGAAACAGTACGTAAATGACCGTACCGGCGCCGTCGGATGATTAACCACGATTCACTATGAATTGTAATCACGAATACGAACACACGGTTAAGGATATACTTAACCTTAATCGTGAGTAACTGATTCGTTGTGGCAAATTGAGTATGATAAGAAACAGATCGAATAATCAGCGACAAGTATCAATAAATAATGTAATCGCGGACAGCCGGCTAAGGCTAAATACTGTACCGATCTACTAAGTGACACGGGATTACCATGACTAAGTGCCAAGGCGCTATCATGATTAATCCATCACAAATGAATGAGACTTGATATGCCTGGTTGGTCACACATGCTTCACTATTGATCTGGAGAATATCCGAATCGCTTAATTAAGCGATCGATGGATTCAGAAAGCGATTCATCGCTTAATTAGCAAATAACAAGGGATTGCATGTGTTAACAAAATGGCTAACACGAGAATACGCGGAATACTCCAATAGAGGTCCGGATTCTTAGATTAACCTAATTAGATCATAATTCAAATTACCAGTTATTGATTAACAGTCGCAGCTTCATACGAAAGATATATATCATACATACATACGAATTCGAATCAACCGAATCCGACAAAGTCTACAGAAAATCTACACAAAATATCCTACTGGTAATAATTATCCGAACGCGAAAACCATTTGCAATCGACCGACCATCGAAAATAACTCAAACTGAGAGACCATCCCACTGAAACAAAATCTAACACCACAGCCCGAATCTACTGAAACTTTAGCTTATCTCGTACACCATCACACAGACACCACTGAAAATAACACCATTGAAATCTGCAGAGCCAATAGAAAATACTTCGAAAATATCGACACGAAATAAAAACACCCCGAAAACAAAAACAACCTCGTAACAACCATCATGTTCTCTTCATCGGAAATGTTATCTTTATCGGAAATTCCTCATAGTCACCTGCAGCTGCATCATAGCACCAGCAACCATGTATATCATTAACAACCAAACGGTCCAGGCCATCAAAAACCAAACAATGAGCAATGACCGAGAGAAGGCTAACCAAGTCAAGTGTGAGGAACGAGACAGGGCCATCGAGAGATTGACTCATGAACTATTGAAACTCAAAGAAAAAGAGAAGGAGTACAAAAAGGATGCCCGCCAGCGCCTCAAGCCAAGACAAATTCAGGATTTCGACGGTAGCCAAGATAACTGGATCAAATGGAGATGCGATACCAAAGCAACACTCCATGCCACTGGACACCGAGACATCATGGAAAGTCGCGAAGCAGCCGACAATGACCATCCATTGAACAGTGCATTATGGGGTACATTACTGAACGCGTGCAGTGGAGGTAGCGCATCCTCCAAAGTTACTAGACACGAGGATGCCAGCGATGGTCATGCAGCATGGAAAGAATTGTTGGAATGGTACGATTCAGAGTCCCAACAAGAGGCCTATGCCGCAACAATGAAATTGAAATTGGAAGGGGTTAGACTACACCCTGGCGGCAACATTTCTGACTACATCAACAATTTTGAGAGCATCTACCAAAAAGGGAGTAAAATCCCACGGTTCAACATAAGAGAATGCGATGCCAAGAATACTTTTGCGCGCAACCTATTGGACCCCGACCTGGCTCAACTTAAAATGGAGCTCCAAGAAAGCCGAGCCAAGATGAACCTGGTGGAAATGGTGCAGAAGCTTAGAATCAGAGATGAGGAACTCCGATTGAATCTGCTGGCAGATAAAAATGACAATAAGCGTTCCATTCGCAGAGTTACAGAAGCCCAAGAACCACCAACAAAACGCCACCAATATGCACCTCCACCAGCCAGCGACGGTGTCCTAACTATGGTCCATCCCAATCTTAAAGGTATCTTACGAATCCCGCCTGCAACATGGGCCACCCTGTGCAAACCACACAGGGAATGGGTTCTCCTTTACAACCGATCTGTGCGTCACCAAGAATCACCTCCGCCGACACCAGCTGATATCACCCTTGGCGCTCCACAGGATGACGGCCTCAACAATACCGACATCTACCGCGCCACCAACACCAGGCCTAGACGTGTCAGGAGAATCTCCAAACCGGCACCCCCTACACATACAAGTCCATTAGCACCGTTGCCACCTCCTCCCGAGGATACAGAAGATAGTATCGGATCCATCGATGAATCCGCTCTTTTTCCCCCAGGGAGCACCGAACTTCGTACAGTCCGATTTCACCTGCATTCTGAGGGGGGAGACGATGCCGAGGACGATGGCACGCCACAAACAGCAAACCAACAGAATACAGGCCTCAGACCCAGAAGAAATCCAACCAGAAGGGCAAGAGCTGCATCATTCTTTTCCACGGCCAGACGCTTGAAAATGACGCGACCAATCACATATGAAACAAGTGACAGTGAGAGCAGCGATGATGATAGTGGGGAGGAAGGAATACCTGATCTGGTGGAACGAACCGCGGTCTACAGCGACAGTGACGATGATAGCAACAAAACAGGCAAGAAAAAATGGCAGAGTAAATCCAATCCACCGATTGCGAGAAAGAAAAAGACTATTCAGGGTACACCAAGGAGACAACAACAACTGAAAACACTTAGACGATACCGTGAAATAAAACCGGACGATAATATTGCAGTAATTGATAGTGGAGGGGGAAAACGCCCAACCATTACAGCCAGGGCATGGACGAAAACAGGAGGAGATACAGGAATGACATCAGTAATGAAACCATACATGTCACAAGACGATGACGATCTAGTGGAATATCCCGGTGTGCAGCGCAGCAACAAAAGCATTCATCCCAGGACGCCAGGAACCAGTGATACTACTAGTACACTATGCAACCTTCATCTCTCGAGACAAGGATTTTACAGATGGAGAATCACTCCTCACAACCATGGATATGGGTTCTCACAATGTATTGGTAAACGGAGTGCAACCCCAGATAAGTGACAAATGTGGAATCACAGTGGAAAATACATTCTTACCATTCAGCTACGATGACGAAAAAGTCTATTACCACATTACAAAACCAACAGAGGCAGAAATGAATGAATTGGAAGTCTTTGAATTAAACTCGCCAGGCACCACCAAATATGAGACAGTACCCAATGTTGAGAAGGAAAAGATCGAGGGAAAAATTTGCTTTTGGTAATTTACCAATATTGGAATTGAGGAAGAGATTTGGAATGCTACCGGAAGAAACAGTGAGAAAAACACTAGAAAATACCACTCAATTTTACGAGGAAATCGAAGAAGAGAATCGGGCCATTCCAAGAAAACACTATAGGAAACGATTCAAAGCTTTCCACTACAAACGACAAAATGAGGATGTTAGTACCGATTACACCTTTTTCAGCCAAAAGACCTCACAAGGACATAATGGTGGTCAATTCTTTCGCAGGCACAAAATCCAAGATGTGGTCGTTCCATCCATTAAAAACAGAGTCACAATGCACCAATGCCCTACTGGACTATCTCCGAGAAAGGGGAGCTCCCAATACAATTATCAGCGACAATGCCAAATCAGAAAAAGGAGTAAAATGGACCGAAATCATGCGACAAAATATGATCAAAACAAGAACTTCCGAGCCACACTACCATCATCAGAATCCAGCAGAATCAGAATGGGCTCGATTGTCGAAAATGATTCAAAACTGCCTGAGAATGTTTAAAGCCCCTATAGGATTGGCAAATTGGTGTTCTCTGTGGTGCGTTCAAATCAACAACCTAGCTGCAAGAAAATCGTTGGGATGGAAAGTGCCACAAGAAATATCACAAGGCTGGACACCAGATGTATCACATTTACGATTCCACTTCTACGAGCCAATATGGTGGTACAACCCAAGTTTCAAGTCACCTAAAAGCAACATGCGAAAAGGAAGATTCCTAGCGTTTGCTGATTCTACAGGAGACGCAATGACGTATTACATATTGACTGAACCAGAATCATCTAAGGAGAAACGACAGGTATTGATGAGATCAGTTGTGAGAACAAGAAGAAAAAATATTGGAACAAAAGATGAATATGTGAATGATGACCCAGAAGCAGCGGAATTCCGACTATCAACCTCAGAGCACCAGCAGAATCTCAACGATATTCAAAGTACGGATGAAGGTCCCATTATTGGTGCCAGGCGAAAAGTTTGATGCAACTAGCACTGGGAATGGAATATTCAACCAGCAACAATCCACTTGATCAACCAGAATCCTGAACAAACAGATCCAGGGGAGCAAGAAGAAGAAAATGCAGAAACCCAGCATGAAATTGAAAATTCGGATCAGGAGGCCCTTCCCAGTACAGTCGATGGAACCAATGACGCAGAAACATACAATAATATACTTGAAAGTAATGATACCAACCTGGACCTTACCTTTCGGAAAATACTGGGCCATTTTTGGAAAGACGGCATACTGATCCTTAAATCACAATATTTGGATGACCTGGAAGGAAACACTGTATTGAATACTCCATTTCCCCAACTACGAAAAGACGAGCCTGTTGCTTGTGCAAAATACATCACAAGATACATCATCGAAGCTGGCGGCCGAAGGGGTAGCCACCCCTTACTGGATTGGTCAAGATCGGTCCTCAAGCAAGATACAGCAATTACACGCCGCATTCGATTACTACAAGCCAGAAAACCACGTCGAAATACCAACCCGAAGAAAATGTCTAGAAACCAAAGACAAGCCAAGAAGAAAAACAAAGAAAAATTTGGACTACAAATTCCTAATACCTACCATGACTGTGTTCGGATTGATCAAGCTGCTGGGGATACTAAATGGCAAGACTCGATTCAAAAAGAGATGGACAATTTAAATCGACTCAAGTGCTTCAAATATCATCCAGCTGAGAAAGAATTCCCCAAGTCCGAAGGATGGCAACAAGCAAGGCTCAATATGATTTGGGATATCAAAAGTGAAGACAAACGATACAAGCGCCGGCTAGTTGCAGGGGGGCATTTGGTGGATTCTACTGAATATAATATATATTCCAGCCAAGTCAACAGCCTATCAGTTTACCTACTATTTCTCATCGCACAACACCAAAATCTTGACCTAATGACTGCAGATGTGGGAAACGCCTTTCCCACAGCACCGGTCCAAGAAAAAGTATGGTGCTGGGCCACAGATGAATTTGGAGACAAGAAAGGCTGCAAGGTGGAAATACAACGAGCTCTTTATGGACTAGCAGGTTCAGGACGCGCGTACGCGGATTTCTTTGCAGACACTCTGATGAATCTAGGATTCAGACCCTCCAGGGCTGACCCAGACCTTTGGATGAAACTGAGTGAAGACAACAAAAGCTACGACTACATTGGAACACATGTTGATGATCTTATGGTAGTGTCAAGGAAGCCTCAGGATTGGATTGCATTGATCGAACAGGAATTTGCACTCAGAAATATCGAATCTGAACCCGGATATTATTTGGGTACAATGCTTGACAAGAATAAAAGACGGAAGATTATTGTTGAACTCTACAAAATACATCTCAGAGGTACTAAGGAAATATCAAGACAAATACAATATCACTCTACGAAATGAGAACCTACCAATGAAAACGGACTGCCACCCAGAATTAGATGACTCAGAACTACTCAACGAATCGGGCCACAAGGAATTCCAACATATCATCGGCCTAGGACAATGGATAGTATTGTCCGGAAGAATAGACATTGCGTATGCCATTTCATCACTATCCAGATTTGCATCCGGACCAAGAGAAGGGCATCTACAAATGGCAAGACATGTGCTAGGATATTTGAAAAAATACAAAAAGAAAGGAATCCTGGTGGATCCACAATCACCCAAAATTCAGTCAATCGGGGAAGCAACAGTCAACTACGAAGAATTTACTCACCAATACAAGTACTACAAGGAAGAATTAGATCCGATGTTTCCAGCACCATTAATCGCAGAATTAGATGTAAATATCTTCTGTGACAGCGAATCATGCGCATGATCTGGTAACAGGAAGAAGCATTACCGGTCTGATTGCATTTGTTGGATCAATGCCGGTATACTGGAAATCAAAACGACAAACATCAGTTCATACCAGCACATTTGGAGCAGAATTCACAGCGCTCAAAGACGCAGTGGCATTGGCCATTATGTTGAGGTACCACCTTCGATCCATGGGAATCCAAGTTACCAAGCCAACTGAAATCCATGTGGATAACAAAAGCGTGGTAATCAACTCAACCAATCCAGCAAGTACACTCAACAAGAAATCGATTGCACTAGCGTACCACTTTGTCAGACAACATCAAGCAGGAAAGGTAATCTCCATCAGCCATATTAAGTCTCATGAGAACTACGCGGATATACTAACAAAACCACTCAACAGTACTGCACTAAGAAGCCTGCTTAACGAGTTCATGACGATGTAAAGTTAAGTACAAAATAAAAGCGAGTAAAAACAATAATAACTGTCCACTTAATTCCTCGAACACAAATCCATGCCTAAAAATATCTTTGTTTGTAAACAATTCAAAATGTTGTACTAGACATAAAATCTGCCAAGGCAATACAAAAGAATGGCATGGATTTCGGGGAGAACAACCGGAATTAGAGTTGTTAAGTGAAGAACAGAATAAATGAGAGAATACGACGAGATTAGAAACAGTACGTAAATGAACCGTACCGGCGCCGTCGGATGATTAACCACGATTCACTATGAATTGTAATCACGAATACGAACACACTGGTTAAGGATATACTTAACCTTAATCGTGAGTAACTGATTCGTTGTGGCAAATTGAGTATGATAAGAAACAGATCGAATAATCAGCGACAAGTATCAATAAATAATGTAATCGCAGGACAGCCGGCTAAGGCTAAATACTGTACCGATCTACTAAGTGACACGGGATTACCATGACTAAGTGCCAAGGCAGCTATCATGATTAATCCATCACAAATGAATGAGACTTGATATGCCTGGTTGGTCACACATGCTTCACTATTGATCTGGAGAATATCCGAATCGCTTAATTAAGCGATCGATGGATTCAGAAAGCGATTCATCGCTTAATTAGCAAATAACAAGGGATTGCATGTGTTAACAAAAGGGCTAACACTGAGAATACGCGGAATACTCCAATAGAGGTCCGGATTCTTAGATTAACCTAATTAGATCATAATTCAAATTACCAGTTATTATACTTTGCCTGTCATTACCCAATAAGTCATTTTGTGCCCTGGATTTGCACCAATAATATTCTCTTGTGTGCCATTTGGAAAGACAAACCACAACAGTTTCAGCAATCTGTGGGGCAATATTGTTACCAATATGCATCATAGGAGTCATGAAAAAATTATTCATGGCCTGGACCGGATACTTTGTAAGTCATTACCCAATAAGTCAGTTTGTGCCCTGGATTTGCAACAAAAATACGCTCTTGTGTGTCATTTGGAGACACAAACCACAACATTTTCAGCATTATGTGTGGCAAAGTTGTTCCCAATATGCATCAGATGAGTCGTGAGAAATATATTCATGCACGGCACCAAAAACTTTGAGAGTCATTGCCAAATATTTCCCCTCCAAATCCAGTACCCAAGTATGAGGCCGTACGCCTCTAGCTGTTGGGGAAGGAAGCCTATTGCTGTTTTCTATGCACACCTAGGTGTGTTGCCAGTTCTTATCGTGTTGATTGAAGCGCCATGTGGCCCTCTCCATCCTTGAATTGGAACACGTTTACGTTTGAATGTAAAGACTGCAGCCGCTTTGGCCTCCCCAGCTAAGATGCCTTGCATCTTCAGCGTTTAAGTTTCTCATAGGCCATTATGTCTTCCAAGGGAAGCAAGAGGTATTAGCTCAAGCCCAGCTGCACTAGTGCCGTTATCCTTCTAAGTGCTCGGATACTGACATAGCCTTCTGGAGTGTGTTTCATTAACCGGTGATCAGTTGGCCATCGGTCACGTCCCTTCCATTGCCGCGTGAGTTGTTAAGTCTCCCATTG